>OY755239.1:41288649-41532263 GCA_963576725.1 Azorinus chamasolen
TTATCCTCTCTATTTACATTTTTATAAGAACACTTCCCCTTATTCCCTTCCCGAAAGTCCTGTTTGCGAGGTCTGGCAGTTACAAGTTTACCGTTCCTCACCTCTAGGTTTTCACCATTCTTTTATCTTTCTTCCTTTTCTTTAAGAGGATCTGCATAAGCTTTCCTTTGTTTGTGGGTTAGGTCTCTTACAACAATTAAATCCTTCAGAGTTTTGTCCTCCAGCTCTGTGATTTTCCTGGAGTTTAAAAGGAAGCGGTGTCTTCAGCTTCGTGTTTACTATTGACTTAACCTGCGTGTCAATGTTTCCGGTAACTATTTCCGACAGCATTTCTTTTGCTTTGTTTACCACCTCCTGCATCGTTATCTTCATTGTGTCTGTCAGACTATCCAGACCATCTTCCACTTTTGACAGTCATGTATCGTTCTCTTTTTTCATTTCAAGGAGCGTCTTGTGAATGCTCTTGGATAAGATACATTAAAACATTTTCAAGAATATAGCTCCTTAATTTCTCCACCAAACCCGGGGTTGTGGCCACTCTTTAGAATCGTCTCTTAACTCTTTCTATTTTTATTCCCAATTTCAATACCTACTGAATATTCATGGACAAAATAGGTATGAAATATGGAAGGCGGAACATTGTAGCCATGTTAGAAACTTAATGAAATAGATCTTTCAAATTCCATTATTAAACAGAGGAGACCCTGATAAGACATCTCGGTCAACTCTGTCCTTCTGATCTCGGTCTACTGTTGGAGTGTCCTTCTGATCTCGATCAACTCTGTCCTTCTGATCTCGGTCTACTGTCCATCTGATCTCGGTCAACTCTGTTTGTAAATGCGTTACAAAACATTTAGATATGAATGAAAGGGTTAAAGATAGGGTTTGTTGGAGAAATTAAAATTTTAGTATTAAAATACATGATGTTTGCACCTATATTGCTCTGCATTGGAAATCACACTGTTACTTAATACATAGATTGGTTTTATGGAAATCACAATGTTAGTTATAAATACATAGATTGGTATAATTCTATGGCAGTTGACTTGGGATGTCTGGGGATAAGATCACTTTGGAATAGCAAACATAAAGGGATCAATACGAATTTTACTGTATGATAAGTGGCAAAAAAAATGGTTTGAAACATTTTATTAAAAAATCAAAATATGTGTGGTAATTATGTGAAGAGCTGCTGTGTAGGTAGTTTGAGAATTGGTCCAGAACCAACCCGGCTGTTTTTGTTTTCCAGCCAAGTGATGTATGCAAAGTGTGACTACATATGATATATGTAATCGGTCTGGCTTTTTTACCAGGCAAATTGAGTGAGTTCTGGACCAGCAGATAATGACTATAATGTTCAGTATTATTCTTTTATTTTGTATGTACAGCTAGCTATGTTTCATGCACATGAATATTTACATGAATAAATATGTTCATAAACAAATATGTCCATGAATGAGTCAAATGAATTGTCACTTAAAGTTGAATTATTATTGTCCTGAATTAATATGTACTTGAAAAATCACTCTGAAATAAAATTATAAACAATGAAAGACATTTACAAAATGAACATCATCCACAAATACATATTATTATTATTATATATTGTTATATGTAAGGTAGATCTGTATATAGAAATGACAACATAAAAACTACCCAGTATAACATGATAGGTCTTTACTAGTTGGAATGTCATCTAGTGTCCCGTTTGAATTTAATGTCATTAAGATCTATAAATTTATCAAAATAGAAATTATTGGCCTGACTGCCAATATACTGAACACAGATGTTAAAAAATGTTTGACTTAAAACTATTTCGACTTTAATTTACATGCTAAGGGCATAGCAATTAAAAATCTTTGTCTGCTTCTCATCATCTGGTTAAGCATTCATATGAGGGTTAAATTTCCATCCTGATATTTGAATATTAGTGAAGTTACATTTGTAGAAATATCCCTAGTCTATTTATGTAATTCAGAATCGGTCATTATGTACATATAAATTTATTAAATTGCCTTGCAGAATTTCAACAATGACAATCTCAGACACAATTAAGGCCAATGTGCGAGCGGTTCTGCTGTCCAAGACTGATGGATCTGGTGTTTTGGTCAGTACTTTCCTGAGGGACTACAAGTCTATCATTGGAGAACCACTGATGTACAAGAACATGGGCTACACAACCCTAGAAGACTTCATTAAGGATCTGTCAGATGTTTGCAGGTAGACTTTAACGCAAATGATAACTCATGATATGCAAGTATTCAAGAAATTTTAAATTTGCATATGTGGGTCAATATTGTGACCATTGAAGAGACTGTACAATCAGATCTTATTATTATTCCATATAAGCAAACAGTAGAAATTGTAGTCTGATCTGTTATAATTTTATAATCCAGCAGAGCAGACCCTTACCAGAGGGCTCCTACAGGAGCTGTCTGATCCGAGTCTCCTCAGTTTGCAAAGGCACAAAAAAGCATTTATCCGGTATATGAGGAAAAGGTTTGATAGAATTTGTATGACTGAAAATGAAATTGTTGCAATGTCTAACATATATGATGGTCACAACAACAGTCTTCGTTAGAATTTTAGATAGATTATGTCATATGAAAGTAGTCTTAATTGCTGCACACTAGAATGTGCGATAATTTGGACTATCAGAGTATTACACATTGTCGTAGCTCATAACTTTTAAAGGTAATCTTAAGTAAGATGGGGGCTTGAAGCCTGGGGTGGAGGTATTTGTTAGCCAATTGGTTATAGTTGTCAGAGCTACAGATAAAAGTGCGTACCCAAATATTTAAATCGTCATTTCTCCACCAAACCCTATACTGTGACCACTCTTTAGAATCGTCTCTTTGAGACGATTCTAAAGATTGGTCACAGTATAAGGTTTGGTGGAGAAATAAAGGAGTTATTCTTGAAAATGTTTTAATTCACGCATCTTATCTGGAGCTCTGAGTTGTGGTTTATTTTGTTTAGATTAAACTACTCTGAGAAGGATATGGCTTACAGACTGTTTGGAATTGCCAAGCCCAATACATATGCATCATCATTCATGAAGCGGGCAGAGGGTAACAATACAGATGAAGGTAGTGCTGGGCGTGGGAAAAGGAAGTCTTCTAAAGGTATCCTTCACTTTCAACATGAATTCTCCTTCTTATTACCTACTTTAGCAGGATGACACTTAGGGATTAATTCTCATTCATCTGTCTACACACCTGTATGTTAGTTTGTGCTATATTCTATATCCTCGAAATGTAGAATTCATTTAACCCTTTCCTTTCTCTAAACACGTTTGCATGCCTATATAAGTTGCAAACAGAGTAAACATAGGTCCGATGGTGGTTGTTATAAAAACTATTCTAATTAATATTCATATAGATAAAATTAATTCTTGAACTAAAATATTGCATAACTCCTTAATGAAGGGTTTTATCAAAATTCTATGACACGGTTTCTTTGACATGCTAATGATTTACATATTAGCCAATTGCAATAACTAGTCTGAAAGATGACTTTGTAATCGCTGCTTAAAAAATTTCAAGCTGGCACATCTAAATAGATTTTAAATGTCGGTTTCAATAGGGTTGTTTTTGAAAAGTGATCAAATGATACAACTTATCAACAAGGTTTAAGAAAAATGACTTGATGATATTAAATACGATTTTTCGATGGCTGGAGCTAAACCTATCTCGCTACCTTAAAGAGGTGCTTGGAACGAGTCCCAAACAGATAGGGTTTGGCAGATAAAACTCATATTTACCAATAATGATGATTATAATGTTTGTAGGGGAGAAGTTACAAATGAACAATAACCTAGACGAGGAATGGCAGCCCAACGGCAGAGGTCACTTCTCCCTGTGCTTCCCCAACAAGCCCAATAGTGGCCTTAATGGTAGAGATGTAAGTTTTACTCAGTTTTCATTTTGGTCACTTGAATCCTTACCCTCATATAAACGCCCTTTCATTCCTTTGTAGAGTACAGTAAAACTTCTCTATAACGGCCACTAAATTTTAGGGCAGGTGGCTGCTTAAAGCAAGGTGAAAGTAAAACAGAATGCTCCTATAGGAGTGTTCTGTTTAAATTTCACCTTGCTTTGAGTAGCAACCTGCCTTTAACACAAAATACTTGATGTAATTTAGTGGCCGTAATAGAGAGGTTTTACTGTAGACCCAAATCTGCAACTCTAGTAGGAGCTGTCTGATGACAGTTTGATTTGTTTGCTCTTGAACTTTTAAGATCTGACTACAGTTTCTACCGATACCAAAAATTCACATGTATATATGCTATTATAAGATTTCAGCTGTTAAATATTCATGATGTCATTATTTCTTACATTGATATTCAGCAAGGAAAGGGTTAACAAAAAGTGCTACCAAATCTAATGAATATGGTTATACAGTGTAGAGTCTGAGTGTCTATTCTATATTTTTCATGGGGGGGGGGGGGATTTTCTATATACAGTAAAACCCCGCTAATGCGACCACCTTAAAGGGGTATAATTCTAGGTGTTAGATGCAGGTGGTAGCTTAATGCAGGGCAAAAGTAATGCAGAAAGCTCCTATAGGAGCTTTCTGCATTACTTCTGTCCTGCATTAAGCAACCACCTGTTTATAAAGACAGCTATGATTATTCATTAAGTGGTCGCATTAGAGGAGTTCTACTGTATATGTAGATAATGGAAGCAGATTTGAGTTAAAATTCCTCCGTTATTTTCGAATCCTAGAATAGACACTGGAGACACCTCGTTTTTTATTTAATCCTTTCCCTCATAGCAATGTGTTTTCACACATTTGCAAACAGAGTAGACCCAGATCAGACATATGATCAGGGTCTGCTCTGTTTGCAAATAGAATTTGATAGATCTGTTTCTTTACTTTCAAAAATGGCTACAATATTCCATCTTCCATATTTCATTATAACTATTTTGTCTATGAATATTCAGGTAGGTATTGAAATTTGGAATAAAAATAGAACAGAGAAAGGGTTAATACCTTTACTATAATATATCTGCTCTATTTGCCAAGCACTGATGCTACTTTTTATGCCCCCACATATGGTGTTGTACCTGGTCTACACATGCCTATCCAAATTGTGCCTAGTCTACATGTACACATGCATCTCCAAATTGTACCTGGTCTACACATGTATATATCGGCGTGTGGTATCCGTCGTGCATCATGCATTGTCAGTTGTCAACAATTTGAACCTTTAAAAATCTTCTCTCCTGAATGTACAGGGTTCTCAGCTTTCATCTTTGGCACATAGCTTCACCTGTAGGTCCTCTACAAAATTTCTTTAAAATATGTCCCTGGGGTCAAAATTGGCCCCTCCCAAGGGGTGCCTTGTTTTCTGTAGAAACATATAGTGAAAACTGAGAAAATCTTCTCTGAAACTGGAAGTTTCTCAGCTTTCATATTTGGCACATAGCACCATGTTCAGGTCCTCTACAAAAGTTAGATAAATTATGCCCCTGTGATCAAAATTGGCCCCACCCCCAGGGATGGCCAGTTTTCAATAGAAACATACATGTATAGTGAAAACTTTGATAATCTTCTCCTCTGAAACTGGAAGGTTCTCAGCTTTCATATTTTGCACATAGCACCATGTTCAGGTCCTCTACAAAAGTAATATAAAGTATGCCCCTGGGTTCAAAATTGGCCCCGCCCCAGAGGTGGCCAGTTTTCAATAGAAACATAGAGTGAAAACTTTGAAAATCTTCTTCTGAAACTAGAAGGTTCTCAGCTTTCATATTTGGCACATAGCATCATGATCAGGTCCTCTACAAAAGTTATATAAATTATGCCCCTGGGTTCAAAATTGGCCCCGCACCAGGGGTGCTTTGTTTTCTATAGAAACATATAGTAAAACTTGGAAAATCTTCTGAAACTGGATGGTTTTCAGCTTTCATATTTGGCACAGAGCATCATATTCAGGTCCTCTACAAAAGTTATATAAGTTATGCCAGGAGTGGCCAGTTTTCAATAGAAACATATAGTGAAAACTTTGAAAATCTTCTCCTCTGATTGTCTGGTGAGCGATATCAGGGCCATTCTGGCCCTCTTGTTTATTTATTCATATTTTTTAGCTCACCTGAGCAAAGCTCAGGGTGAGCTTTTGAGAGACTTGAATGTCTGTGGTGCGTCGTGCGTTGTGCGTCGTGTGTCGTCAACAATTTGCTTGTGAACACTCTAGTGGTCACAATTGTAGTCCAATCTTCATGAAACTTGGTCAGAATTAATGTCTTGGTAAAATCTCGGACGAGTTCGAAAGTGGGTCAAGTTGGGTTAAAAACTAGGTCACTAGGTCAAATAGTAGGAAAACCTTGTGACTCCTAGAGGTCACATTTTTAGCCCAATTTTCATGAAACTTGGTCAGAATGAATGTCTTGATAAAATCTCGGAGGAGTTTGAAAAGTGGGTTACGTGGGGTTGAAAACTAGGTCACTAGGTCAAACAGTAGCAAAACCTTGTGAACACTCTAGTGATCACAATTTTAGTCCAATCTTCATGAAACTTGGTCAGAACGAATGTCTTGATAAAATCTTGGACGAGTTTGAAAGTGGGTCAAGTGGGGTTAAAAACTAGGTCACTAGGTCAAACAGTAGAAAAACCTTGTGAACACGCTAGTGGTCACATTTTTTGTCCAATCTTCATGAAGCTTGGTCAGAACGAATGTCTTGATAAAATCTCGGACGAGTTTGAAAGTGGTTCAAGTGGGGTTGAAAACTAGGTCACTAGGTCAGACAGTAGAAAAACCTTGTGAACACTCTAGTGGTTACATTTTTTGTCCAATCTTCATGAAACTTGGTCATAATGATTGTCTTGATAAAATCTCAAAAAGTTTGAAAGTGGGTTATTTGGGGTTAAAAACTAGGTCATTAGGTCAAATAGTAGGAAAACCTTGGGAACACTCTTGAGGTCACATTAATAGCCAAATCTCCATGAAAATTGGTCAGAATGATTGTTCTAATAAAATCTTGGACAAGTTTGAAAGTGGGTTACGTGTGGTCAAAAAGTAGGTCTCTGGGTCATATCTTAGAAAAATCTTGTTTACACTCCAGAGGCCGGGTCATATCTTAGAAAAATCTTGTTTACACTCCAGAGGCCACATTTTTAGCCCAATCTTCCTCAAACTCGCTCAGAGTGTTTGTTTTGGTGATATCAAGGTTGAGTGTGATCATGGGTGGGATGGGAATAAAAAGTAGGTCACTAGGTCAAATTTTAGAAAAACTACTCTAGAGGGCAAATTTTTAGCCCTATCTTCATTGGTCAGAATCATTGTCTTAATAAAGTCAATATTCTAAATCTTTGAAAATCTTGTTCTGTAGAAACACTGCTCATGGTCCACTATCAACATTGTTCAAATATTGTCCCTAATGTTAATATTGGCCCTACCCATGGGCTACCCAGCAAAAATCTTAAATCTATAGTAATCAGGTGAGCGATTAAGGGCCATCTTGGCCCTCTTGTTTATATTTATAAGATATAGAACATCTTGTAATAAGTTTGATAAGATGTTCGTTGTTTTTAATTCGGTGCCTTTACTGGATCTGCTCTGTTTGCCAAGCGCTGATGGCACTTTTGGTCTACTCTGTTTGCAATACTTTAGAAGGCATATCTATGGAATAAAAGGTTAATGTCTTCAGTTTGAACACTTGCCATAATTTCTTTTAGAAATACAGTCAAAGTGTCAAATAGCTCTGGTACTGCTGAGACGCCTAAATAATCAGTCTTTGATCTGGGTTCAATCTGTTTGAAATGTTTTATCAGTGCATGAATTCAGGAAATTTGGTCTTTATTATATTATAAACAAACAGAGCAGAATCTAATCAGGTGGCTTGTACAGGACCAATCTGATCTGGGGCTATTCTATTTGTAATCACGTAGAAAGTCATATATATATATATATATGGAGTAAAGTGTTAAAGCTGTAATTTCATATTCTTTACTTAACAGGAAGTTGCCATGAAATTTGCTCCCATTGGAGAAGTTGCTGAAATAAATATTATACCAAGGTAAGTACAGCTGAACCTCTGTAAATCTATCACCTAACCCTTTACCTGACTTGTGGGACTGCATAGTTAACCCTTTACCTGACTTGTGGGACTGCATAGTTAATCCTTTACCTGACTTGTGGAACTGCATAGTTAACCCTTTACCTTGACTTGTGGAACTGCATAGTTAACTCTTTATTTGACTTGTAGAACTGAATAGCTGATGCTTTACCTGACTTGTGAGACTGTATAGTTAACCCTTTACCTGACTTGTAGGACTGTAGTTAGCCCTATACTCCACTTGTGGTTCTGTATATCTGATCCTTTACCTGGCTTGTAGGACTGTATAGTTAACGTTTTACCTTACTTGTTGTACTGCATAGTTTACTCTTTACCTGACTTGTTGGATTGTATAGTTAACTCTTTACCTGACTTGTAGGACTGTATAGTTAACTCTTTACCTGACTTGTGGAACTGAATAGATGATGCTTTGCCTGTTAACTCTTTACCTAACTTGTAGGACTGTATAGTAAGTACATTTGAACCTCTGTAAATATATCACCTAATCCTTATCTGACTTGTCGGACTATATAGTTAACCATTTATGTGACTTGTTGGACTGTATAGTTAACCGTTTACATGACTTGTGGGACTATATATAGTTAACCATTTACATGACTTGTGGGACTATATATACTATATAGTTAACCAGTTGCATGACTTGTGGGGCTGTATAATCAACCCTTTATTCCATGAATGTTTTCCGGCTGTCCTTCTGTCTGTTCTTATGTCCGTTGCCTTAAACGACATCACCTGAAACCACAAGTCAGAATATAACCAAACTTTACAGAAATGAACTTTGTATCCTGCTCTACCAACATTGTTAAAAGAATCTGGATCCATGCAGAATTCTTTAACCTTTCCCTGTTCTTTATTCATGCCAAATTTCAATACCTATTGAATATTCATGGACAAAATATATAGTTATAATGAAATATGGAAGTTGGAATACTGTAGTCAATGCGGCGGTGAATGCACATTGCGAGTTGACTACACATGACACTTCACTGTGCGTACCTGCGGGCGTCAACAATTTACTTAAACATCTTCTTCTCTGGAACTACAAAGCCAAGAGCTTTGATATTTGGTATGTAGTATGATGTAATGGTCCTCTACAAAGATTGTTCAAATTATGTCCCCCAGGACAAAAATGGCCCCGCCCCAGGGCTTATCAGTTTTTCATAGGAAAATCTTTAAAAATCTTCTTCTCTGAAACTGTAAGGCATAGACCTTTGATATTTGGTATGTAGCATGATCTAATGGTCCTCTACTAAGATTGTTCAAATTATGACCCCTGGGCCAAAAATGGCCCCGCCCCGTGGCTTATCAGTTTTTCATAGGAAAATCTTTAAAAATCTTCTTCTCTGAAACTGTCAGGCATAAACCTTTGGTATTTGGTATGTAGCATCATCTAATGGTCCTCTACTAAGATTGTTCAAATTATGACCCCCAAGACAAAAATGGCCCTGCCCCAGGGCTTATCAGTTTTTCATAGGAAAATCTTTAAAAATCATCTTCTCTGAAACTGTAAGGCATAGACCTTTGATATTTAGTATGTAGCATGATCTAATGGTTCTCTACTAAGATTGTTCAAATTATGACCCCTGGGCCAAAAATGGCTCCGCCCCGGGGCTTATCAGTTTTTCATAGGAAAATCTTTAAAAATCTTCTTCTCTGTAAATGTAAGGAATAGACTTTTGGTATTTGGTATGTAGCATCATCTAATTGTCCTCTACTAAGATTGTTCAAATTATGACCCACAGGACAAAAATTGCCCCTCCCCAGGGCTTATCAGTTTTTCATAGGAAAATCTTTAAAAATCATCTTCTCTGAAACTGTAAGGCATAGACCTTTGATATTTAGTATGTAGCATGATCTAATGGTCCTCTACTAAGATTGTTCAAATTATGACCCCTGGGCCAAATATGGCCCCGCCTCTGGGCTTATCAGTTTTTCATAGGAAAATCTTTAAATATATTCTTCTCTAAAATTATAAGGTATAGACCTTTGATATTTGGTATGTAGCATTATTTAATCGTCCTCTACCAAGATTAATCAAAATATGACCCACGGACCAAAAATGGCCCCGCCCAAGGGCTTATCAGTTTTTCATAGGAAAATCTTTAAAAATCTTCTCCTCCAGAACTGTAAGGTCTAGGCCCTTGATATTTGGTATGTAGCATCATCTAATGGTTTTCTACCAAGATTATTCAAATTATTACCCCTGGGTCAAAAATGGCCCCGCCCTGGGGCTTATCAGTTTTTCATATGAAAAGATTTAAGAATCTTCTTCTCCAAAACTGTAAGGCAGAGACCTTTAATATTTGGTATGTAGCGCTTTCTAATAGTTTTCTACCAAGATTGTTCAAATTATGTCCCCTGGGTTGAAAACAGCCCCGCCCAGGGGCATATCAGTTTTTCATAAGAAAGTTTTTAAAAATCTTTAAAAGTCTTCACTGAACTTGTAAGGCATAGACCTTAGATATTTGGTATGTTGCATTATCTAATAGTCCTCTACCAAGATTTTCAAATTATGAACCCCGGATCAAAATTGGGCCCGCCCTGGGGCTTAACAGTTTTTCATAGGAAAATCTTTAAAATATCTTCTCCTCCAAATCTGTAAGGTCTAGACTCTTTATATTTAGTATGTAGCATCATCTAATGGTTTTCTACCAAGATTTTTCAAATTATGCAATCTGTCATTGAAATCATTAATCTGTTACGAACAGGTGAGCGATTAAGGGCCATCATGGCCCTCTTGTTTGTGTCACCTGCCGAGAGGCAGTGTGTCACTTAGGGATCACTTTTCCGTCGTCTGTCTGTCTGTCCGTCTGTCTGTCTGTCAGTCAGTCACACTTTCTTTTTTTGGCTGTCATTTCTAAACTAATCATTATAGAGGCTTTCATATTTCACATGTGTCTTCCTCTCATTGAGGACCAATAGAGGCTTTCATATTTCACATGTGTCTTCCTCTCATTGAGGACCATTGATGTAACTAAGGTCCATCACTTTGCATGCAATACTTTTTTAGTTATTCCCCTTTGTTCTAAATTGTGTTCAATTTACTCATCTTGTTCTCTTCTTTGACATCAGAGCACATAATCTTTCCTATTACAGAATGATATTTGTAAGATATAAAAATCAGGCAGATGCAAAGAAAGCCATCCAGATGTTTGGCAAAAGCCTTGGACTTAGGCGGGCAGATGAGAGGAATCGAGGTGAAACAAGAGGGGAGTTCAAGTCTTCAGATACAGAAAGAAACATGAACAACAGTGCAAAATTCTCAACCAATAGTGATGACGACTGGGATGATGATCCTCAGCCAGTTGTAAAAGTCGACAAAAAGCCAGTTCGAGATAAAACAGATTCAGTTCTTGCACACAGAGGTGGGTCATTTTAGCTCTTTCCCTCAAATAGATGACTTTTGGCTCATTTGCAAACAGGAAAGACCCAGATCATACAGCTCCTGTTGGAGCTGTTTATTCAATATCTGCTCTGTTTGCTCATGGAATGATATAGACTGAATTTTATATCACATCAAAAACTTTCATTGTTAATGTGTTAACCCTTTCCCTCATATAAACGTGTTTTCACACATCTGCAAACAGAGTAGACCCAGATCAGACGGCTCCTAGAGGAGCCGTCTGATCAGGGTCTACTCTGTTGCTAATAGAATTTCTAAAATGGCTACAATGTTCCACCTTCCATATTTCATTATAACCTTTTTGTCCATAAATATTCAGTAGGTATTGAAATTTGTAATAAATACAGAACAGGGAAAGGGTTAACATAAACATTCAATCCATGAATTGCAGTAATAAATTCTTGAATTGATATTCATGGAGGAAAGGGTTGTAGGTAGTCATATAAGTTTGAAGTTGCAAAATTACCTCAATAAATACCATACAAATGCACAAGCATGCTAAAACATTACTAATACCACTTTGTATTTGATTATAAATTGTGAGACTTTGTAATTATACCAGCCACCAGGTGGGAGGCAGATAGATTTGCTTGTATCCGTATGTCCGTCCATCCATCCATACTTCATATCTATGTTATGCAAATCTTGTATAGCCAACTCTTCAAACAACAATTTTAAGAGTTTACTTCAAACTTTCACAGATGGACTATGTTGATGTGAAGATGTAGGTAAAGAAGGGAATTTTTGCTCCAACCAATTATATTAGAGTTATGGGACTTTGAATGTTCTTCACTATGTAACATATAGGGAAAAGTGCTTGATTTAGAGACATTATCGCCAGGGGCATATTTGTCCTATGAACACAATTTTTTAGTTTATTTTTATGTAAAGGTGCCTCTATCATGTACATGTAAATGTTTAAGAAGCTGGCCATGAAAGCAACTTGAGAGTCAGTTATGTACTATTATTTCATAAGCAAACAGAGCAGAGCCTGTTCAGATGGCTCCTACAGGACTTCTCTGATCTTGGTCTACTGTGTTTGCAAAGGCATTATGTAAAGAGTTAACCCTTGTCTTGCTGTTCACGTCAATATATCTACCTGTAAATAGTGAAAACCGGGATGAGATAGCTGCTGCAGGAGCTGTCTCATCGGGGTCTGCACCATTTTCAAGTTTATTGTGCAACCAGTGCACTCCATAGCAGTGATTGCACAGAGAAATATTTGTAGACTGTAAAAAAATGTAATTATACAATAGGACATGGGTAAAGAAGGAGAAATGTAATTTAAAATTCAGCAAGAGAAGGGTTAATAAGTTCTAAGGGAACGAAATCAGTACACAATACTTGAAACAGTGCCAGCTGCTGGTCCCAGAGATCAAAATAAGATGCGTAAATGTAAACATTTTCAAGAATAGCTCTTTTATCTCTCCACCAAACCTTATACTGTTACCAGTCTCTTCGAGACGATTCTAAAAGAGTAGTCACAGTATAGGACCCTATACTGTTACCAGTCTCTTCGAGACGATTCTAAAGAGTATTCGCTGTATAGGGTTTGGATGAGGAATGACGTTTTCAGTATTTGGGTACGCACCTTTATCTGTAACTGTGATCCAGACTGAAAAGTTTTTTTTAATTTGCTGTTAAAATTGTTGTTTGATTTGTGTGTCCGATTCCTGACTCAGATTTTACCTTGTAGTGAGTATCTTGAATCGGTTTTGATTGTAGAGACCACAGAGAAAGTTCAAGTTTATGTTGGAAACCTACCTGCAGATATAAATGAAGTAAGTATACAGCTATTATGATATATGAGACACTGTTTTGGGATAGGGGTATTGCTGCAGTACATACTGTATAGACCTGGGTCAGTTGTAGTGTCTTTGATTATGTGTCTGATTTAGTTTTACACAGTATATATAGAGAAAGAGTCAAACAACTCTAATATGGACAATCAAATTAGTGTCATTACTGGTCCTAAAAGCCTGGCGGCAGCTTAATGTTTTAAATTTCTACTTAGAGCCATTATAAAGGAAACTTAGCTTCGCCTTTGGTGACTGTGTTTTTTAACGATTCAAAAGTCATTTGAGGGATAGGATTATCATATAAACACTTTTTTATCATGCCTTTGCAAACTGAATACCCAAATCAGATGGCTTCAGTAGGAGCCGTCTGTTTGCTTAAGAAATTATAATAGGGCTGGCTCTATAGTTTCTACAAATACCAAAAATCCACATGTACATATGCCATTATAAAAGGTCAGCTAATAAATATTCATGATGCCATTATTTCTTACATTAATATTCGACACGGAAGGGGTAAAAGAACCTAAAACCTTTTGTAAATGTTTGCACTTTTTTTCTTTTCTTTTCCAGAACCAGTTGGTCAGCCTTTTTAGCCCATATGATAATATCGGTGTTCGCCTCAAACATCAAAGTGGAAACAAAACGTATGTAACCCAGATCCTCCCCTCCCTGACCAGTACAGTCCAACCCCTCTTAACAAGAACTGACATATCACAGTTATCAGTACAGTAAAACCCCTTTAAACCAGAATTTTAGTAGAGAAGAATTTAGATACTTTTAGGCAGGACCCTTTCCTCCATAAATACGCCTTTCTACGCCTCTGTAAAAGTCACTTTATGAAACCATTGTGATAAATAGAGCATTTGCTCCTATAGGAGCAAATGCTTTATTTATCACAATGGTTTAAATCTACAAAATTCTAAAATCTTCCCTTTCTCTAGATAATGCTCCTTTTCGGTAGATTTATTCAAAGTTGTTGGATCTAAAAATAGCCTATGGAGGAAAGGGTTAATGCAGGGAAGCTTTCTGCATGACTTTATCACCCTGCATTAAAATGCCACCTGTCTCCATGGCCGATATTTATACTAAATTAGAAAAACCAGTTTAGAGAGGTTTTACTGTAGATCTAATTGAGTGATTGAAGAAAAAAGTAGCAAGACCCTAACACATTGAATTTCTTTAATTGTAAATACATTTAGCCATTTTAGAAAGTGAAGAAACATCAATTAAATTTTGTAAGCAAACAGAGCAGACCCCTGATCAGACGGCTCCTACTGTGTTTTCCAGCATGTTACATTTGGCGCCCAACATAAGTAAACCGCAGAGTGATTTATATGAAGATAATATGAAGATTATATGAAGATGACTTGTAAAAAAAAAAAAAACTCGTGTTCTTTGAGTAAAGAATTCGGGACGAATTCTTGTGTAGAGGGGGTGTGTATAGCCGGGTAGAGATTGTGGTGAAATAAGTTGATAGGCTTTACTGTGTGGCTTGGATGCTCAGCCGGTAGAGTGTTGGCATGGTAAGCCAGAGGCCCTGGGTTCGAGTCCCAGTCGAGTCACAACTTTTTCACCATGTTACATTAATATTCCTAACGTCATAATTTTTTACATGAATATTCATGGAGGAAAGGGTTAACCTATTTCCTGTTTATCCCTTTACTCCATGAATATTTCTGTTTGAAATGTTAGATTCATTTTTGAAAGGGCACATTAACATATGAAATTGACAAAGTAGAAACTGTAGAATCAGATCTGTATAAGCAAACAGACCAGACCCTGATCAGACGGCTGCTATAGGATATTATCAGGAATATTGATTAGCTGATGTTTAGCTCCAAATTGGTATGTTAACTATTACAAGGGGAACCCATTTCACAAGGGCAGGTAACCCTAAAATTAATGTTGCTATAGTTATCTCCCCTTTCCGAATTAGACTTCCACTACACTATCCAGAACTTAAAAAAAAAGAGGAGCACGCTGTCCGCGGACAGCTCTTGTTTATAATGGCATATGTACACAGATTTTTAGCTTGTCTGTTTTCGAAGAAAAAAGTTGAGCTATTGTGATCACTTAGTTGTAGGTGTTGGCGGCGTGCAAAAACTTTAATGTAGCTGATTAATCAAAAAGTATAAGAGGTATCAACATGAAACTTCATAGGTTGGTAGATCTCTTTGAGGAGAAGTGTATGCAGTGGACAAGCACCTAATCAGACAAGCGTTGATGCCACATGCGGCTCTTGTTTTGTATTGTTAGAAATTTTGTCTGGGTCTACTCTGTTTGCTAAGGCATGAATAAGCATTTATTTGAAGGAAAGGGTTAATTGTCTATGTCAGTTTTCCTTCTTTGTTTTTAATTTGCTTAGAGTGTCCTGAACACTACGATATTTGGTGTCATTTTATCATTTTGACTGTTTGCAAAAGTAATTTTACCACAAATGCCATACAGCTTAATATATCAAAAGTGAAATCTTTTGCTGCAATATCACATCTTTCATTTAGTGTTGTATGTTTTCACAGATATGCTTTTGTGGACTTCACAAGTGTGCCAGAGGCGATTAAAATGATAAACGATCTCCACGAAACAGTTGTGAATGGCAGAAACATGAAGATACGCTTTGCTAATCAGGACTTCAATAATTCATTATTGAGAGAGAGGGAAGGTGAGCTTAAAATGCCCGAATGAGCTGAGCCACAAGTATAGATATATACATGAGAACAATCTAAAGCAACCATTTATGGAGTAAACAGAGAAGTCTTAACCCTTTCCCTCATGAATATTTATAACAGAATTCATGACTTCATTAATATTCATTAATTTTTACAATGGTCAGTGAACAAGGGAATGATTGACCATTTTAGTAACAGTAAAAATCATATCTACAGTAAAACCTCTCAAAACCGGAATACTGGCAGGGTCCGAATTTAAACTGGCATACTGGCAAAATGCAAGTAAAATTTCGAAATTGCAAGTACCAAAATTTGGTACTTGCAATTTTTTGCCAGTGCAACTTTTAAGAAAAGGATTATAAATAATGCATAGTAATATTGAAAATGCGACTTGAAATTTGATTTTGCCAGTTTATTTTTTTGCAACTGGCAAAATAATGCCAGTAAGTTTTTAGCCTAAATTCGGACCCTGACTGGTTGAGAAGAATTTAGGTACTTTTAGGTAGGTAGCTGCTTAATGCAAGGTGAAAGTCATGCAGAAAGCTCCTTGAGGAGCTTTCTGCATGACTTTTACCATGCATGAAGCTGACACCGGTCTCCAAGATGGATATTTAAACTAAATTTATCATCTGATTTAGAGAGGTTTTACTGTATATAATTCCATAAGCAAACAGCAGGTCCTGATCAGAGGGCTCGTACAGGTCTACTCTGTTTGTACAGGCATGTAAAGGCGTTCACATGATGGAAGGGGTTAAAAAGCAGATCTATGCCTTCTCAATGCAGGCAAATAAACAATTATACCCTGACAAATTAAGTTCAGAGGGGTATACAGTTGTCACTGTGTCAGTCGATATTGTCGGTCAATCTTTTGTCTGCACAATTTCTCGGCAGCTACTGACTCCAATGAAACTTTAGCAGAAGCTTCATTCCAAGTCCCTCATATTGATACCTTTAGACCCCTCTTTTGGAACCATTGTGATGAATAAAGCATTTGCTCCTATGGAGCAAATGCTTTATTTATCAATGTTTTCAAAAATACACAATTCACTTTTGCTCCTTTTAAGTAGATGTTTTCAAAGAGGTTAGGTCTTAAAATAGCCTATGAGTGAATTGGTTAAGGTGAGATGGACATATCTTTAAAAAAAAAGAAAATTTTGGTCAGATGATTAGTTAAAGTATCATATATCGTGCAAGAGTAAATCTAATTCAGTGAAAAATCTAGTTTAGAGAGCTCCCTTTGTAGCTTTCTGCATTACTTTTATCCTGTATTAAGGTTCTTAAAGACTGATTGAATTTTGACAATTGACCCTGATTTGCTAATAGCATGGATATAGATGCAATGTTTATTAGGGAAGGAGTTATAGTAGGTATCGTGTCGTTATACCCCCACTTCAAAAGAAGTGGGGCAATATTGGAATTGCACAAGTCCGTCCGTCCATCCACCCATCCGGATTTTTGTCCGGAGCATTACTCCTAAAGTATTATAGGCACAATTGTGAAACTTAATATATGGCTAGAGGGTGATGAGAGGATGTTCAGTCATCAAGGGTTGTAACTGTAAATTCATTTTTTCAGGGAGTTATTCCCCTTAGTTACTTTTCAGGAGTAATTTTTTGTCCAGAGCATAACTTCTCAAGTATTGTAGGCACAACTGTGAAACTTTATATATGGATAGAGAGTGGTGAGAGGATATGCAGTCAACATGGGCTGTAACTCTAAATTCATTTTTGGGGGATTTATTACCCGTTGTTACCTTACATAATTAATTTTAGTGTGGATGAAAGGATTCTTGAGCTATTGCCTCTTGTATTGAAATCAATGGATCTTGTAACAAGGTAGCGAGTGGAGGTATTAATCGCCTTTAGTGAGGGCTCTAGTTATGATAAACCTTTACTCCAATTATCAGCATTTTTACACCGTTGCAAACAGAGTAGACTCTGATCAAGTGGCGCCTGTAGGAGCAGTTGATCAGGGTCTTCTCTATTTGCTTTATGGAATAATATAGATCTGACTTTACAGTTTATGTAATGGCCTATATATCCGTGTTCATATGCCATTGTAGAAATTAAACTAATCAATATTCATAAACTATAAATTAACTCTTACATGAATATTGATGAAGTAAAGGGCTAGATACCACCTGGCTGACATTTGTAACAGCTTGGATCCAGATCAGATTATTTGACATTTGTTTTAACCCTTTCCCTCATATAAACGTGTTTTCACATATTTTCAAACAGAGTAGACCCAGATCAGACGGCTCCTAGAGGAGCCGTCTGATCAGGGTCTGCTCTGTTTGCTAATGGAATTTGATAGATCTGTTTCTTTACCTTCTTAAATGGCTATAATGTTCCGCCTTCCATATTTCATCTTAATTATTTTGTCCATGAATATTCAGTCCATGAATATTCAGTAGGTATTGAAATTTGGAATAAACATAGAACAGGGAAAGGGTTTAGAATGGTTCCCTTATTTCTCCACCAAGTCCCATGTCGTGACCTTAGTTTTGATTGTGATGAAATACTTGTTTGCCAAAGATATTATGATTTCACTCAGTGTGGATAGCTGTAACAGGCTGAAGATTTTTATTTACAGGTGACGCTCTGTCTCCAAAGAGTAATTCAAGTAGTTCACCGAAGGGTAGCATAGAAAGACAATTTGAACAATTGGCTGTACACAGGGGAAGTAACTCTAAACACCAACATGGTGAAAATATCACGCGGACAATTACTAGGAATGACGTACAAAGAAATTCACAGCCTGGTGGATATCCACACACTGCAAATGCAATTTCACCGTCTTTGAGTAGCCATACATCTGGTGGTTCCTCTCCAAACAAAATGCCACCGTTAGAAAATATTGACAATAGAAATGGCTATGACAACCATGACATGCCTCCATTAGAGACTATACAGCCAAAAAGTAAGAAAAATAAGAGAGGTCAAGGACAGTCATCCAGGGTCAAGGACAACATTGATGCAGATATGCCACCTCTTGAGAAGACTCAACTGCCTATAGGAACCCCAGAACACATGCCCAAAATACCTGATTATGGTGCTAGTGCACAAGCACAGCCAATTCAGCTTTTCATTGGGAACTTTCCGTACGGGACTAGAGAGGTAAAACTTCTAAAAAGAAAAAGTACTCAAATTACCCCAATGTTTCGACATGCAAACTTAACTCTTTACTCCATAAATATGCCTTTCTATGCCTATGGAAACATGGTAGGACCAGACCAGACAACTCCTATAGGAGCCATCTGATCAGGGTCTGCTCTGTTTGCTTATGATATAATATAGATATGATCATATCCTATAGTTTCTGCAGTGGCTAAAATGCCAGTGTCCATGTGCTATTATAACAAATAAATCTAGTATTCATTAAGTACACAGTTCTCCGGAAGGAGCAGTTTGATCAGAGTCTTTAGTTTATGCTTCTACAGTAGAACCTGTCTTAAGCACCCATCAAAATGTGTGACTGTAAGCCATGTGGTAGCTTAATCCAAGTTCCTATAGGAGCTTTCTGCATTACTTTTGCTCTGCATTAAACAACCATCTGCTTTTTATGCCCCCATTGACGATAGTCAGGGGGCATATTGTTTTTGCTCTGTCTGTTTGCTCTGTCTGTTTGTCTGTCTGTTTGTCAGCAACTTTAACATTGGGCCAGTACAGATAGAGACTTGATATTTGGCATGCATATGTATCTCATAAAGCCGCACATTTTGAGGGATGACATGTCAAGGTCAAGGTCATCCTTCAAGGTCAGAGGTCAAATATATGGGTCAAGTCACCGACTTTAACATTGGCCATAACTTTTGGACCAGTAGAGATAGAGACTTGATATTTGGCATGCTTGTGTATCTCATGAGGCTGCACATTTTTAGGGGTGACATGTCAAGGTCAAGGTCATCCTTCAGGGTCAAAGGTCAAATTGTCGGTTTCTTTGTAACTTTAACGCAACCTTAACATTGGTATTAACTTTTGAGCCAGTACAGATAGAAACTTGATATTTGGCATGCATATGTATCTCATAAAGCGGCACATTTTGAGGGATGGCATGTCAAGGTCATCCTTCAAGGTCAGAGGTCAAATATATGAGGGGGCATAGTGTTTCACAAACACATCTTGTTTAGACCCCTGTGTTCAATAATGAATGGCCACATAGGACAGGTTATGTTGTATTTCATTCATTTTTGAAGTTTTCCAAATGGTGCTAACTTTGCTAAATCAGTTTTACAAACTGGTTGAGAGGAGACTTGGTGTCTGAAGACTGGGGGTGATTAGGGTAGAGGGAAACATACTCACTCTGAACAACAAGGGATCTGCATGTATAAGAGTAGTAGTCTAAGAAACTTGGGTAAAATGTAAAATGTTTTATCCCTTTCCTTCATATGAAAGCATTTTCACACACTGCAAACAGAGTATTGGAGCCTTCTGATCAAGGTCTACTCTGTTTGCTAACAGAATTTGAAACATGTTTCTTCACGTTCTAAAATATCTACAATGTTCCACCTTCAATATTTCATTGTAACTCTTTTGTCCAAGAATAATTGAATATTCAGTAGATATTGAAATTTGAAATAAACATAGAACAGGGAAAGGGTTATATGATTCTGCAGAAAAAAACTCAATCTTGCTATACTCATTAAAATTGTCTCTCCCAGGCGATTGGAATAATAGGATTTGACCAAGAAATAAGTGAATTAGGTAATACAAGAGACGGGTATTAACCCTTTCCTCCATAGGCTATTTTTAGACACAACCTCTTTGAATCAATCTACCGAAAAGGAGCATTTACTAGAGAAAGGAAAAGTTTAGAATTGTGTAGTTTTGAAACCATTGTGATAAATAGAGCATTTGCTCCTATAGGAGCAAATGTTCTATTTATCACAATGGTTTCATAAAGTAACTTTTACAGAGGCCTAGAAAGGCGTATTTGTGGAGAAAAGGGTTAAAATATTAAATTTGTCATTTCTCCACCAAATAATATATTCTGACTGCTCTTTAGAATTGTCTTGAAGAAATTATTCTAAAGAGTGGTCACAATATGGGGGTTGGTAGCTAAATAATTGAGATGCTCTTGAAAAAGAATTATTTATGCATCTTATCTGGACCTGTGATTTGATGACTCTGCCTCTTATGTACAGCTCAGAATAGACACAAAGAACTTAAGAGGCTGCTATGAAAATGCTCTATTTATCACAAGTTTTCAAAGGCGTCAATATGAAGGAATGTTTTAATGCCAGTAAACTTCTCCCGTACAGAGAGCACCAGCTTGAGCCTTGATTTTGCTCGAATTTTGATATGGAACGATGCTTGTACACTTAAATTTGATTTCGTTCAAACTTGTGAGAAATTACTGACTGCAGAGCAACAGATAAATGGTACTCAGATACAAAAATCATCAACCCTTATGTTGTGACCAGTAATTTAGAATCGTCTTGAAGAGTATTCTATAGAGTGGTCACATCATAGGGTTTGTCGGAGAGTTATACTTGATTGAAAATACTTTATTTTATGTATCTTATCTGGACCTCTCTGACTGAGTGTAGAACAGCTTGGGATCCTGATAAGAGGCTGAGTTACTGAGATGAAATTTATTTGCTGACAGATGTTTTTGTGTGCTAAAAGTTGTTTGTTTATTTTATAGGATGATCTCTTTGATCTGTTAGCACCTTACGGCATTATTAATCTGATGATAATGAACAAAGAGACAACTAACCGAAGGTAAGAAACTATTCAGTACCATTTATTGCTTTATATTTATTACTTACAGATGGGAAAGAAACATTTAACCCTGTCCTCCATGAATATGCTTTTCTACGCCTCTGTAATTATCACTTCTTGAAAACATTGTGATAAATAGAGCATTTGCTCCATAGGAGCAAATACTCTATTTATCACAATGGTTTTAATACTACACAATTCTAACATTTTTCTCTTCTCTAGTAAATGCTCCTTTTTTTTAGTTCACCAGAGCACTTTTGCATACATGTGATAACCTGCTGAGGCATGTCAGGTAGATTTAGGAAATTTGTCGGGTAGATTTGACTTTTGTCAGGTAGATTTTACTGACGCGACAAAATATATGGAGGAGAAAAAAGATATTTGCTTGATACCTATGTTTGTTATACTTTTTCACATTATCATTCACACTTTACCATAAATGAATATCATACCATTATAAACCTTACATAACACACATAACATTTACACACTTAACCCTCTCCCTCATATAAACACCTTTTTTCACGCATAAATTTGCAAAGAGAATAGACCCAGATCAGATGGCTCCTACAGGAGCTGTCTGGCCAGGGTCTGCTCTGTTTGCTTATGATATAGGAATGATTCTACACTTTATGGTCTGGCAAAAAAATCCAATGTGGTGTTAAAACCCCCATTAACCTTTTCCTTCATATAAACCAAGGTTTCACGCATTTGCAAACAGAGAAGACCCAGATCAGACAGCTCCTATAGGAGCCATCTGATCAGGGTCTGCTCTATTGCTTTAGGAATTTTAAAAATGTTTCTGTACTTTCTAAAATGGCTATAAAGTTCCAATCTCCATATTTCTTTAAAATTACTTAAGAATAAGAATATTCAGTAGGGACTTGAATTAGGAATAAAAATGGAACAGGGAAAGGGTTAAAAACAAATACTAGTAATTGACATGCAGTAATAATTCTAGGTATTTTTCATGGGTCAAAAGGACTCTTTGAAATCAATAGGTCTCAAGCCCAAAACACTGGGTTCCTTATTAAATTATGTCATGAAAAAAAATCAAGATTTATTACTGTTTTATCATATAATGAAAAAGATATTCTATTTTATCTTATTTGATAATAACGTTTTTAGTGGGGGGGGGGGTTTATTTTATAACCCTTATTTAGCTATACTCCCCAGAGACAACCTTTACTCAGTTCAAGTTAGTTAAACCTTTGCTCAGTTCAAGTTAGTTACTGCAAACATTGAGCTGTCACAGAAATGTTGAAATCCAACAGGTCCAGAGTCCGTGTTTTAGCCCGTATCTACAATCGTCGCGAAAACTGATGACATTTCAACTTGATACAGTTATTATTTTTTGAAGAGTTTGCAATGGTAGATAATAATTCATGGTGTTTTCAATTACTTCTTTAGTGTCCTTACCACTTATTATATTAATGAAAAATAATTTAGTGTACAAATCAAATTCATGATTATCAGTCCAAGCACTGTTGAAGCAGTCTTATTTTCGAAGTGTTTCGGCCCATTGCAACAACGAGACCAAGCACAGCTGTCTTTGACAAGGAAGCAGAGAAGCATTTCTATGTCTTATAATTAAATTATGAGAATATAATTCCTATTATAGGGTCATGACACTCCCATGTCGCCTCGCTTGAGTAATAAACCTGCTGCATGTGATATTTGTGGTAGACGTTTGCATTTTGACACGACTGGTTCCCGAACAATTTATTTGGTAAAGTAGTAGAGTGAAAACCGGAACCACCTCGTGATTATGTAATTCGGGTGTTCTCCAATGTCTCCACAGGGGATTCCCTTGATTGGTCCCCACCAAAACAGACCAAGCGTGGATCACAGCATGATAACAAGCTAAAGGTGGCCTGTTTGTGTAGAGAACTAACAGATAAACTCCATCAGGGATGAAAATATATGTCACTAAAAAAATTGCCTTGGTCAAATTTCAAAACGGTAGACCGGTAAAATAGAACGGTAAACCACCTCTGAAAACGGTAGCATTCACCTACCGTCGGTAGTTATCACATGTATGCTTTTGTGCTCAGGGTGAGCTTTTGTGATCGCCTGATGTCTGTCGTCCTGCGTATGGACGACGGACGTCAACAATTTCAACCTTTAAAAATCTTCTCCTCTGAATCTACAGGGTTCTCAGCTTTCATCTTGGTACATAGCATCATCTGTAGGTCCTCTACAAAAGTTGTATAAATTATGCCCCTGGGGTCAAAATTGGCCCTGCCCCAGGGGTTTTCAGTTTTCAATAGAAACATATAGTGAAAACTTTGAAATTCTTCTCTTCTCAAACTAGAAGGTTCTCAGCTTTCATATTTGGCACATAGCTTCAACTTCAGGTCTTCTACAAAAGTTATATGAATTTTGTCCCTAGGGTCAAAATTGGCCCCACCCCAGGGATTGCCAGTTTTTTGTAGCTGACTGCTTAAACAGCCCATGGGATCACTTATACATGCATAGGAAAAACTTTGAAACTCTTCTTGTCAAAACTACATGTCCCAGAGCTTAGATATTTGTTGTATAGATTTACTTAGCATACCTTTATCAGTTTTGTTAATATCATAGTTCTGAGGTTAAAATTGGCCCTGTCCTGTGTATATATTCTTCTTCACATCAGAAACTACAGGTCAAAGGATTCCCCATATTTCAGAGATAAGCCAGTGCTCTGATAGGACTAGCCAGTGTGTCAGAGTGTATTGGTAATCACCCTTAGCCTGATCAGTAGAGTAGAAATTGTGTTTAGACAAATTACACACACTCATTTTAGATTGAGAAAACTGTGTGGATAATTCTCAAAATGCAGAAAGCTCTTAAAGCTTTTTTTTCCATATCTATGCCCTGCATTAAGCTGCCAGCTATCAATATAGAGCCTATAACTGTATCTGCTTAATACAAATTCAAGTGTTCTATTGCATCTTGGAGAGCAGTGTCTATTTTTAGCTGGCTATTTTTAGCATACATAAAAGGTAGGTTATCTCCCTTTCCCACTTTTTGATTACAACTGAATTGCCTCACTTCTGGATAATGGCAGTTGCAAAATAGATCTGACATGTACATACATGTGATAACTACCGACGGTAGGTGAATTCTACCGTTTTCAGAGGTGGTCTACCGTTCTACCGATTCAATGGACGTTTCTACCGTTTTACCGATTCTGCTACGGCATTTTTTTGGTGACCTATATTTTCCTCCCTGCGTTAGATTATCTGTTAGTTCTCTACACACACAAACCCCCTTTAGCATGCTGTGATCCACGATTGGCTTGTTTTGGTATGGTTCCCCCGCGGAGAACATCCGCAATATGTAATCACAAGTTGGTTCCCGTTTGCGCTGTACTGGAGTTAACTTTTTTTTTTCGGGAACCAGTCGTGTCAACATGCAAACGGCGGCATGCGCCTTTGCGGGATGCACGCATACAAATCAGACAGAATTCCAACCTAAGGCAATGCCGCTGCACAAATCCCCAAATCCCCTCCCTATATAGATAATTTAAAATTTAATTTATTAAATAATTTTAAATTCAAATCGGGATGTCTTGTTTTCGTTTCACGGTCGCGAAAGAGAGTCGCTACTTGTTGCTTGGAGACTGCAAATTTATTTCCGGTAGTAACGTCCCCCAGATACAGCATCTGGTGTGAAGGTTTTTACGCGATTTGATTGGTTAATTTATATATCAAAATCACATAGTCTCTCGCACGAGTCGAAAACGAAAGTGAAAAACATTTTGTTAACAAATGTGATTATCTGGACTTTCTACACGAAAACGAAGCAGTTATGTCCGAAAGAAAGACTGAAATCGAGGGCAGTACTTTATTACATTTCTTCACTAGCCCATCTGTCACTGAGTCCAGAATAAACTCTGATATAGGCGACGTTGTCCACAAATACACATGCGGCACGCATTATTATTACTCAAGCGAGGAGACAAAATTAAGACGAGGGGAATGACGTTATCATAGCTTCAAAAAGCAGTATGCACTCCGACTGTTAACAACAAGTAAAGAATATCCGAATATTCTGAACGATAAACAGTTTAGTTTTATTCAGCAAACCGGCAATACCAAAAAGTACGAAAGATTCGTTCCCAGACCGATTGTACTGAATAAATCGAGGTTTGTAACGTTTTTTCATAGATTTTTTTTGACTTGACTTTGTTCCTCCAAAAATTGGAGAAAACACACTTTTTTGCCATTGGGAATATAGCCGAATAAGGGCTAGAAAGTAAGCCTATAAAGCACTGAAACTATAATAAAATAAGATAAAATGGAATATATTTTTCATTATGATAAAACAGTAATAAGTCTCGATTTTTTCATGACATTAGTGATTATTTAATTATGGGAGCTGTCTGATCTGGGTCTACTCTGTTTGCAAATCAGTGAAACATGTTTATATGAAGGAAAGGGTTAATGGGGTTATTGATATCTAGGCATTGTAAGGGTTGGAGATGATGCCATGGCTGTGTATAGATGTAGTCTGTATAATGTATGGTTTGTAAAGGTAGATTTATTATTATAACAGCAGATGGACATTTGATTTTGATGGGCCAAGCCAGAAAGTGTGGAATCATTTCAATATCATAAGAAAACAGAGCAGACCCTGACAAGATAGCTCCTATGCATGAAAAGGCGTTGATATGAGGGAAAGTGTGTGTAAATGTTATGTGTGTAGTGTAAGGTTTATAATGGCATGGTATGTGGATAATACCGTAACAGTTTTTATGGTAAGGTATGAATGATTATGTGAAAAGGTATAAAAAACGTAAGTATCCAGAAGATAATTTTTTCATCTCCATATTTTTCGTCGTGTCGGTAAAATCTACCTGACAAAAATCAAATCTACCTGACAAATTTCCAAAATCTACCTGACATGCTTCAACAGGTTATCACATGTATGCATGTAAATAGAACAATTAACCCTTTACTCCATAAATATGCATTTCTACACATTTGCAAACAGAGTAGACCCAGATCAGATGGCTCATGCAGTAGCCATCTGATCAATCTGCTCTATTTGCTTATGAATAATATAGTGCAAATTGCATTAAATTATTTTCATTTTGTGTACAATATACATGTACTTATAATATGTTTAGTTAATTAAGCCTTTCCCTCATATAAATGCCTTTTCATGCATTTGCAAACAGAACAGACCCAAATCAGACGGCTACTATAGCAGCTGTCTGATCAGATTCTGATCTGTTTGTCAATGGAATTTGAAATATGTTTCTTTACTTTCTAAAATGGCTACATTGTCCCACTTTTTTGTCCATGAATATTCACTAGGTATTGAAATTTTGAATAAACATAGAACATGGGGGAAGGGTTAAAAGTACATCAATCTTAAGATTAGATATGAATAATAATATGAACTCGTGAAGATGTAATGAAAATATCTGAAATTTTGAACATTAGTATAGAATAATTTATTCTTTCTGAATTAAAATTGGCCCCACCCCAGGGCCGGCTAGTTTTCTATAGAAACATATAGTGAAATCTTTGAAAATCTTCTCCTCTAATTGTCTGGTGAGCGATGTCAGGGCCATTCTGGCCCTCTTGTTAGTAGTTTCATTCAAAGAGGTTGGGTCTAAAAATAGCCTATGAGGGAAAAGGTTAATACACTTGGCTCTTATAACCATTTACTCTTTTCTCATATAAATGCATTTTCGTGCACATTCAAGCATAGTAGACCCAGATCAATTGGTACCTTTAGGAGCTGTTTGATCAGGGTCTGCTCTGGTTACAAACTACTATGGCCCTCTTATCATCATTTTCTGGAGATGTTTATGACTACAGTGCTCCCTCCCTACAACGGCCCTCTCAATAACGATTCCCTCCTTACAACAACGCATGCCACTGTTTCCGAAACAACAAGGCTCCAGAAACAACTTTTTCCAACGTAGTTTCTTTATGCCTCCATCAAACCCTATGCTGTGACCACTCTTTAGAATCGTCACTTTGCGACGATTCTAAAGAGTGGTCACAACATATGGTTTGATAGAGGCATAACGGTTTTAGTTCTCGAAATACACCTTATCTGGGAATCTGCAAACAAGTTAATTATGTTTGATTTTCCCTCCCAATAACAACTCCCTCTGAACAACACATACAATCTTCGTATCCCAAGGGGTGTCGTTGTAGAGAGGGAGCACTGTAGTTCGTCCCTATCAAGTGCTGCAATTAACAGGTGAACGATATAAAGCCATCATGGCCCTCTTGTTAATACTTTACCTGGTGAATATTCATGTAAGAAATAATAAATGTGTGAGTATTTATAAGATTAATTTTGATAATGGCATAGATTTTTTGGCAGTGACAGGGTATATAGCTTTTGACCTGTCAGTCAGTACGTACGTCCGTACTTGTATCCTAATACATTGTTGCTGCCCTAGCACTTGACCAATTTTTCTCAAATTTGCTGTAAGAATTAGCATGAATAAAAGCTTGGATATCCGAGTTCGATTTTCAGAGGAATCTGTCATGGGGAACCACTTTTTATACGCCCGTTTGAAAAAACGGGACGTATTATGGAATGGTGCTGTCTGTCCGTCTGGCTGTCCGTCCGTCTGTCCGTCTGTAACATCTCTAACTCAAGTTCCCCTTGGTGGATCCTTCTCAAATTTAACCTCAATGTTTATCTAGACATGCTACAGTAGCCTGCCAAGTCCCGGTTTGTTTATCCAAGGTCAAGGTCACACAATTGGACTTAGAATTTGCGTTTAGCAAAAATGTTAACCGGTCTGTCTGTCTGTAACATCTCTAACTCAAGTTCCGCTTGGTGGATCCTTCTCAAATTTAACCACAATGTTTATCTAGACATGCTACAGTAGCCTGCCAAGTCCCGGCTCGTTTATCCAAGGTCAAGGTCGCTTAATTGGACTTAGAATTTGCGTTTAGCATTTGCGTTAAGCAAAAATGTTAACCTCAATTTATGTGGAACAAGTCCACTTATTTACATAACACTTTGTGATAAAGCTTTGAAACTTGGAACACATCTTCACCGTCACAGCCTTCACCTGTAGGCAAGAGAAAATAACTCTGTCAAGCATTTTGACTGAATTATGCCCCTTTTTAACTTAGAATTTTTGGTTAAGGCTTTGTTAAAGTCCATTTATTTACATAACCCTTTGAGATAAAGCTTTTAAACTTGGAACACTTGTTCACCGTCACAACATTCACCTGTAAGCAAGAGAAAATAACTCTGTCAAGCATTTTGACCGAATTATGCCCCTTTTTAACTTAGAATTTTTGGTTAAGGCTTTGTTAAAGTCCATTTATTTACATAACCCTTTGAGATAAAGCTTTTAACCTTGGAACACTTGTTCACCATAACAAGCTCTACCTGTAAGCAAGAGTACATAACTCTGTCCAACATTTAGACAGAATTATGCCCCCTTTTAACTTAGAAATTTTGGTTAAGGTTTTGGTTAAAGTCCACTTATTTACATAACCCTTTTAGATTAAGCTTTTAAACTTGGAACACTTGTTCACCATCACAAGCTTCACCTGTAGGCAAGAGTACATAGCTCTGTCTAACATTTTGACATAATTATGATGCTTTTTAGCTTGGAATTTTTTGTTAAGGTTTTGGTTAAAGTCCACTTATTTACATAATCCTTTCAGATAAAGCTTTTAAACTTGAAAAATTCGTTCACCATCACAAGCTTCACCTGTAGGCAAGAGTACATAACTCTGTCTAACATTTTGACATAATTATGACGCTTTTTAGCTTGGAATTTTTGGTTAAGGTTTTGGTTAAAGTCCACTTATTTACATAATCCTTTCAGATAAAGCTTTTAAGCTTGAAACATTTGTTCACCATCAGAAGCTTCATCTTCATCTCAAGCATTTAGACACAATTATGGCACTTTTTAATTTAGAATTTTTGGTTAAGGTTTTTTGTTAAAGTATGCCTATTTACAACCTTGAAACTTGGTCGCAAAATTGGACTTAGAATTTGAATTTAGCAAATACGTTAACCCCAGTTTATGTTGAACAAAACCTCGACGGGCGTATATTGTGCCCACTTGCACTCTTGTTTTTCTCTGACAATGTGGCGATGTGGGGTATGGGAGCTTGCTCACTAAAGTTGTTTAATTCTAGAAGGCAACAGAACAGACCCTGATCAGATGGTTCATGTAGGGGCCTTCTGATCTTGGTCTACACTATTTGCAAAGCAGAAAAAGTTCCTCGGTAGATCTCTAACTTCATACTGTTGTATTACACTGTTTCAGTACCTATGCCTTTGCCACTTGCCGTGATCTGATGCATGCTGAGAAGGCCATTGAGGATTGTGATCAGTCCTTCTATAGAGGGAGACGACTCACTGTGACCTTGGCCAACCCAATCTCTCAACTTTCCCCCGCTTCATCGTCTAACAGCAGCCTGAATTATGCTAGGGGTCCGTTGGCCAATATCACCTGCACTGTGGGAGGTATGTATCCGAGTTGCTCACATCTCATGTGGGTCCAAGCTGTTTACAAAAGTTAGGTCATGCTTAGCAGAGTAAGGGTTAACCCTTTCCCTGTAGAATATTCATGTAACCCTTTCCCTGTTGAATATTCATGTAAGAAGTAATGACATCATGAATATTTATTAGTTGAATTTTTATAATGTAAACTTTTCAAGGGAAGTTTTTGCTTTGACAAAAACTGTAAAATCAGATCCATATTGATCATGTCAAAAGCATAGGTCCAGATAAGATGCGTAAATTTAAATATTTAAGAATAGCTCTTTTATCTCTTCTCCAAACCCTATGCTGTGACCACTTTTATACGCTCTAAGGTAACATTGGTCGTAAAATGGTATGGCGCTTGTCCGTCTGTTGGCCACATCTTTGTCTGCTCAATAACTTGACAACTATTAGATGAGCTATCTTCATATTTAGTAGGAAGGTTGGTTATGGCTAGTAGATGACCCCTATTGAGTTTGAGGTCAGTCAGTCAAAGGTCAGGTCACCGTGACCTTCAACTCAAAAATCTTGTCTGCTCAATAACTTGATAAGTATTAGGTGTGCTGTCTTCATACTAAGAAGGAAGGTTGGTCATGGCTAGTATATGAACTCTATTGATTTTGAGGTTAGTCGGTCAAAGGTCAAGGTCAACATAACCTTCAACTCAAACATTTTGTATGCTAAATAACTTGATAAGTATTAGGTGTGCTGTCTTCATACTTAGTAGGAAGGTTGGTCATGGCTAGGTGATGACCCCTATTGATTTTGAGGTCAGTCGGTCAAAGGTCAAGGTCACTGTGACCTTCAACTCAAAAAGTTTGTGCGCTCAATAACTTAATAAGTATTAGGTGTGCTGTCTCCATACTTAGTAGGATGGTTGGTCATTGCTAGTGGATGACCACTTTGATTTTGAGATCGATGGGGTCAAGGTCACAGTGACTTTCAACTCAAATTAATAGTGTGCATGTTATGACAGCATAGACTACGGGCTTATAATTCTCCGACACACAGGGCTCTTGTTTAGAATTGTCTCGAAGAGACTATTCTAAAGAGTGGTCACAGTATAGGGTTTGGTGGAGAAATGACGATTTTAGTAGTTTGGCACGCACCTTTATCTGTAGCTCTGCCTAAATCAAAAGCAAACAGATCAGACACTGATCAGACGGCTCCTATAGGAGGAGCCGTCTGATCTCTGTCTACTGTGCTTGCAAATGCGTGAAAAGGCAATGATATGAGGGAAAGGGGTAAAAAATAATGACATCATGAATATTTATTATCAGATTTCTATACTGGCATATGTACATAGGATCATTTAGTATTAGTATAAACTGTAGAGTCAGATCTATTATAAATTCACAAACAAACAGTAGACCCTGATCAAACGGCTCCTACAGGAGCCATCTGATTGATCTTGGTCTAGTCTGTTTTTCAAAGGCATTTTTTAAAGAAAAGTTTTAAGATCAAATATCATTTGTAAAATCTGTGTGAAGTTTTGATTCCAAAATATGTTTCCAAAGTACACAGTGTCCACGATTTATTGATCACCCCTATTAGACCAATATCCGGACACCACGGTTTGGCTTTTGTACATTTCATGAATTTCATGCAGTTGTAGTTAGGAATTGCTTTTTGTACATTTCTTTAATGTCATGCAGTTGTAGTTAGGAATTGCTATCTCCAGGAGAAACACTACAAAGACCAATATTTGTTTTTCTGTTCCAACTATAGGTCAGAGAAGTAAGTATGCAAGTGAAGCATGGTTAACCCTTTACCTCATGAATATTCATGTAAGGGCTGTTCCATTTAAATGTGTATGGGGGTGCAGGAAGGCCCACCCCCTCTTACACATTTAAATGGAACAGCCCTAAGAGATACTTACTTTATGATTAGCTGAATGTTTATAGTTGCGTAAGAACATGGACATTTTTCACCATGTATGTTATTCCATTAGCAAACATAGAAGACTCAATTGAGACCTCTCATATGGGAGCAATATGATCTGGGTCTTCTCTGTTTGTAAAAGGGGTCTGTATCAGGTAAAGGGTTCTGTTTTATAAATTCCCGACATCAAGTATATCTTTAGCTTGTCACTTTTGTTGTAGTCTTATTTAGTTTCTACCCAATCTAGAGGGCACAAATTTTTATGTTGTACTGTCTGTGTAAATGAATGGTTGTAACAATTTGTTTGCATTGGATCTTAAAAAGGCTGACCTATTGTTGGTATAGATGAACTGGCTTAGTACATTACACAGAGCTACAGGTAAAGGTTTGTACCTAAATACTGAAATTGTCATTTCTCCACCAAACCCTGTACTGTGACCACTCTGTAGAATCATCTCTTTGATAGTAAAGGGTTTGGTGAAGAAATAAAGGAACTGTTGTTGAAAATGTTTAGATTTATGCACCTTATCTGGACCTCTGATTACAACAGACCATTTTATAGGAACAAGCATGATTATTAGTGAGCTATTGTGATCACTGGGTCGTAGTTGTCGTCGTCGTAGGTGTCGGCATGCAAAATCTTTAATGTAGCTCATTACTCGAAAAGTATAATAGGTATCAACATGAAACTTCATAGGTGGGTAGATCTCATTAAGGAGAAGGCCCCTACATAAGAAATGTAACTCTTGATTCCAAAATTTCGGAGTCAAGCACCAAATCAGACGAGCATTGGCGCCGCATGCGGCTCTTATTTACAAATAAAATACACCCACCTGACACCTTTACCTAATACAGTAAAGATTGGATAGAATGTACTTGCTTAAAAGGTTTCCCTGGATATAACGTTTAGATTAGTGAGTCTCTGCCAAATGTCTTCTTTATCTGTATTGCAAGAGATCCTATTGAACATTCTTGCTTTTAACCTTTTCCTTGCTTTGAACGTTTTAGTGAGCGCTTCCCAAACTGCTAATTGCTGTAATTATAACATTTTTCTATAGCGTATGATAACTGTAATGTGTGTGAATCAATTTAACCATGCAAATCACTCAAAAAGTGAGTCAGCAAACACAGTTGCGAATACGCAAACTTTGAATAATTACTACCGACCTGATTTTAACTGCACCATTTGTTTTAACCCTATACTCCATAAATACGCCTTTACAAATAGAGTAGACCCAGATCAGTTAGCTCCTATAGGAGCTGTCTGATCAGGGTCAGCTCTGTTTGTTTATGATATAATACATGTATGATTCTATAGTTTCTGCCATGACCAAAAATTCCTGTGTCCATGTGCTATTATAACACATAAATCTTATTAATATTCATGACCTCATTATTTCTTACATGGATATGCATAGAGTAAATATGTTTGTACTGAATCGATTAAATTAAAAAATTAAATACCTGTGAATTGCTGCTTCATTTTTGTGTTACCTGCCGAGAGGCAGTGTGTCACTTAGGGATCACTTTTCCATCCTCTGTCTGTCCGTCCGTCCGTCTGTCTGTCTGTCTGTCAGTCCGTCACACTTTTTTTTTGGCTGTCATTTCTAAACTAATCATTATAGAGCTTTCAAATTTCACATGTGTCTTCCTCTCACTGAGGACCATTGATGTAACTAAGGTCCATCTGCCCTGCATGCAATACGTTTTGAGTTATCCCCCTTTGTTCTGATTTCACTCCAGCATATTAATAGTTTTCTGCAAGCAGGGTTTTCCCTGACCCCCTTTTTCTATTGAAATGTCCCTTAAATTTTACAAATGACCCTCAAAATTAAGAGTGTCTGTTCTTTACTTTATAGAGAGGGGGTCAAGAGGACCCTCAAATTGGTCTTTTTGAAGGGGTCAAGGGAAAACCTTGTGCAAGCAGGTGACACATGTGTTCCTCTGAACACTCTTGTTATTCCCCCCCCCCTTTTTGTATTCTTTGCGAAGCAATAGAATACAAAGGTGGCGTTCCACAGCCAAACCATGGTACCCTCGCCGTCCTGACAAAATAGTGCAAATTACTGACCTGCATTCGTGTTTAATAACATGGCAGCCGGAACCAATCGTGGTATACTATATCTGACATGAAAAAGCTTCGTCACATAAGCTTCGGCGTAGTATGTGCACAAATCAACAAAACCGACAAAATATAGCAATGTGTAAGAAGGGCGCACGGATATACAAATATCAGTAACATGAAGAAATCATGTGATCATAACATGAATGAAAATAATCAATGAATAAAGAAGCGCGAGTCGGATGACCTTATGCAAGCGATTAGGTAATCACGCCCATAACTGCGATTGGTCAGTGTGATAATAAGCATAGTGGGAAACGGCTGAAGTGTCAGCTGCAACTCTATCATCAACTGGGTGGCGTGTTAATGCCTTCCCTTATAGATACACAATTCCATGCCAAAGCGAATTTATTCGATATCAGATTGATACCATGCAAAGAATACTGCAGCGTCTACAACGCTTTGATTGAAAAAATGGGGGTATAATGCTTTTCACGTCGGTCGTTCGGTAGATCGATGGTTTCCGATCAATAATTAATAAACGGCTTGGTGTAGAATCTTCAAACTTGCTGTGGTGGTTGGTCATGACCACTAGATGACCCCTATTGTTTTTGAGGTCACTAGGTCAAAGGTCAAGGTCACCATAACCTTAACTGGTGAAATGGTCTCGATCAATAACTGCTTAAGGGTTTGGCTTAGGATCTTCAAACTTGCTATGGTGGTTGGTCATGACCACTAGATGACCCCTATTGTTTTTGAGGTCACTAGGTCAAAGGTCAAGGTCACCATGACCTTAAATGGTGAAATGGTTTCAGATCAATAACTGCTTAAGGGTTTGGTTTAGGTTCTTCAAACTTGCTGTGGTGGTTGGTCATGACCACTAGATGACCCCTATCGTTCTTGAGGTCACTAGATCAAAGGTCAAGGTCACCATGACCTAAACTGATGAAATGGTTAATATTATTAAATACTCGATTGTTTGGCTTAGGATCTTCAAACTTGCTGTGGTGATTGATCATGACCACTAGATGACCCCTATAGTTATAGGTCACTAGGTCAAAGGTCAAGGTCACCATTACCTTTACTGACGAAATGGGTCCGATCAAAGACTGCTCAATCGTTTAGCTTAGGATCTTCAAAGTTACTGTGGTGATTAGCCATGACCACTAGATGATCACTCAAAGGTCAAGGGGTCGGGGGTATACATGTTTTGCAAACATCTCTTGTAACCCTTTCCTTCATATAAACACATTTTCATGCATTTCCTATAGGAGCCGTCTGATCAGGGTCAGCTCTGTTTGCTAACGGAATTTGAAAGATTTGTTTCTTTACTTTCTAAAATGGCTACAATGTTCCATCTTCCATATTTCATTATAACTATTTTAAAACAGTCCATGAATATTCAGGAGGTATTGAAATTTGAAATAAACATGGAAAGGGTTTTTGAGATTCAGTCCCAAGTTACATTATTACCTGTCTGTTGAATGTTGTCTGTCCGAGTTCCCGTCTACACTGTAGTTAACCCTGTCCCTATTCAATATTTATGCAAAAAATAATGACATAAGTTTTATAAAGAGATGTTTACATGATATGTTGGTATTGGTAGAAACTATAGAGTCAGATCTGTTATAATTCCATTGGCAATATTAGTTGATACTGAAAAAATGATTTTTGAGTGTCCTAATCATATCATGTTATTCTAATGTATCACTGAATCAGATGTTTGCTAGTGTTACTGTTCACTACAATATATAGCTATTAATCTTTTCAGTCCTGGAATCTACACAATGATATTACATATTAGAATCCAAACAATGATTAGGACATATTAGAATCGAAGCAATGATTAGGACATATTAGAATCAACACAATGATAAGGACATATTAGAATCGAAATAATGATTAGGACATATTAGAATTATATCAGTAATTGTCGTTTACATGCATGAAAGACTGAGGTTGTTATTGATTAGTTTAAATCTCAGCTAAAAGTGATCTAAATTCTAATATACAATTATTGATTTCTATGAATGTTATTTCTTAATGAACATGGAAGAATGAATGTAAAAGGATTGGAATATTTATTATACCCCACCCTTTGTAGCCCTTTCCATACGAACACTTTATCAGGCCTTTGCAAACAGTAGATCGAGATCAGACGGCTTCTGTAGACGATGGATTGCTTGATAATATTTGCTTGTCTCTAAATACTTGCTGTGTTTTTCAGGAGATGCTGGAAGACAAGTGCACTTGGAAGGTAAGGCTTATCCACTTATAGCAGAGATATAGATAAGAGAACAGAAAGCTATAGATAACATGACAGTGATGTAGACATGAGATCTAAGAGATGTATATAACATGAAAGAGATGTAGATATGAGAACTGAGAGGTATGGATATGAGAACTGAGAGATGTGGATATGAGAACCTGAGAGTTATAGATATGAGAACTGAGAGATGTTGATATGAGAACTGAGAGTTGTAGATAAATGTCAGAGATGTAGATAACAGAACTGAGAGCTATATATGTGAGAACTGAAAGCTATATATGAGAACTGAGCTATAGGTATGAGAGAACTGAGAGCTATAGATATGAGAACATAGACTATAGATATGAGAACTGATCAATCAGAATCTTTTTTATGGCCCCATTGACGATAGTCAGGGGGGGCATTGTTTTGCACATGTCTGTCCATTTGTCCGTCCGTCTGTCTGTGTGTTATGCTTTTACGTGCAGTTGGTTGGTAGAAAATTTTACGTGCAGCTAGGCAAGCACCATCATGGGGGCATCGCTGTGTCTTACAGACACAATTTTCTAGTTTTTCTCTTCCTAGCCCATACTTGTGATATTAGAAACAATTCTCTAAGGCCATTCAGGATAGGATTTGGTGTGGAAACATAGGAATTGGCTTTATCCATATGTCCTACCCCAATTACCTTAAGCCATAGACTTTGTTGAGCAATTCGATTGACAGTAAGCAGAGACGTGCATGAATATTATAATTTCATAAGCAAACAGAGTAGACCCAGATCAGCCTGATCAGATGACTCCTGTAAGAGCTGTTTGATCTAGGTCTACTCTGTATGCAAAAGCATGAAAAAGTGTTTGTTTGAGGGAAAGAGTTAAATATTTTATCAGAAAAAAATATTGTTACTCATTATTTTAATGTATATACTATTGCAAAGTTATCAATTTGTTATACCCCACGTAAGGAAGTTGCTCGGGAGTAAATAGCTTTTTACTCACCCATCGTTCAGTCAGTCTGTCTGTCTGTGTATCCTAATACGCTGTTGCTCATCTAACACATTCATTTCTTGACCAATTTTTCTCAAATTTGCTTTAACAATTGTCATGAATAAAGGCTCGGGATGAGTTCAATTTTCAGAGGACTCCGTCATGGGGAACTACTTTTTTCTGACAATGTGGGGTATGTTGTCTTGCTCACTAAAGTTCTTTAATTCATTTCTGAAAACAGCATGAACCCATTCCCTGATATGGACACTTTTTCACGCTATGTCAAGAGGGTCTGCTGCCTTTGCTTGTGGAATGATATAGATGTGAATCTCCAGTTTCTGCCCTATTAACCCTTTCCCTTATATAAACGTGTTTTCACGCATTTGCAAACAGAGTAGACCCAGATCAGACGGCTCCTAGAGGAGCCGTCTGATCAGGGTCTGCTCTGTTTGCTAATAGAATTTGAATGATCTGTTTATTTGCTTTCTAAAATGTCTACAATGCTCCACCTTTCATACATTTGTATTTATTTATAACTATTTTGTTAATGAATATTCAGTAGGTATTGAAATTTGGGCTAAATATAGAACAGGGAAAGGGTTAAATAAATGATTCCTGTGTGCACATTTGTGTTGGACATGCAGATTCTTTTCAAAGGTTATCACACAATTAGGTTTTGTCTGTAGTTACTAGTTAGATTGACATCATGAATAATTAGTATCAGAATCAGAAATTAATCTTTATCATGGTAATTACAAAAGATTTTGAGTAAGATCTATTATAATTTCAGAAGCAACCAGCAGACACTAATCAGGTTCTACTCTGTTTACAAAATGTGAAAAAAGCATTTTGTATGAAAGAAAGGGTTAAATGTATGATTGGTTCTAGCAGACTCTTTTCTAGGACACACTATGAATGGGCCGATGCAGCAACAGTTTGGTGCTGACAATAACTACAGTAGCCACATGCAAGCCTATGGTGACAACCAAGCTAGGTACTCTGACTACCCCCAATCCTATGATAATAGCCAAGGCAGGAAGACTGACTACCCTCAATCCTATGACAATAGCCAAGGCAGGAAGACTGACTACCCTCAATCCTATGACAATAGCCAAGGCAGGAACACTGAATACCCTCAATCCCATGACAATAGCCAAGGCAGGAACACCGACTACCCCCAATCCTATGATAATAGCCAAGGCAGGAACACCGACTACCCCCAATCCTATGATAATAGCCAAGGCAGGAACTCCGACTACCCCCAATCCTATGATAATAGCCAAGGCAGGAACAACAGGTATCCACAGACCTACGACCGCAGTGAAGCCAGGAACAAGAAGTATCCACAGTCCTACGACCACAGCCAAGCCAGGAACCAACAAAAATTGACAGTAAAGAATGACATCAACTTAACCCGGCTAACCTGTATACTGAAGAACTACGGAATGATTGTATCAAAGTTGAGAGGAGATGACAGATATAATCTGGCTGTTGGCACAAACTTGGCAGTGATGGTAACTGATGTGGTCAATGACAAATTTTTCTGGGGACAGATCATACAGGATGTAAGTAAATGTGTAACATAATACAGCAAAACCTCTCTGTAATGGCCACTAAATTACATCAAGTATTTTGTGTTAAAGGCAGGTGGTTGCTTAAAGCAAGGTGAAAATTAAACAGAACGCTCCTATAGGAGCGTTCTGTTTAACTTTCACCTTGCTTTAAGCAGCCACCTGCCCTAAATACCAACTAATTGACACAATTCAGTGTCCGTTATAGAGAGGTTTTACTCTTATTACAAATTACAGTTTAACTGCACTATTTTGACATTCGATTTTCAGTGACATTTACCTATTTCAAGTTTCGGCTCAAATTCAATTTAATGTCATTGAAAATACTGGCATTATCTGAATGCAATAATCCGAACATGTTTGCCGTCTCATTGATCATTATGGTTCCTTTTATTGATTGTTTATTCCATATTTTTAGTCTTTATTCAATGCTGATATCAGAACTGAATGGAAACAAACAAAAGAAACAGTGTTTACAGTCGAGACACAGTGTCCGTTTAATCCATGAGATGTGAGTGAGATGACAAGTTCACTCAGCAACTACTCTTAGCATGGCTAATATGTACCACGTCCATTTGCACTTGGTAGTTCCATGGTCAAGTGATTCACTAATGTCATGTATAGTAAAAATGCCTCTGTTCAATTTAGTGTGAATATCTGTCATGGAGACAGGTGGCACCTTAATGCAGTATGAAAGTCATGCAGAAAGCTACTGTAGGACTGCATGACCTTCATACTGCATTAAGCAGCCACATGCCTATAATGCTCTAAATTCATCTCAACTAGAATTCAGGTTAAGAGGGGTTTTAAGTGTACACACTAAATTCAGATTTTTCTCCTTGTTCAGCAAAATTTCCCCGTGTCATTTTTGAGCATACAAAACATGAAATGATGTTATTTTGTGTACACAACCTCATCTGTAGCCATTTGACAACTAAATGGGAACAGAAATTGACCCTAATAAAAGGATATTTAAGAAGATGATAATGAGAATTTGACCTTTTCCTTCATATAAATGCCTTTTCACGCATCTGCAGACCGAGTAGATCTTGATCAGAATGCTCCTATTGGAGCGGTCTAATGAGGGTCTGTTCTGTTTGCTAATTGAATTTCAAAGATCTGTTTCTTTACTTTTTGAAATTGCTACAATTTTTCACTTTCCATTTTTAGCTCACCAGAGCACTTTGTGCTCAGGGTGAGCTTTTGTGATAGCCTGATGTCCGTTGTGGTGCGGTGTGCCTCGTCCGTCGTCCCACGTCAACAATTTGAACCTTTAAAAATCTTCTCCTCTGAATCTACAGGGTTCTTACCTTTAATCTTTGGCACATAGCATCATCTGTAGGTCCTCTACAAAAGTTACATAAATTATGCCCCTGGGGCATAGCATAATGTTCAGGTCCTTTACAAGAGTTATATAAATTATGACCCTGGGGTCAAAATTGGCCCGCCCCAGGGGTAGCCAGTTTTCAATAGAAACATATAGTGAAAACTTTGAAAATCATCTTCTCTGAAACTGGAAAGTTCTCAGCTTTCATATTTGGCACATAGCATCATGTTCAGGTCCTCTACAAAAGGTATATAAGTTATGCCCCTGGGGTCAAAATTGGCCCTGCCCCAACCCAATAGAAACATATAGTAAAACTTTGAATATCTTCTCCTCTGAAACAGGAAGATTCTCAGCTTATATATTTGGCACATAGCATAATGTTCAGGTCCTCTACAAAAGGTATATAAGTTATGCCCCTGGGGTCAAAATTGTCCCCGCCCCAGGGGTAGGCAGTTTTTAATAGAAACATATATTAAAACTTTAAAACTCCTGAAACTGGTAGGTTCTCAGCATTCATATTTGGCACATAGCATCATGTTCAAAAGTTATATAAGATATGCCCCTGGGGTCAAAATTGGCCCGCCCCTGGGGTGGCCAGTTTTCAATAGAAACATTTAGTGAAAACTTTGAAAATCTTCTCCTGAAACTGGAAGGTTCTCAGCTATCATGTTTGGCACATAGCATTATGTTCAGGTCCTCTACAAAAGTTGTATAAATTATGCCCCTCGGGTCAAAATTGGCCCTGCCCCAGGGCCGGCTAGTTTTCTATAGAAACATATAGTGAAAACTTTGAAAATCTTCTTCTCTGATTGTCTGGTGAGCGATATCAGGGTCATTTGGCCCTCTTGTTTTTATTACACTTTAACCCTTTCCCTGTTGAATATTCATGTAAGAAATACTGGCATAATGAATGCATATATTTGTTTTGCAGAATTTTATAATGGCATAATTATGTACATTTGAGCTTTTGTTATTTGTAGAACTGTAGAGGTCGATCTATTATGATTCAATAAGCAGACAGAGCAGACCCTAATCAAACACTCCTACAGAAGCTCTCTGATCTGGATCTACCCTGTTTGCAAAGGTGTGATGGCATATATAGGAGCCATCTGATCAGGGTCTTCTTACATAAATTTCAACAGAAAAGTGTTAACCCTTTCCTCCATAAATACGCCTTTCTACGCCTCTGTAATAGTCACTTCTTGAAACCATTGTGATAAATAAAGCATTTGCTCCATAGGAGCAAATGCTCTATTTATCACAATGGTTTCTATACTAAACAATTATAAAAAAATTCTTTTACTCTAGTAAATGTTCCTTTTTGGTAGATTCAATTAAAGAGGTTGGGTCTAAAAATAGCCTATGGAGGAAAGTGTTAAGCAAAGAGTTAACCTTCAGCAGTCTGCTGGCGACTTCATGATAACCTGGGTCCATGCTTATAAAGTTTTTTAGTTGAGTCTGAGTTCATTCTCAAGCTTTTGATTGGCCAGATTTGAGTTCTCAAGCTTTTGATTGGTCAGATTTGAGCCAAATCTGACCAATCAAAAACTTGAGAACGAACTCAGACTCAACTAAAAGTTTTATAAGCATGGACCCAGAACACAAACAGTTTGGATCGAAATGAGACACTAATTCACCATCATATCTGTATGAAAACTGTTTGACCATCTGATCTGAATGAAAACTGTATATATAGCATAAGCAACCCTCCTATAGGAGCCATCTGATCTGGGTCTCTTCTGTTTGCAAAGGTGTAGAAAGGCGTAATTATGGAGTAAAGGGTTAAAACAATCATTTCTGATTGTGTTGCTGTGTTTTAGTCTGAACATGGTGAGAATGGGGAGCTGCAGAAGTTGATGGAGGTGTCCGAAATAATACAGGATGATGTCAGTAGGAGTGGACCGATCAAGGGCCTTGGCAGATGTTCTGCGGTCTTCAATGGAGAATGGTTCAGGTAGGCCTCTATTAAGTAAACTCATTTGAATCTATGGAGGAATTTGAATGCAGATGACATTACAATTAAGTTTTTTATGCCCCAAGATCAGATCTTGGGGGCATATTGTTTTTGCTCTGTCTGTTAATCTGTCTGTCTGTTTGTTTGTCTGATTGTTTGTCACCAACTTTAACATCCCCATTCAAAAAGATCAGATCTTTGGGCAAATTGTTTTGCCCTGTCTGTTTGTTTGTCACCAACTTTAACATTGGTCATAGCTTTTGAGCAAGTACAGATTAGAGACTTTATATTTGGCATGCATATGTATCTCATAAAGCTTCACAATTTTGAAGGGTGACATGTCAAGATCATCCTTTAAGGTCAAAGTTCAAATATATAGGTCAAACCACAGACTTCAACATTGGCCATAACTTTTAAACCAGTAGAGATGGAGGCTTTATATTTGGCATGCATGTGTATCTCATGCAGCTGCACATCTTGTTTTGTGGAGAAGTGAAAGGCAAATAAACTTAATCTTTTACCTCTACCTATTTATACAAGAATTCATGACTTCATTAATATTCATAAACTGAATTTTTTATAATGGCCAACGAACAAGGTTTTTTTTGCCATTTCAGAAACAGACATATATCATTCCCTAAGCAAACTGAGCAGACCCTGATCATATGGCTCCTGAAGGAGCCACCTGATCTGGGTCTTCTCTGTTTGCATAGGCTTAAAAAGGCATTTCTTTCAGGTTAAGGGTTGAATAAAGATTAGAAAGTGTTCAAAGCATTAATGTATGAACTGTACAGTGAGGTGCATTAAGTTGTATGTTAACCTTATTTGGTAGCCTTACTAAGAGGTATGTTATCTTTACAAAGCTATATGGTAGCCTTACTAAGAGGTATGCTATCAGCCTATCATTACAAAGCTACGTGTATTTGGTAGCCTTACTAAGATGTATGTTATCATTACAAAGCTATATGGTAGCCTTACTAAGATGTATGTTATCTTTACAAAGCTATATCCATGGTAGCCTTACTAAGATGTATGTTATCTTTACAAAGCTATATGGTAGCCTTACTAAAATGTATGTTATCATTACAAAGCTATATGGTCGCCTTACTAAGATGTATGTTATCATTACAAAGCTATATGGTAGCCTTACTAAGATGTATGTTATCTTTACAAAGCTATATGGTAGCCTTACTAAGATGTATGTTATCATTACAAAGCTATATGGTAGCCTTACTAAGATGTATGTTATCATTACAAAGCTATATGGTAGCCTTACTAAGACGTATGTTATCTTTACAAAGCTATATGGTAGCCTTACTAAGACGTATGTTAACCCTTTCATCCATAACTAAGCCTTTCTTTGCCTTTACAAACAGAGTAGACCCACACCAGACGGCTCCTATAGGAGCCGCCTGATCAGGGTCTGCTCTGTTTGCTTATGATATAATTTAGATATGATTCTACAGTTTCTGCCATTGCTAAAAATTCATGTGTGCATGTGCTATTATAACAAATTAATCTTATATTCATGACGTCATTATTTCATTTCTTACATAAATATTCATAGAGTAAAGGGTTAAACATGTCAAAATGGGTATGTTAAGTTGTCTAAGCTGCAAGCTAAATTTAACATTGTCATATTACAATATGCTTGTATGTATGTGGTAAAATATTTAATTGAACCTTTCTATGTTTAACCCATTACCTCATAGGCTATTTTTAGACTCATCCTCTTTGAATAAATCTACCGAAAAGGAGCATTAACTAGAGAAAAGGAAAATTTTAGAATTCTGTAGTTTGAAACCATTGTGATAAATAGAGCATTTGCTCCTTTAGGAGCAAATGCTCTATTTATCACAATGGTTTCACAAAGTGACTTTTACAGAGTCGTCAATATGAGGGAATGGGTTAAGGGTTTGGGGAAATAGTTTATGTATTGCCTGTCAAACAAGTTAGCAAAACATACTCCCTGATGATTGGCAAACAGTGCAGAACCCTACTAAGTTAGATGCAGTAGTTTGAATATGGCTGCTGGTGTGGTCTGCACTTATTACCGAGCCTCTAGAGAGGTGACAGATATGTTCGGTCAAACACTTTATTGTATACAATAAACCCCCTTTAAGCTGGACATTCAAATTAGCGCTAAAGTCAGTCTGTTAGATAGGTGGCAGCTTAATGCAGGGTGAAAATCATACAGAAAGCTCCAAAAGGATGACTTTCACCCCTGCATTAAGCTGCCTCTACCAACAAGCTAAAGTTTTTGCGGAGAAATCAAACATTATTATGATCCTGTTTAATTTTACAGGGCCTGGTGTACACATATCATGCACCGAGATGGTCAGGAGTTTTGTGACCTTCTGTATGTTGATTACGGCAATACTGAACAGGTGCCAAAGACAGAAGTGTTCTGTACGAACCAGAGGATTAATGATATCTGGTGCCTACCTCCAATGGCAAGGCCTTTCAAGCTTACGGGTGAGAGCAATCTATCCATTTAACCCTTTACTCAATGAATATTCAAGAGAGAAATAATGACATGAATATTAATTAGTTTATTTTTTATGATGACACATGAATACAGGAGTTTTTGGCCAGGGCAGAAACTGTAGAATCATATTTATATTATTCCTTGAGCAAATAGAGCACACCTTGGTCAGACGGCTCCTGTTGGAGCCGTCCGATCTGGGTCTACTCTATTTGCAAAGGCGTAGAAAGGCATATTTTAGGAGTAAAGAGTTAACCCTTTCATCACTATGATCCAATTATGATGACCTTTGCAAACAGTTTAAATCTATATGCAGAGGCCCAGATCAGATGCATGAATTAAAACTTGTTCAGCAATAGTTGTGACTATTCTTTAGAATTGTCTCTTCGAGATTATTCTGATGAGTGGTCACAACTTTAGGGCACGATGTAGAAATGACTGCTTTAGTATTTGAATATTTATTGCTCTGTAAATGAGATACCTTGTAACAGGTAAAGGTGCATACCAAAATACTAAAATCGTCATTTCACCAAACCCTATACTGTGACCACTCTTTAGAATCGTCTCTTCGAGACGATTCTAAAGAGTGGTTACAGTATAGGGTTTAGTGAAGAAATAAAGGAGTTATACTGGAAAATATTTTAATTTACGCATTTTATCTAGAGCGCTGCCTTGTCAGGATCTGAAGATTATGACACCTGGTCTGGATACTGTTTTATGCCACTACCTTGTATGTGGGAAGCATTTTAATGTTACACTTGTCTGTCTCTCATTCAATACATTTGTTTCTTTGTCCCAAAAGCTTTTGTGTTACCTTTGTTTGGATTAGGAACCTTTGTTTCAATTTTTCTCAAATGCAGATGTATGAAAATGAAGTTCTAACAGAGTTATGGTCCTTTATTATATTACCAAGATAATATTCAGATGAAAGTTACGTTTTGTTGTAGAAGGTTAATTTGATTGCCCTTCAGGGGTTCTGAAATTTTGTGAAAGTTCATTTGTCCATGGACAAATTACCATATAAAATTGACTTGTCCATATCAAAATGTTACTTCTCCAACAAACCCTATGTTGTGACCAAGTCTCGAAGAGACTATTCTAAGGAGTGGTCACAACATAGGGGTTTGGTGGAGAAATAAAGAAGATATTCTTGAAAGTGTTTTAATTTACGCATCTTATCTAGACCTCAGGGTAAATAAACAAAATTAAAACATATTTCAACTATTTTATGATACATATAACACGAGCTAGAGTATGGATACAATCTGAGACTGGCAAGCAGTGGTCTGAGACTGATAAAAAAATAATTTTGGAAAGAAATGAGAAATGACTGAACTGTGTAATTATGACAAAATGTTTTTTAAGTTTGATTTATTTTTAACTCATCTGAGCCAAAGGCTCAGGATGAGCTATTGTGACCACTCTCCATATGGCGTTGGGGATCTGGTGTCCGTCTACATTTTCAAACGACATCTCTGAAACAGCTGACCCGATTTTAACCAAACTTCGTCAGATGCATCAGTGGCTAGGGGGAACAAAATGTTGTTCAAAGTTTTTGGCTAGAGTTATTCCCCTTGCTGTGGGGCCAGTTTTTCTGACATGACCGTATAGATGTCTTTTGATTCATAGGAAAATCTGTCAAAAATCTTCTCAGAGGCTAAAATGCCCAGACGTTGATATTTGGTATGTATCATATTATCTAATGGTCATCTATCAAGATTGTTCAAATTATGATCCCGGTGCCAAAAATTGCCCTGTCCAGGGGCTTACCAGTTTTACACAGGAAAATCTTTTAAAATCTTCTCTGAAATTAAAATGCCCAGACCTTTGATATTTGGTATGTATCATAATCAAATGGTACTCTACCAAGATTGTTCAAATTATGACTCCCCTGCCAAAAATGGCCCCACCCAGGGGCTTATCAGTTTTTCATAAGAAAATCTTTAAAAATCTTCTTATCTGAAACTAAAATGCCCAGACATTTGGTATGTATAATCATCTAATGGTCCTCTACCAAGATTGTTGAAATTATGACTCCTGTGCTAAGAATGCCCCCACCCAGGGGCTTATCAGTTTTTCATAGTAAAATCTGTAAAAATCTTCACCTCGGAAGCTAATATGCCCAAACCTTTGATATTTTGTATGTATCATTATCTAATGGTCCTCTACCAAGATTGTTGAAATTATGACCCTAGGGCCAAAAATGGTCCCGCCATGAGGCTTTTCAGTCTTTTATAGGGAAATCTTTCTTCTCTCAAACTAAAATGCCCAGACATTTGATATTTGGTATGCATAATTAACAAATGTTCCTCTACCAAAATTGTTCAAACTATGACCCTGGGCCATCGTTAGTTTTTGACTTATCAGTTCTAGTTCATTTTGGCACCATTTTGGTAACATTAATTTAGACTGGCATAGTAGCAAATAGTGTAGACCCTGGTCAAACTGCTCCATTAGCTGTTAGATCAGGGTCTGCATTGTTTGCTAACTGTTTCTGTCAAAATACTTAGGTTAATTAGTTAAAGCGGAAGTCCCTACATTTGACACATTTCAAAAACACCTAAAATATACAAAACTTATTTGTTAATATGCTGAAGAGTAGTATATCGGAAGAAAACCCATCCAATTACCATTTATAATGACAAAACATCCATGTGTTTGATATCGCCGATCACGAATTTACTCCCCAATGTTACAGTTTATTCCGGTTCGGTTTTAGTTTCGTAACTGTTCACCCTATTCACGTTTCTCAGACCACTTCCGAGAAAATCTATCACGTAAACAATGGAGGGATCGGGTGATCGGCAAAACGCAGAAAATTTCAACGGGAAAGGCCGATAATATTGTGTTGTAGAACAAAAATTATAAGTATTGATGAAATCGTTTATTTATATCACAGGGGCATTTTTTGATATAAGTTCAAATTGGCAACCTTCATAATAATGATTGAGCATAACAAATACCAAGTTTTATGATATTATTGAAAATATGCGTTCATTGTAGGGACTTCCTCTTTAATGTATTTTGGTTTTTTTACAGAGCACCATTTTGAACTTGAATCTCTAACGAACAAAGTCATAGTGTGTGAAGTAACAGAGTCGGGGGCATCGGTAAATGTAAGTAGATATAGCTGCATTTGATTGGGATATACTGACGGTTCAATGAACCCTTTCCCTGTTCTATGTTTATTCCAAATTTCAATATCTACTGACTATTCATGGAAAAATATGGAAGGAAGAACATTGTAGTCAGAAAGGAACAGATCTTTCAAATTCCATAAGCAAACAGAGCAGACCATGATCAGACTGCTCCTTTATGAGCCATCTGATCTGGGTCTACTCTGTTTACAAATGCGTGAAAACATGTTTATATTAAAAAAAATGGGTTAAAGTTCTAAGCTTCAAGGCATCAAAAGGTCAATATGGGGGTAATATGCTTACCCTTTCCCTCATAAAGTCACCTTTTGGCACCTTTGCAAACTTAGTAAACCCAGATCAGACAGATTCTAAAAGAGCCGTCAGGTCAATGTCTGCTCTGTTTGCTTATGGAATTATATAAATCTGATCCTAGTGTTGTCTAGGTCAAAATGCAATTATGTCTCCCCCATTTATGGGGAGATATATTGTTTTTGCCAGAGTTGTCTGTCTGTCCGTCTGTCTGTCCGTCTGTCACAAACTTGTGTCGCGCGTATCTCTGAAACCAGTTGGGCTAGAGTCACCAAACTTCACAGGAATGTTCACCAGCATGAGTTGTTGTGCACCTGGGGTTTTTGAATTATCTCCCCCTGATAATTTTGGAGTTATTGCCCCTGATGACTTAAAATTAGAAAAACTTTGTGTCGCGCGTATCTCTGAAACCGCTAGTACTAGAGTCACCAAACTTCACAGGAATGTTCACCAGCATGAGTTGTTGTGCACCTATGGTTTTTGAATTGTCTCCCCCTGATAATTCTTGAGTTATTGCCCCTGAAATGAATACTTAAATTTATACAAACTTTGTGTTGCGCGTATCTCTGAAACCAGTAGGGCTAGAGTCACCAAACTTCACAGGATTGTTCACAAGCATGAGTTGTTTTGCTCTTGGGGTTTTTTAATTGTCTCCCCCTGTTAATTTTGGAGTTACCGCCCCTGATGACTTAAAATTAGACAAACTTTACTTAGTGTTGTGCATATGTCTAAAACCACTAGGGCTAGAGTCACCAAACTTCAAAGGAATGTCGACCAGCATGAGTTGTTGTACAACTGGGATTTTTGAATTGTCTTCCCTTGATAACTTTGGAGTTATTGCCCCTGATATGATTACTTAAAATTAGAGAAACCTTGTGTCATGCATATCTTTAAAACCACTAGGGCTAGAGTCACCAAACTTCACAGGAATGTTCACCAGCATGAGTTGTTGTGCATCTGGGTTTTTTAATTGTCTCCCCCTGATTACTTTGGAGTTACTGCCCCTTATGACTTAAATAAGAGAAACTTTACTTTGTGTCACATGTATCTCTGAAACCACTAGTACTAGAGTCACCAAACTTCACAAGAATGTTGACTAGCATGTGTTTTTGTGTACCTGAGGCTTTTAAATTGTCTCCCCCTTACAATGTTGGAGTTATTGCCCCTGATGACTTAAACATTAGACCCTGATAAGTTTGGAGTTACAGACATTACACTTGTGTATTGGAAAGAGGATGGGAGGGGGAGACATCTGTTTTTGTGACAAAAACAAACCTCTAGTTTATAGTGTAAATGAATATTCATGAAGTGATCAATTCAAGCGTAAATGACCATGTGGTAAAGGGTTGACCTATTTACGCTTTTGCAAAGTAGACCCAGATCAGACAGCTCTTGTAGGAGGTGTCTGATAAAAGCTCTGCTCTGTCTGGTTATGGAATTATATAGATCTAATAGCACAGTTTCTGCAATGACAAAATATCATGTGTTCATATATGATTATAAAAATTCCACTGATTCCTATTCATGAAGTCATGTATTCCTACATGAATATTCATCAGGTAATTGATTAACCCATGACCTGTTCGCTATTCGTTTACTGAAAAATGACATCATGAATAAGATTAATTTTTATAACGGTACATAAATACATGACATTTTTGCTAAGGCAGAATACAGAGAATTAGACCTATATTATACCATAAGCAAACAGAGCAGACCCTGATCAGAGTCTACTCCATTTGCAAATGTGTGAAAAGGCATTTGTATGAAGGAAAGCGTTAAAGGTATTGAGTGGAGCTTAGTGTTCTTTTGTCTGTCAGAATGTTATTGTAACATTTTAACCTTTTACTCCATGAATATTCATGTAAGAAATAACGACATAACAAATATTAATTATACCCCTACAAACAGTTTGGGAGATACATAGGAGTCACCGTTGCGGGCAGTCGGTCGGTCTATTGACATTTGTTTCCGTGCGGTATCTCAGTAACCGCTGACTAGAATTCAGTGAAACTTTACATGATGCTTTATCATAAAGGGGACATGTGCATCCAATTATAATTGATTTCCTTACAGAGTTATGCCCCTTTGCTTAAAAGTTTTGTGTTGGTCTGTCTGTTGACGTTTATTCCGCACTGTTTCTCAGCGATTGCTGATTGGAATCGTACGAAACTTGACATGACACTTTATCATGAAGAGAAGATGTACATCCAATAATAGTTTTACAGTTTATCTATTTCCTTACAGAGTTATGCCCCTTTGAATTTTGGTCTGTCAATCGTTCTGTTTACTTTTTTGTTTCGTGTGGTTTCTCAGTAACTGCTCACTTGAATCCAATGAAACTTTACATGAGGCTTTGTCATAAAGAAGACATGCCTTATTTCCTTACAGAGTTATGCCCCTTTGAATTTTGGTCTGTCAGTCTGTTGAATTTTTCCACGCGGTTTCTCAGCAACTGCTCTCTGGAATCCAATGAATCTTAATATGATGCTTTGTCATAAAGAGGATGTGCATTTAATTATAGTTTTCAAGCTGATTGATTTTTTTCCAAAGTTATAAAAGTTTTGTGTTAGTCTGTCTGTTGACTTTTATTCCGCATGGTTTCTAAGTAACCGCTCACTGGAATCCAATGAAATTTGACATGATGCTTTATCATAAAGAGGAGCTGCGCATCCAATTATAGTTTTTCAGCTGATTGATTTTCTTCTGAAGTTATTCCCCTTGTTTAAATGTTTAAAAGTTTTGTCTGTCTGTTGACTTTTATTCTGCAGGTTTCTCAGCGACTCCTGACTGGAAACATACGAAACTTGACATAATACATAATACTTTATCATGAAGAGGAGTTGTGCATCCAATAATAGTTTTGCAGTTTATCTGTTTCCATACATAGTTATGTCCCTTTGAATTTTGGTCTGTCGATCGTTCTGTTTACTTTTTTGTTTCGCATGATTTCTCAGTAATTGCTCACTGGAATCCAATGAAACTTTACATGATGCTTAGTCATAAAGAGGACATGTGCATCCGATTTTATAGTTTTCCAGATAATTTTTTTTTTTTCAAAGTTATGCCCCTTTGTTTAAATGTTTTGTGTTGGTTCGTCTATTGACTTTTATTCCGCGCGGTTTCTAAGTTATGGCTGACTGGAATCCAATGAAACTTGACATGATGCTTTATCATAAATAGTACATGCGCATCCAGTTATATTTTTCCAGTTTATCTATTTCCGTACAGAGTTCAGCCCCTTTGAATTGTACAAAGCTTTTTCATGAGACAGTCCCGTTTGTTGGGGTGTTAATCACCTTCAGTGATAGTTCTAGTTGGATTTATTTGTATAACCATATCTATTTTATTTCATAGGCTAACAGAGCAGACCCTGATCAGACAGCTCCTGCAGGGTCTACTCTGTTTGCACAGGCATAGAAAGCTGTATCTGTGAAGTAAAACAATTAATGGGTTAATTATCTATTTCAGAATTTTTTGACGACAGTCATTGGCAAGTTTGACCAGTGAGGAGCATTAAGTACAAGGCTGTTGTCTGAAGGAAAAGATTCGAGAATGTTTCGTATTTTGAAGAAAATTGATAGAAAGCGAAGAATGGCTCCATCACCACTGTCATTTTTATAAACTATCCGTTCACCTCCATTCTACATGTTGAAGTCAGAGCAATGAAGGTGCATATTCTAATACAAAAATCATGATTTATCCACTAAACCCTATACTGTAACACATTTTAGAACCATCTTGAAGTGACCACAGGGTTTGGATGGGAAACAAAGGAGCTAATTTTGAAAATATTTCAATTTATGTATCTTATGTAGGCCTCTGTGTAGTTTTATTTTTATGCACCCCAGATCAGATCTGGGGGGCATATTGTTTTTGCCCTGTCTGTTTGTCAGTTTGTTTGAGAGACTTGATATTTGGCATGCATATGTATCTCATAAAACCACACATTTTGAGGGGGTGACATGTCAAGGTCATCCATCAAGGTCAGAGGTCAAATAAATAGGTCAAATCACTGACTTTAACATTGGCCATAACTTTTGAACCAGTAAAGATAGATACTTGATATTTGGCATACATGTGTATCTCATGAAACTGAGTGGTGACATGTCAAGGTCATCCTTCAGGGTCAAAGGTCATATTGGGGGCATAGTGTTTCACAAATACGTCTTGTTTTGATAAGCAACTTTAGCATTATGCTAACCCTTGCCAATAGTTTGGCTCCAGATTAGGTGCTGAGTAATGCAGTGTCTCAACAGAATCCAAACTGCTTGACACTTGGTATTTTTTAAACATTTTATACTAAATGAAGGAAACAATTACTTTAGAATTGATTTATGTCATTTTCTTCTGTTTTAAATCGAGCATTTGCTAGAGAAAAGTTGTTTTGAAACTATTGTGATATAGCACATACTCTGAGTAAATTTGTAGAGTAATTTTTCCTTTTCTCTAGCAAATGCTTCTTTTCGGTAGATTTATTCATAGAGGTAAAGTCTAAAATGAGTCTAGGAGAGAATAGGTTAATAGTTGTTGAGCTGTATGTTACCCTATCCTCTGTTAGTGCATACCATAATGTTTGCCACCAGACAAGAATTCTTCCGTTTTCCCAGATGTATTACATGTTAACCAAGGGAAGTAACTGCTTTTTGGTGTCACTTTTGAGGGTGACGCTTATTGTTCCCATCTCCATTATCTTTCTGTCCATCTGTGTTTGTGTGTCTGTCTGTCTGTCACACATTTATTGCCACACAACTTTACTTCCAGTGTTGCAGCCAGGTGCAATTCCCTCCTTTTTCTGAAAAATTCCCCCTCTTTTTCACTGGAGGGGGCGCCTAGTGGCGCACTAAAGTTTCAATATTACTATGCTAAAAATTTCCCTCCCTCAGGCTGTCGAAACCGTTTGTGGCGAGTATAGATTTCATATCTATTCTGAATCGGATGTTTGTAAACTGTCATGTATAGGTAAGGCTAAAAGGCAGTTTCGTACAGTAACTTAGCTAACATATTCTTTTGGACCTCAGCAATTCCAGATACAGTAAAAATGTGTGTCTGCAGTAAAAAATAGTCAAATATCAATATCTTAAAGAAAAATTAGCGACTACTTTGGGGTAGGTACCCTTCCTATAACCAAAATCAGCCCAAATTCAAGTATCAAAGATACTTAACCTAGTTATTCAGCTTCTATGAGTCAGAGACAGATTAGTCCTGTAGAAAGTGGCGAAATCAACCGTGTCGATTCCATTACGCTAGATTTTCTTTGATATTTTTGTTAAATAAAAATCCCGCCTATTTTGAACAAATGGCCCTAAATTTTTAAAGGGAGGGGGGTAAATCGCCCCTCTTTTTAAAATCCTGGCTGCAACACTGACTTCCATGGTCAAATAAACTGGAATCTAGTTTTACTGCAGTTTTTAGCTTAGATTTCAGTGTATCCCACATTGCCCATGGCTACCAATTGTTTTCAAAATGCTTTTATTCTTTACTCCATGAATATTCATGTAAGAAATAATGACCTCTTGAATATAAATTAGATGATTTTTATACCGCCGCAAACGAAGTTTGAGAGGGGGTATATATATAGGAGTCAGTCTGTCTGTCCGTGGCACAACCTGGCCAAAATCTTGTTTGATTCGTGATCAAGGCAGTTGAATGAGGGTATTCCATCGCCTTTAGTGATAGTTCTAGTTTATATTGGCATATAAACACAGGAAATTCTTGCAATGGCAGAAACTGTAGAAATATATCTATGCTATTTCATAAGCAAACAGAGTACACACTGATCAGATGGTTCCTACTTGAGCAGTCAGATCTGGGTTTACCCTGTCTTCAAAGGTGACAAAAGGCATCTGTTTGGAGTAAACAGTTAATTAGAAATGCAACAGACATTGGTTTGTCGCAAATGCAATTTTGTTTATATGAAGTTGATTATTTTTCATGCAGCAATTTGCATAACGAAAATATACCAAGATGTATAGATGTGCCTTTTTAGCTCACAACAGCACAAAGTGCTCCGGGTGAGCTTTTGTGATTGCCCGATGTCCGTCGATGTGCGGTGTCCGCCCTCCATCATCAACAATTTGAACCTTTAAAAATCTTCTCTGAATCTACAGGGTTCTCAGCTTTCCTCATTTGCACATAGCATCATCTGTAGGTCTTCTACAAAAGTTATACAAATTATGCCCTTGGGGTCAAATGTGGCGCTGCCCCAGGATTCGCCAGTTTTCTATAGAAACATATAGTGAAAACTTTGAAAATCTTCTCCTCTGATTGTCTGGTGAGCGATATCAGGGCCATCATGGCCCTCTTGTTTAGAAGTCTTTCTCTAATATTCCCTACTATCAGTCTGTAGAGATTTAGATTTCTATAATTACAGAAGTGTTGGAATCCTTTGCTTGTGTCCAGTCTCATCTTATGAATTGACTATTACATGAAGAGTTTGTTGTTAAACTGTTATGAAATATGTACAGTCCAAATACTTATTCCTCATTCTATTCTGCTCAATGTAGTACTAGGGCAGGCTTAAAAGGCACAAGAATGGGTACAACTGCTTATCCTTTCCACTTTGCAGAGATGTCTAATAAGGGTTTAACATCTCTGATTCTCCAGCAGGTGTTAAGTTTCTGAATCCATATCCCATATTTTATCTCGATGTAAATGAGATATGGGTCCAGCAACTTTTCTCCTGTCTTAGCACCATATTACTTATATAGTGTTACGGTGCCATAAAACCCAACTCACTCATACTGTTTCAGTATTAGAGCATAGAAAGGTGTACCAGTCTTGGCTGTTTATCCAAAGTTCTTGTAACAGTTTTTTGGTGTTTTTTTTAATGTTCTTGTTTTGGAAAACAGTAAATATTTAGCTCTGCATTCCATTCCATTCCAATCTGTCAACTTTCCCGGATGAAATGGATGGAAGCATTGTTCTCAGAATTCAAGAAGATAATTGTTTTGATGAATGTAATTACAATAGAGTTGTGTCCTTGATATTATTCAATTTCTTTAGCAGTTCCTGCTGTTTTCTTTGTAAATGAACATATATTAACATATATATATAAATATAAAATCTAAATATTTAGAATGATATAGACATAAATTCTACTACATATGATGCATTATAATATGTATACTATTGGAATCTTTTGTCTTTTTCCTTCTTATAAAAACTTTTTCACACCTTTGCAAACAGAGTAGACCCAGATCAGACTGCTCCTGACAGAGACATATATTCACGCATTTGCCAACATAGTAGACCTAAATCAGATAGCAAACAGAGTAGACCTTAATCAGATAGCAAACAGAGTAGACCTAAATCAGATACAGTAGCTCCTGTAAGAGCAGTCTGATCAGGGTCCATGCTTATAAAGCTTTTTAGTTGAGTCTGAGTTTGTTCTCAAGTTTTTGATTGTTCAGATTTGAGCCTTTGGCAAGTTTTATAAGCATGGATACAGGTTCTACTTTGTTTGCTGATGAAATAGTAAAGATGTGAAGTTTAAACCATTGCTAAATATTCCTGTGTTCATTATACCAGTACAAAAATACATCTAATTAATATTCATGATATAATTTATAATGAGGTGAATGATTATACTAAAACTGACATTTCTCAATCAAACACTTGGCTATGATCAACCAGAGCTACAGATAAAGGTGCGTACCAAAATACTAAAATCGTCATTTCTCCACCAAACCCTTTATCTAAAGAGTGGTCACAGTATAGGGTTTGGTGGAGAAATAAAGGAGCTTTTCTTGAAAATGTTTAAATTTACACATCTTATGTGGACCTGACAAACCCAACTCACTCGCTCTTTTGTAGGGTTTGATGTTGACAGTTTGGAGATATTATTGAAAAAAAAGGGTTTAATTTAAACTTTTTATCTGTGTCAAGAAGGCCAAGTTTTGAGTGGGCTTAACACTTTCCACCATGAATAATAATTTAATCCTTTACTCCATGTATTGAATGACATTGCAAATATTAGTTAAAATACTTGTACTATTTACAATGACACATGGACCTGAGATTTTTTGTTTTGGCCATTGTAGAAACATATCTATATTGTATCATATCATACAGAGCAGACCCTGATCAAAGGCTCCTAAAGGAGCTGTCTGGTGTGGGTCTACTCTGTAAAGGCGTAGATAGGTGTATACATGTATATGTAGTCCATTCAGTATGAAAGAACTGAATATTCAAGAGGATTATGAATGACACACAGTTTAGACTGATCAACAGCCCCTGGTGTAGCTCTCTGATCTGGATCTACTCTGTTTACAAATAACAGTTAAATCATATCCCACATCAAAGGGTCAAGTTCCGGAATCCATACTTCGTGTTTTTATCTCGATGTAAATGAGATATGGATCCAGCAGTGTTCTTTGTATTGTGGTACCACATAACCAATATTGGGTTGTGGTGCCATGTAAACATACTTTCTTTACTTTCTCTTTGAATAGTGAGTTGTATAATATGTCCAATTTGGTCCACCTGTATATCTTAAGATTACCTTATATACTATTTGTTTTTTAATGTAAACTGTACAGAACTTGGCCAAATGTTTTTGAGTGTTGAACAAGTTTTGCCCTATGTACATGTATAATGACATTGTGAGCAAGGGAACTTTTGATCATAACAGAACCTGTAGAAACATCCATATCTTGAACTCAGATAACTTGAACTTTGGGATAAAAGTTTGGTCCTTCCAAAATTTACAGTACAGAATTGTTCTAAGATGTATTACTACGCATATCTAGAAACACATGTGACAGCTTAATGCAGATCGAAAGTAATAGAGAAAGAGCATTACTTTGACCTGCATTAAGCTTGAACTCGAGACATTTTCTAGATTTGAAGTTGGATTGACTAGAACTTCTGTTATATTGAAGTAATTTGTATGGTCCTTTGAAGTTGGAGATATTGAAGATCAGCTGTATAGAATTTCACAAGTAAACATAGCAGACACTGAACAGAGTACTCCTTCAGGAGCTGTTTGATCTGAGTCTATTCTGTTTTCAAATTTACAAAAATGTTTCCCTGTCAGTTAACCCTTCGCTTGCTATTCGCATCAATATACCTATCTGTAAATAGTGAAGACCCAGATGAGACAGCTCCTGCAGGAGCTGTCTCATCAGGGTCTGCACTATTTACAAATTGATTGTGCAACCAGTGCACTCCACAGCAGTGATTGCACAGCGAAATACTTGTACACAGTGAAGATATATGTAATTATACAACAGGGCATGGGTAAAGAAGGAGAAATGTGTTTTAAAATTCAGCAAGCGAAGGGTTAATGTTAGGTAGATAATTCAGAACGTCTTAAAATATTGTAATGATAATTTCTTTAACCCTTACTCCATGAATGTTCATGTAAGAAATAATATGAATATTAATTAGATTGAATTTTTGGCCGTTTCACAAACTGTAGTCATATTTATATTATTTCATAAGCAAACAGAACAGACCCTGATCAGAAGATGCTGATAGAAGCTATCTACTCTGTTTGCAAAGGCATATTTATGGAGTAAAGGGTTAACCATCTCTCAGATAGAAACGCTTAACCCTTTCCTCCATAGGCTATTTTTAGATCCAACCTCTTTGGATGCATCTACCGAAAAGTGGCATTAACTAGATAAAAGGAAATTTTTAGAATTTTTTTATTTGAAACCATTGTGATAAATAGAGCATTTGTTCCTATAGGAGCAAATTCTCTATATATCACAATGGTTTCATAAAGTGACTTTTACAGAGGCGTAGAAAGGCGTATTTAATGGAGGAAAGGGTTAATAGAAATTCTTGTGGAATTATATAGGTCTTGTTTTTTACAGTTTCTGCAAACATCTTGTATTCCTAATTCACCTGATAAATGTTCATGATGTCATTAATTATTTCATGAATATTTATCAGATAAAGGGTTGAAACATGCGATTCGATGGATATTAGTTACAGTCCTTGTGTTATTGTCCTGTGCAGAGACATAGCATCAATGTCCTTAACCCTGTCCCTGTTCTATGTTTATTCCAAATTTCAATACCTACTGAATATTCATTGACAAAATAATTACAATGAAATATGGTAGGTGGAACATTGTAGCCATTTTAGAAACTAAAGAAACAGGTCTATCAAATTCCATAAGCAAACAGAGCAGACCCTGATCAGACGGCTCCTCTAGGAGCCGTCTGATCTGGGTCTACTCTGTTTGCAAATGAGTGAAAACACGTTTATATGAGGGAAAGGGTTAATACAGATTCCATTAGATTCATAATGTAAATATATTATAGATAAAACATTTATAGCCCCTATCTCACCAAACACATACATAGTGAAAATAAAGCATCCCATGTTTTTAAGACACTATATTAAACAATTTCAATGCATAATAATATAACAATATCTTAAACTCAAATATATGTATTATAGCATCCAATTTTGCAACAGTAAAATATATCAGATAATTAAGAAACCTGTATTCATGAAGAACACATGAATCTCTTTTTATTAAATTTATCAAATCCATTGTATAAAACTAGAAAAACATGAATCCCACATATATTCAAATCAAGAGCTATTTAATTATGTAAATGTCATAGGGTTTAAATACTATTATAGGCAGGCACTTGTTCAACATCCCTTTTGAAAAGCACAGCTAAATTAACATAATCCCCTGACCAGATTTTCATCCACAGATCTTCTGACACATGCATTGTCATGCTATCATTGGCACATTTTAGGCTGAAGCAGGGATTCAGAAGCTGTCATTTAGAGTCTGAGAGGACTTATACGATTGGCGTTTAATCACTTGATGCGCCGGGAATAATGCAGAGAAAACATTACAAGAGAGCCTCGTTAGAGGCTAATTGTAAAATCTCTGGCAGTTCCCTGTCGCCACCACCCTGTGTCTGAGTCTGACACCCCCCGCCCCCTTGTCATGTCCGGAGGCAAACTGTAATGTATTGGGCATGTCCGCATCGCCCCCATCCCATGATCGACTCTGCTGATAAGAGACATTTGCTATTCCTCTCCTACAACTTCCACATCTGATGCCTCAGCATTCCCACACATTTTATTTGTAAGACTACAAAATATTTTTTTATAAAAAACAAAGGCGTGGTCTCACCCGATGTATCATTACTGTGAAATTGACGGAAACATCTGCTACCGGAAACTGGTGTACAAGTATACTATAATACCGGCTACCATATAAACACGTCATCATTTTAGCCAGTAATAAATCGGTCTATTTGAAGCAGTAGCCTTTATTATTTAAGAACATAAAACCTATTATAACATAATAATAACTCTTAGCATAAAATTGACATATTTGGATGAAGTATAATTATAAGTAATTACGTTTAACCCATTCCCTCATAGACTGTTTTAAGACCCAACCACTTTGAGTAAATCTACTGAAAAGGATTATTTACTAGAGAAAAGAGAATAATTGTGTAGTTTTGAAACCATTGTGATAAATAGAACATTTGCTCTTAGCAAATGCTCTATTTATCACAATGGTTTCAAAAAGTGACTGTTACAGATTCGTGAATATGAGGGAATGGGTTAGAAATTGATTGATTTGACACAATTACATAAATATGTGTTAATTAAAACATACAAAATGTCCATTCATTAACTGAAAGTGCCAAGTATTTTAAGTTCTTCTAGATGCTTTCTGAAACTCTCTAGTACTTCTGAAAATATTTCTATCCAGACACTATGATTTGAAGATAAAATGGCTAATAGTTTCATGATAGGTTATGCATCCGTGTCGTCATCGTCAATATCAGCGATATAATCATAATCTGAGAACTCTTCTTCAAACTCTTCCTTCTTTTAGTCTCCTACTCCTCTTCAAACCCCTCCTTATATTCACACCTCCTCCTTCAAAGTATTTTTCTCTACTGTCTTTTCCACTTTCCCTTTACCTTGTGGAATAACATGAATCGTGTTTGACCATGCCTTTGGTTTAGTGATGTAATGTAAACTCTAAACGAGACGTTAATGTTAGTATCTGTGCTGGTCTGTCAGAAATATGACAGCTTAATGCATTTTGAAAGTCATGCAAGACTGCTTGTGTTTGTTGCTCTCATACACTCATATTTTTATGCCTCCCAGATCAGTTCTGTGGGGCATATTGTTTTTGTCTTGTCTGTTTGTCTGTCTGTTTGTTTGTTGGTCTGTTTGTTTGTTACCAACTTGAACATTGGTCATAACTTTTGAACCAGTACAGATAGAGACTTGATATTTGGCATGAATGTGTATTTCATGAAGCTTTGCATTTTGAGGGGTGACATGTCAAGACCAATGTCATCATTCAGGGTTAAAGGTCATATCAGGGGCATAGTGTTTCACAAACACATCTTGCTTTCTTTTGTAATTATGGAATTTTGCCACATATTGGATCTTTCAATTTCAGCCTAGATCAGTTACTCTGTTTTCTAAATCGACTTCTTTTGTATGTATTTTGTTAATAGTTTTTTCTATGGAGTCTATTTTTTATCGGAAGCTGGTTTTCTTTACTGTTTGTTTCATTTGTTGCATTTCATTTATCTATTCCTGTGCCTATAGGGGTGGGGCCTTGGTTGCAAGGGTTACCCACTTACCCCATATGACGATGTAAATGAGGGTGACTATATATTGTCCTTTATATCCATTCTGATAGTTCAAAGCAATAGTTGCTATAGAATGATGCTGTTCTGGTGAAGCAAAATGGAAACATTTAGAGAGAGAGTCTTCCAAGTTTGTGCCTTTGTTTAAACTTGAACTACGTTCCTGGACACTAGAGACCTGTTTGAACACTTGTGTGTGTATGTGTAGTTTCCATGAGCAATGCGATATAATACTATATTTACTTGTCCGAGTATTTTCCTCTTTATCAATTTTTACAGTTGGCTCTTTAGATATTATTATCTTTCTCCATGGCATGAAAAGTACCATAATCCAAGTTTTCACAAAATTTATATCCCAAAAGCTTTATTTCAAGTCATAATTTTTCCAAAAATCCAAGAGATTATTTTTTGTACAAGTCACGTGCTATTAGATTTGTATTATTCCTTTAACTCTTTCCTCCATGAATATTCATGTAAGAAATAGTGACATCATAAATATTAATTAGATTAATAGTTATAATAACACATAGGCACAGGACTTTTTGGCAGTGACAGAAACTGTAGACTCATTTCTATATTATAGTGTAAGCAAACAGAGCAGACCCTGATCAGACAGCTCCTACAGGAGCCATCTGATCTGGGTCTACTCTGTTTGCTAAGGCATAGAAATATTTATTTCTGGAATACAGGGATAAGCAAATAGAGCAACTACCATGATGAGACAGCTCCTACAATAGCTGTCTGGTCAGGGTCTACCGTGTTTGCAAATTTATAAAAATATGCATCTCTGTTAACCCATTCCCTCATATTGACAACTTTTGACGACTGTAAAAGTCACTTTGTGAGACCATTGTGATAATTAGAGCATTTGCTCCTATAGGAGCAAATGCTCTATTTATCACAATGGTTTCAAACTACAAAATTCTAAAAAAAATCTGTATTTTTCTGTGATTAATGCTCCTTTTCGGTAGATTTATTCAAAGAGGTTGTATCTAAAAATAGCCTATGAGGGAATGGGTTAAGTAACGGATTAAGCAACATAAATTTCCTGAAAAGTTTTGTGTAACTCTTTCCTTCATAGCAATGCATTTTAATTATTTTACAAACAGAGTAGACCCAGATCAGGGTCTAATCTGTTAACTTATGGAATGATGATTCCTACAGTTTTTGCCTAAGCCAAAAATTCTGTTGAAAGATTCGCCTTATGAAAATTAACCTGACGACTATTCACGAAGTGACCAAGTCACGCATAAATGTTAAATGGAAAGGGTTAAATCAGTAGCCCCTATTAATATTAACAATAAAAAAAATCTGGTATTAATAATTATAAATATATAAAGTAAACAATAAGAAAAAAAATACCATACATCACTGTCATCCAGTTTTTGATTAACCAGACCTTGGATTAATCCTCAAACAAGGGTAGGACCTGGCCGACCAGTCAGGAGCAATGTCTACTCTCCGTGCTTGAATGTCATAAGGGTTAGTGGAGACCGTCAAAAAGAAACTTTGTCACACTTAGTTAGGTATACAGAACATATATAGTAAAGGTGAAGTCCCATTTCACCACATACAAGGTATATAATAAATGATATATAAACATTATCAAAATCTTTGCACATCATCTGCTAAAATAATTGATAAAATAATCACAGTAATAAACTACAGTTCAGTTTTTTTTCTTCCATTTTAGCAACTGGCAGACAGTTTATAATGGTATTATGAAAAAGGGAATTATTTACTGTAGACTCGGATCTGTTAGAACTTCATAAGCAAACATAGCAGACCCTGATCAGACAACTCCTGTAAGAGCCATCTAACCTGGGTCTACTCTGTTTGCAAAGGTGTGAATAGACGTTTTTATGATGGAAAGTGTTGAAAGCATGACACTGCTTTCTGCGTTTGGTTAAGTTGTCTTTTTGTGTTCCATTTAGAAATAGTGCAGTTATAGATGTATAATTGTGCATTGATTGATTCATTGATATATATATGAAATTTCATTGTAATACTGTTCCAGATTGAATGTTTCTTCTCCTTACCTCACATGAATACGAACTGATCAAGGTGAGCTTTTGGGATTGGTGAATGTCAGTTGCCCATCCATCAGTTATCCACTATCACTTGTTAACCCTTTACCTCATTAACCCATTCCCTCATATTGACGACTTTGACGACTCTGTAAAAGTCACTTTGTGAAACCATTGTGATAAATAGAGCATTTGTTTCTATAGGAGCAAATGCTCTATTTATCGCAATGGTTTCAAACTACAAAATTCTAAATTTTTCCTTTTCTCTAGTTAATGTTCCTTTTCGATAGATTTATTCAAAGACTTAAGAGGTTGTATCTAAAAATAACCTATGAGGTAATGGGTTAATATTTACACAAGTAGAAGAAATACTAGTTAGAGTAATTTCTATTCTGATTGTAATTGACTGGTTACATATGAAATCAGGAATTGTTTGGCCATGGCAAATATTGTAGAATCGGCTATAAATTATTTCAGAAGCTAAGGCAGCAGACCCTGATCAGATAACAGATCCTACCGGAGCCATCTGATCTGGGTCTACTCTGTTTGCATATGCGTCTCTGTATCAGGTAAAGGGTTAAAACACAATGTGTATGACCAATGGGTTACCTCTAATAAACGCTCCTAGAGGTGTTGCATTTTTTAAAAGGAGCTTGTATTTTGTACACAGATGGTGACTTAATGCAAACTAAAAGCAATGCAGAAAGCTCCTATAGGAGCTTTCTGCATTGCTATCAGTCTGCATTAAGCCACCACCTGTATTTTGAAAAACCTGTTTCTTTATTTAATGTTCATTCCGTAGCGTTTCTGTTGTTTTGTTGATCGTTAGTTTCCCCTCTTAGAAGAAGTTGTGGGGGGGGGGGGGGCTCTCAGAAGTACTGGTGAGTTTTTTAGGGTGGGGGAGGGGGTTTATTAGAGTGGTTATTGGTGTCTGTTATTGATCCAAACTGTTTGCAAAAAGTTACATCCAGAATAAAATACCAACATTTTATTCTTTCCCCAGTGGCATGCTAATGATGATGGAAGGAGCTGCCTGCTTTACTTTTGTTCTTTATTAAGCAGACACTTGCTTTCTGTCTTTAAATGCATCCAAAATATAGGAAGCATCTTGTCCATTCATATACATGTCCTTCGATCTTCAGAGACTTTTGACCAGGTGAACAGCCTGTATTCGCAGATGCTCATGAAGAAGAGATATATTCATTAATATCCTGACCCACTCTTGTCACCATTTACTATATGGTGAAAACTTCTTTTATGTCCCCAAGATCTTGACCTGGGGACATATTGTATTTCGTCTATCTGTTTGTCTCTCTGTCCATCCAAAACTTTAACCTTGGATGTAACTTTTGAAGTGTATCTCCCTGCATGAAGCTGCAACTTGTGGTTTCCTGTCATTGACATGGTCATGTCAATGCCATGCTTTAGGGTCAAAGGTCAAAATGACTGTTATATTGTGCCCAGCATTTGTTGGAGGCATGTGTTTCACAAACACTTCTTTTTATGATATGTCCACTCAAAAAGAAATTAATTAGGTTTAGCTTTTGGTTTTTGATTGTTAACTCTTCACATGTTACCTGTTCAATATTCATGTAAGATATAATGTCATGAATATCTATGGGCTGAATTTTTTTAATGTAAAATGAAAAGGGGATTGTATTGCTGTGACAAATATAGTAGAATCAGATCTATATCATGTCATAAGTAACAGAGCAAACCATAATCAGAGGGTTCCTACAGGGACCATTTGATCTGGGTCTACTCTGTTTTCAATGGTGTGAAAAGGCATTTATATGAGGGAAGGGGTTAACTATTTACCTGATATAGACATCTTTTCACCCCCAGGGAACGCTGATCAGATGGCTGCTGCTGGAGCCATCCGATCAGGGTCTGCTCTGTTTGCTTAATGACTTACATAGATTCGATTCTACAGTTTCTGCCATGGTCAAAATTCCTTTGATTATTAACAATTCGGCCAATATTTTCTTATCTTAACCCATTCCCTCATATTGACGACTCTGTAAAAGTCCCTTTATGAAACCATTGTGATAAATAGAGCATTTGCTCCTATAGGAGCAAATGCTCTATTTATCACGATGGTTTCAAACTACAAAATTCTCAATTTTTCCATTTCTCTAGTTAATGCTCCTTTTCGGTAGATTTTTTCAAAGAGGTTGTATCTAAAAATAACCTATGAGGTAATGGGTTAATAGGGTTAAAGAGCCAGAGCCTTGAATTAGTACCAGTGACACTATTTGGATATTTTTATGCTGTGAACCCAATTTTAACTTCAATTGGTCGCTAACAATCTGGGACCTGTCTTTTGAAAGACCATACTACCAAACATAACATAATTTGCACCATTTGCTACTACTAACATAGTCAAATTAATTGCACATTAAAAGCATGCAGCAATTAATCCTTTGAAATCGGGAAACGTGTCCTGGCATTTGCAGACAATGTAGACCAATATCTGAGGAATCCTAGAGGAGGCCTCTGATCAGGGTCTGCACAGTTTGTCTACCAAAATCCTCTCACAAGTTTTACCTCTTTCATATTGAATGAACTCTGTCGTTTGCGGTGACGGATCATTCCACTTTGAAAAGTCAGCATTCAAAATGTTATGACTGACGTCATACAAGAGATACAAGAAGCTTTATTTAACGTCGGTTGTACCAATAAAATAACATTAGCATATAGCTATTTGCCGACAATTAAACAAAAGCATTAACATATCAAAAAGTAAAACAAAGAGAAGGATACCTGTAAAAAAGAAAGTTCTGTAAGAGAAAAGCATATAATTTATAAGTCAGCTACAAACAAAACATAAAACTTTACTTATAAGCTATTGTCCGACACAGACAAAAACTAAATATTTTGAGGAGCTATGAGGATCTAGACAAGTGAAAAACACTGAAAAGGCACATATCGTAAGTTCTAACAAATGGCATTCAAAACTGCAAGTTGCTATAATTACAGGAGTACGATTTTTCAGAAGACATGCATCAATGCAGCTGTACCCATAGTAAAAGTAAATGATGAAAATAGTTTTACAAATTTTACTTATTTAGTACCTCTAATACTTTGTCAAGCTCAATCATAATACTTTTATTTCATATATATCGAAATCTAGTGTTGCCTGTTTTTATTTTGTTTTATTTTGAGAACTAAAGAAAATGTCAAATGATTCTTAATAAAACTTTATTTCTCAGTTTATCTTCGTTATGGTTTCAAACCCATGTTGTTATAACCCCGCAAACCAAGTTTGAGAGGGAGTATATAGGAGTCAGTGTGTTGGTTGGTCTGTCTGTCCGTCGCACAACCTGGTACAGTGAGCACTCTAGTGGTCACAATTTTAGTCCAATCTTCATGAAAGTTGGTCAGAATGATTGGCTTGATAAAATTTGGGACGAGTTCGAAAGTGGGTCATGTGGGTTCAAAAACTAGGTCACTAAGTCAGATAGTAGGACAACCTTTTGAACACTCTAGAGGTCACATTTTCAGCCCAGTCTTCATGAAACTTGGTCAGAATGATTGTCTAAAAAAAAAATCTCGGATGAGATTGAAAGTGGGTCATGTTGGGTCAAAAGCTAGGTCAAATAGAAAAATTTTGTGAACACTCTAGATGTCACATTTGTAGCCGAATCTTCATGAAATTATTGTTTTAATAAAATCTCGGACGTGTTTGAAAGTGGGTCACATTGGGTCATAAACTAGGTCACTAGGCCAAACTGTAGAAAAGCCTTGTGAACACTCTAGTGGTCACATTTTGTGTCCAATCTTCATGAAACTATGTCAGAATGATTCTTGCCTTGATAAAATCTCGGACAATATCGAAAATTGGTCACGTGGTCATTTGTTGGTTATTACTTCTTTACTAATCATGCAACGCTTATGAAACTCCACACACTTGTCCATCATTACAAGGGCTACAATCAGATTACGCGTTATTACTCTGTAAGGCCTTTTTTTTTTACAAAATTATGGACGTAACTATAGATTTAATTAAAAAAAATTAATGATGTTTATTGTTTAAAAACTATTCAAGCAAATCGTATGAAACTCCACACACTGTTCAACATCATACGGGCTACACTCTAACTAAGGGCAATAACTATGTAAGACTTTTTACAAAAGTATGCCCCTTTATGGACTTAGGAAATAGAAGCTGAAAATGTATTGACAGATGAGCATGCGGCGCTCTTGTTTCATAACCAGTGTGAACTGTTTAGAAAATGAGTGCGGGGATCTACCCTATATATATATTATATGGCTGATTTAACGCTCCAGTTAAACCTTCACTTGATCACTCTTAATCAATTATTGTTTTGAAATATAAAAAAAGGAAAATTTATTACAAGGGCAAACTGAAAATCTGTCCCATAACATAGACACATAGAGCAAACCCTGATCAGACGTCTCCTACAGGAGCTGTATTCCCATTGTATATTCATGTAACAAATAATGACATGCATATTTATCAGCTAAAAGTTTAGAATTTTATGTTCACAGGATGTGTTGGTATTGGAAGAAATTGTTGAGTCAGATCTCTTATAATTCCATAGGCAAACAGAGCAGACCCTGATTAGACGGCTCCTATATGAGCCGTCTGATCTAGATATTCTCTTTGCAAAAGTGTGACAAGGTATTTGTATGAGTAAAATGTTAAATCGTTTAGTCTCTTGAGCTGACTGTCTTGCTCTCAGATATGTTTTTTACATGCCAGTTAGCGGCATTGTTCCTTGGCCTCATTTCAAGAGACTTCTGATAATATTCCATGGCCGTTTCTGGTTTCCCTTCTAATTCCATACATTGTCCAATGAGATTCAGAGATGTTTCACGATGACACCATCCCGGGTCGTTGTTGACGCATTCAACAAGGCTTTCCAAAGCTTGGTTCTTCTTTTCAAGATCGGACAGTTGTCCGCACGTAAGATACTGCACATAGTACAGAAAAGGGAGAGAATCCGCCACTGCCCAGTTCATCCAGCGGTCTTTCCTGGTTCGCCCTTGTTCGTCGTCGCCGTAAGCTCGGTACATTTCGTAATTCAATCCTTTTGGTATGCAGAAAGTCTCCTGTGGTGAAAATACCACACAGTGGGACACCAGGTGTTTTTCCTTGGATGAAGGAACAAAGTTTACCCACTTCAAAACAATGTCTGGATTCTGCTTTGGTGGCACTGCAAGGCATCCACATGCTGGCAAGAATAGTCTCTTCGTCAAGCGTTTCTCAGTTGTATTCAGTAACTTGGCTGCTTGTGAAAATTCTCCGCTACAATAGAGTACTGACGCAAGTTTAAGTCTACTGGAGGCTAAATCTGATTGGTTGCCCATTTTGAATAACTGGATGATTTCCCTCGGTATTTTCCCACCAGAACCGATAAGTTGTGATGATACCAGTGACCCAAGCAAGGTATACATGTATGGCACAACTTCCAGCACAGCGTGTTCGGCCTGGGGATGGTGTTTGCGGTAAATCAGTAGTTTCTTTAAGAACTTAAAAACTGTCTTGATTGCATCTTTTGTCTGCGAGTCCTCAAAGTGGTTGATAACATACCGATGAAGTAAGGCTGCGTTATACTTTCCTCTCATCACGAATTCGCCCAGCAATCCCTTTGACCAATAAGAATTATTTGCATTCTCAACGGAAGGTAGCTCTGAAACCGTTAGCTTCTCGACAAGAAGTTTTCCGATGTCGTCATACTGAACTTTAAATAAGCAGCTGCCCTTACTCTTGATCAATCCTTCAAGGATATTAATTAGTGGGCCCCTGGTGTCTGGTTTGATCTTTCCGGCAAACAGGTTTTCTTTGGGATTGAAGTACTGTGGACAGTAAGCACATTTTACCCATTCAAGAAGTGTAAACAAACACATGGTGATACACTGCAGCAAGTTTTCCTCCATCCAAAATGTTGGGCAACTGTTTTCTATACAATAAAACATGGCTGTCTTACAATGAAAGCTGGAAATGCTTTTTCCAACACGAGGCGTTACAAACGTTTTCATCAGTAGTTTGACAACCACGTAACACTTTATCTGCACAATGTTCATGCTGAACATTAAACATCTTTCTGCCAACGATGGAGATATTCTCCACTCCAGACTCTCAGTTTCGCTCAGACGGTGTCCAACAGGTACAAGGAAGCAACCAGATTCGAAACAGAATATCATCATCTCTGGTGTTGGCCAATGTCCTGGACGATTCTTTTCCAGCCAGCCAAGGTATCCATCTGGCCATGATTTGCTCTTAAATGCAACAACAGTGTCGTCATCAAGTAACCCATCCAAGTTGGTCCTTGTTCCCGCTGGTCCACTTCTCTGCATTCCAGGCGTGTTCATCATTTTCGAATGAATCATTGCGTTCGTAATAAGAACGCGGCCAAAACTGTCATACACCATACCTTTCACTGGAGGCACCACCGTCAGCGCTATTGGTGCATCCGGCATGACAACTTGCAGTCTGCAATAACCCGGTACAACGTCATTGTCGTGGAGAACCAAGAAGGTCAATTTACCCTGCTCCCATTCAGCCCAGTCCTGTATGATGTGAAAGTCATGCAAGCAGTACAAATTGTCCAGATCAGAATTCAGACCAACTGTTGTAGTGCCTTCTGTTTGACTTCCAAAATTAAAATTTGTTCTCTTTTTACCTTCTAGTCCCAATGCAATAAGGTTATGACGCGTCTCCATTTGCATGTGGAGACGACGTCTTCTGGTTACTATCCTCTCATTGAGCCCAGCTTCATCGAGGATTCTGGACAGGTAAATTGACAAAACCCGCTTGTATTCCGGTAAGTGAAACATTGTTTCATCTGGGTCTACAAAGGAAAATAAACCACGGCTTCAGACTCCCTGATCTGTCATTTTACCATAGCCATTGCATTTTTGACGTCAAATAAGTTTCGTCTGCAAAAAATGTCTTCTTTAACCCTTCGCTTGCTGAATCTTAAAACACATTTCTCCTTCTTTACCCATGCCTTGTTGTATAATTACATATATCTTCACTGTGTACAAGTATTTCGCTGGGCAATCACTGCTGTGGAGTGCACTGGTTGCACAATCAACTTGTAAATTTACGTATTTACAGGTAGGTATATTGACGTGAATAGCAAGAGAAGGGTTAAGTTTCAAAGTGGACAATTTCTTGTTTATAGTGTAAGCGGTGTGTCAAACAGATCTGGATAACAAACCGTTTGCAAAGAAACTACTGCAGCAAATTTTGTGGGTCGGTCAACTTCCGGCGACTTCGGTTATGACAGAGTTAAGTAACTTTCGACACATAAATTATAAATAAGATCTAGTAGAGGATTATTTTAAAATAAAATAAAATACTTTGATGTACATGTATAACAAACCCAATGTTTGTCATACGTTATTTTGCAATACGTTTATTTATAGCAGACGACAATTTAAATCAGTTTAAAATATTATGAAGAGGCCGGATGCAAAGAAAGCGGGCAAGTTAACTCGGTGTCTCTTCATGATCCAAGCGGTCTACATAGGTAATCACACAGATTCGCTCATTGGTTTCCGACGGTGAAAGAGAGTTACCATGTTTATTTCATTAATTGATCGCTATAGAACGATTCTACTGTAATAAGTTAATAATGTCTCGTTTTGTCGTTACCAAATATAAAATCATTAACCCTTTCGCTGCCAATGCCGGATCTGTGATTACCTATGCAAACAGTTTGGATCCAGACGAGACGCCGAGTAACTCGGCGTCTCATCAGGATCCAAACTGTTTGTTACTGTTACTATGTTCTTGAAACAAAAATGAAGAAAATCAAAAGAATGAAAATTTGTAGCAGACGACAAAGTTAGCAGACGACAGAGTTTGGCAGCGAAAGGGTTAATGCTAGTCATGCGTGAACTGAGCACATTACCCGGGTATATTACCCGGGTATATTTACAATGTACAAACCCAACTATGCAAGAACTTTTTGCATGCTAGTGGCGATTTTTGTGATACCATATGTAAACGGTCTAAATCTAAATGAGACAACAAATAGCTCGACGAATCATCAGATTCCACAACTGATTGATACTCAGGCTGTATTTCTGAAAAGAAAGTAAAGGAAATTAACTTTGAGAATTGTAGCAGACGATAACTTTTGCAGACGACAATTACTATAGTGCACAAAGTGTTCAACAGCTAAAAAATCGAATCTATCCAATAAGGATACCATGGAACTACGTCACATCATATTTTTTTTATTAAGGAAATTAAACATGTTCTTTAGTTTTACAGAGTTTGCAAACGACGGTTTATAAGCAAACGACACGGTTTCGTGGTTCAAAGCATTTAGCCTTGACCTACACATGCCAGCTAGCTTGTGTTTAAACCTACACTACATCATTACAGTAAGACTTCTATAAATGTGTAGATACGTTTTAAAACATTTTCCACAATATGTAAATGTTTTAGAAAAATATTTGAACCGAAAATATTATTTGATTGACGAAGTACAAGAGAATACAGCAGATCCCCTCTTACCCAGCATTTTAGTGAAGAAGAATTAGTCAAGACATGTTCATGTAGGCGGCTGCTTAATGCAGAGTTAAAGTCATGCAGAAAGCTCCTGTGTGACGTTCACCTTGCATTTAGCTGCTACCTGTATTACAGATTGGCATCGATACTAAGTTGAAAGTTGATTTGTATAGGGTCTATACTGTACATTCCCAAACAGCCTACGTGCATTGCTTGAGCTTGAGTTTGAGCTCCAACTGACATCTACTTCACAGTAGAACCGAACGTTCATCAAAAATAGGTCTAATTATGGGTCTGTAAGGCAGGTGGAAGCATAATGCAGGTCAAAAGTAATGCAGAAAGCTCCTATAGGAGCTTTCTGCATTACTTTTACCCTGCATTAAGCAACCACCTGCTTTTTAGACTAATACGTTCAATAAATGAATGGCTGCTTAAGACATGTCCTACTGTATTCTATTATACATAACAGTACACATGTATTACCTCTTCAAACGTAGTATATATCACTGAAATCCGCTAAAAACTTAAGCCATATCCCACTGTTGCATTTTGCTACGTCCTACGTCAAGGTAGATGTCGCTGCGAGATATTCTAGTCGGAAATCTATATTGCCATGCTTGAATAATTGTACTATAGCGAAATACTTGTATTGAATCCTTCACATGCTAACGCTAAGCGCGAGCTGATCAACATTGGCAAACAGCTTGGATCCAGATGAGACGCCGATTTACGCTGCGTCTCATCAGGATCCAAGCTGTTTGATACTCTGTCAGTTGTTTCTGGAATCGTAAATCAGTAAAATGTTCAACAGAGACGTTGTGTTTCAGCGTGAGACGGGTTAAACAAGGATTAAACAGAATTAGACTAGTAGTTGGCCACGAAATAGCTGTACAGTACAAGCTCGCTAATACGTCCGCTCACATTTATGTTTACATGAAAAACAATACACTCGGTACCCGTAATTAATTTTATATATTCCGGTAAGTGGTTTTCCACAGCGTTTTAGCTATAAATAAATCCTTACTTACTCTGCGCTTCAGCATTAAGTTAATTTCAGGTCACATGATTCTATTTCTAAAAGTCATTTTGTGAAGCAATGTTTGCGAATATATTAGTACATTGTTATATCTGCAAATATGGGAGCTTTCTGTGTAATTTTGGTCCTGCATTTAGCGTCAACTATTACAAAAGTGTGAATGTATGTATATGTGTGCGTGCGTGCGTGCGTATGCGTGCGTGTCTGTGTGGGTGTGTGGGTGTATGAAAGAGAGAGAGACAGACAGACAGACAGACAGACAGACAGACAGGTAGACAGAACGACAGACAGGCAGGAAGACAGAAAGACATACAGAAAGACAGACAGACAAAGACGGCTTTTACGCCTTTGCAAACAGTGTAAATGTTTACTAATGGTTTGCTCTGTATGATTATGAAATAACATAGCTCTAATTATACAGGTTCTGACATAGTCAAAGGTGCTTGTTATCATATGTAAATTGGAACATTCATCTAATTGATATTAATGACGTCATTTTACTATGAAACTTCATGAAGTAATGGGATAGACTTTATCATTCGTTTTATATGGTTTTAAGACCGCCAATCCGATTTCTTTTGAATGATTTCTTTAGAATCATTTTAACCCTTTCGCTGCCAATATCGTATTCGTAATTACCTATGCAAACAGTTTGGATCCAGATGAGACGCCGGGTAACTCGGCGTCTCATCAGGATCCAAACTGTTTGTTCTCGTGACTATGTTTTTTTTGAAACAAAAATGAAGAAAAGTAAAAAAAAAAAAAAAATCTGTAGCAGACGACAAATGTTGCAAACGACAACATTTGGCAGCGAAAGGGTCAATTAAGTTAGTTATTTACGGTGGTAATAAAAAATCTGTCATAATCCCGAAGTTGTGACAGTGCATAAGAACCAAAACTCTCATATATTCTCATTTATTGAATTTTGCTTACTTATCTCCCTTGTACAGTAACGCTGATATGAACGATTAATATTCAATAAGCAAATAGAGCAGAATGATCCTACAGGAGTCGTCTGATATTGGTCTACCCTGCTTGCAATGGCGTGAAAAACGTTTTAAATGAGGGTGAGGGAAAGATTTAACCTTCTTCTAACAACGATGTCGCATGCTTCAGTACTAAAATTAGTTTTCCCGCTTCTTCTAAAATTTTGATGTAGGCTAATCAAGTCTGACTACGTCCTATTCGATTAACTCTTTTTTAAAAGTGTCGTCTGCAATAATAATTTCATATTAAATATAATTCTAAACTAAATAATAAAGGTATATTAGTAAAACATTTGTTTTTTAAAAACCTGTATGCTTGGGCTAAAATAATACAGAAAACAGTGAAGTCCCAGGTCAGATGCCGCCTTAAAAAGGCGGCATCCTGACCTGGGACTGGACTGTTTTCAATGGTGCCAACAGGCGACATTGGCGCCGAAAGAGTTAAGCGTTTCAGAATTTATTGACCGAGTGTCAAACATCTTGGATTTAGATGAGTCCAAGCTGTTTGCAAATGTAAGTCAGCTCGCGGATAGCGAAATAATAGACTATTTTTTGATACATGTACAACCTCTCTGAATAAATCTACCGAAAAGGAGCATTAACTAGAGAAAAAGAAAATTTTAGAATTTTGTAGTTTTAAGCCATTGTGATAAATACAGCATTTGCTCCTATAGGAGCAAATGCTTTATTTATCACAATGGTTCCACAAAGTGACTTTTACAGAGTCGTCATAAGTCGTCAATATGAAGGAATGGATTAATGCTGACGTGACACAGAGTTTCTCCCCGTCTGGTCTGGGTCCAAACTGTTTGAATTTGGACGTGTTTTATTTTTCTCTTTTACACAGACACCTCAACGGCACGTGTTTATGACACTTATAAAACCAGCACGTCGCTAACTCCCTTTCTCCTGTTAATAACGACCTGGCACACATTTGCAAACGACTTCCAGGGCCCAACTACAAACAGGCTTCGTCGTTTTATTTTGCTTATATATATTACACATAGCTTCAGATAAAGGTGCGTACCCAAATACTAACCCTTCTCTTGCTGAATTTAAAAATACATTTCTCCTTCTTTACCCATGCCCTGTTGTATAATTACATTCATATATCTTCACTGTGTACAAGTAGATCGCTATGCAATCACTGCTGTGGAGTGCACTGGTTGCACAATCAACTTGTAAATAGTGCAGACCCTGGTGAGACAGCTCCTGCAGGAGCTGTCTCATCTGGGTCTCTACTATTTACAGGTAGGTATACTGACGTGAATAGCAAGCGAAGGGCTAACATCGTCGTTTCCCCCACCAAAACCGTGTGTTATGACCACTCTTTAGAATTGTCTCGAATATTTCAGTGTCTTTTCTTTATAATGTTAATAATTTTTATATCTTTTTTCATCTGTATCTGAGTTAAGATGTAATTTTCAAAATCGTTCAAAACGGAATATTTCAGTTCAACTGGGCCACACATGATTTTTAACATGTATTTATGAACATCACAAAGTCATTTCAAATAGGTCACCTGTGGTTATTTTCTGCAACGTTATCAAATTATAATTTCTACATTAATTTTGCCTTACTTTTGCCTAACATTAACCACCTGTTTTAATCCTTCGCTTGTTATTCTCGTCAATATACCTACCTGTAAATAGTGAAGACCCAGATGAGACAGCTCCTGGAGGAACTGTCTCATCAGGGTCTGCACTATATACAAGTTGATTGTGCAACCAGTGCACTCCACAGCAGTGATTACACAGCGAAATACTTGTGCACAGTGAAGATATATGTAATTGTACAACAGGGCATGGGTAAAGAAGGAGAAATGTATTTTAAAATTCAGCAAGCGATGGGTTAAGACTCCCATAAATATTCAGGTAAGAAATGGTATCATGACTATACTATATATTAGTTAATATTAGCTAGTAATTATTAGCTTTATATATAATGGAATATGGATACAGGAGTTTTTAGCCATGGCAGACTCTTTAAACTCAGATCTATGTAATACTACAGTGATCCCTCTCTACAACGACACCCTTTGGGATACGAAGATTGTATGTGTTGTTCAGAGGGAGTTGCTATAGGGAGGGAAAATCAAACATAATTAGCTTGTTTGCAGATCCCCATGCAGGTAGGGTGTATTTCGAGAACTAAAACCGTTATGCCTCCATCAAACCCTATGTTGTGACCACTCTTTAGAATCGTCACAAAGTGACGATTCTAAAGAGTGGTCACAACATAGGATTTGATGGAGGCATAAAGAAAATACGATGGAAAACGTTGTTTCTGGAGCCTTGTTGTTTCGGAAACAGTGACATGCGTTGTTGTAAGGAGGGAATCGTTATTGAGAGGGTCGTTGTAGGGAGGGAGCACTGTACAAGCAAGCGTATCAGATCCGACCCAGACGACCCCTACATGGTCTGTGTGATCTAGGTCTACTCTGTTTTCAAATGCGTGAAAATATAGGCGCCTCTCTCAGGTAACATTCTGACTTGATAATTATTACTATAATCTACGTTATAGTTTTGCGTAACTTTTTAAGGTCTGATGGATGTTTAAGTGTGAGATGTTGAAAAGAATAATCATCTGGCAGCCATTTTCTATAAGCTCTATAGGGTAGATAACTTTTAAGTGTAAGAACTCTTTTTCTGAGTATACTTGTTGTGTTAACCCTTTCGTTCATATATACCCCTTTTCACGCATTTACAAACAAAGTAGACCCAGGTCAGACGGCTCCTATCGGAGTAATCTGATCAGGGTCTGTTCTGTTTGCTTTTGACATGATATAGATCTTATTCTACAGTTTTTGCCAAAGCGAAAAAATCGGTGAATGTTCACACCATAAATCTTCAGCTAATAAATATTAATGATGTCATCATTTCTTACATGAATATTGAACGGGGACGAGATTAAAGGTATACAAGTATCTCTGACATTCAACTGTCATTTTACCAGCTATACCGGTCGTTGTGTTTGTTTACATTTGTACCTTAGTATGTAATCTCTGCCTGAGACATACTGACAGCTATTTTAACAAAGGCTCAAATCTGACCAATCAAAAACTTGAGAACGAACTCAGACTCAACTAAAACGTTTTATAAGCATGGATACAGATACTTGAGAATGATCCCATACTCAGACTCAGACGTTTTATAACCTTGGACCCAGGATTCAAGCTGTCTCATACTCGGTCTCTCAATCTGAAGTGGTCAAAATATGGATCCAGGTCAGTTGAGCAGGCATTACTTTATCACTGGGATAAAAGTTAAATAGCGTTAATTTATTTAACCTTTTCCTTCATATGAAAGATTTGTTCACGCATTTTGCAAACATAGTAGATCCAGATTAGACGGATCCTGTATAATTCACACTGTTTGATCGTGCACTGTGCTTCTACTGTGTTCAGTCTATGTTTGCTAAAGTGAACAATATAGATATTATTCTAAAGTTTCTACTAATACCAAAAAACATGTGTATATCATTATAAAAAAGGCTAGCTAATTAATAGGCATGAGTATATTACATGAATATTTTAACAGGGAAGCGGTATTAAATGTCTTCTACTATAACTCTAAATGTACTTTCCATGAATTTCTTATCAGAACACAGTATCTTAGTGTCAAAGAGTTTTGGATCCTGTCGAGAGGTCAACTCACTCGGTGCTTTATTCTGGATCCAAAAAGTTTGTAAAATCATCAAAAATTGACCCATTTGACGAATGGGCTAACAGTAAGCACGGTCAGAGTTGTGGTAATTTGTATTTTTGCGCTAATGGAAGAGCCCGAGAGCCCATCTTTGTGCAAACTATTTAACCCTTTGCCTGATAAAAACGCCATAAAAGCCGGCTCGCACAGCAAGGCTATACAAGTGGTGTTACTGGTAAACTACATCCAGTGGCAATTAATAAATCTAATTTGATTTGAGTGAGCCCTTTACTCAATGAATATTCATGTAAGAAATAATGACACTATGAATATTAGATATGATACATCGATCTAGGAACATTTGGACATGCCGGAAACTGTAAGCCTAGTTCTAATTAATAAACTCTCTATTTATTATAAGCAAACAGAGCAGACCCTAATCAGACGACACCTTTAGGACCCGTTTGATCTGGGTCTACTCTGTAAGCAACTGCATAGAAAGGCTTATGGAGTAGGCTAAATTGTTAGTTTAGTTAGATATGACGAAACTGCAATGTTCACGAGCCTTTTCGTCGCGAAATAAATTTCATCTGCAACGATTATCGTCTGCTTCGGGTTTCAGCATAGAATTTTCTTCAATTTCCTTTAAAAAACGTATTAAAGCATAAACAGACTCTATCATGAATTTCTGTACACGGCTCAGAGTCCCTGGACCAATATGCTTACAGCGTTGCGTATTGGTAACAGTGATAATGCTGTCTGACCGAATTTCGATAATAGAGCAAGGCAAAAAAGCACATGTATTGTGAAATGTTAAATACTCCAACATTGAACACTGAAACGGAATGCCAAAAAATCTTAATTTGATGTGAAAATATTCAAATGAACAATGCGTCTGAAGATGGCAAAAGTATGCAGACGCATGTATTTTGAAGCAGACTATGGTTTTCATACCGGATGTTTTCATATTGCAGGGTGTTTCCCCGCACTGTAAATAGAATAGAATGGTGGCGCAACGGTAAGCCGATAACAAAACTCCCTGAAGTCAAAAGAATGTTTACGTTATGCATTAAGGTCAAAGCCAGGTCACACAGTCATTGATAGATAAGTAGATGCACGTAAATATTCACGGTGTTGTATTATATGAGATATTACTCGATTGGTGACGAAATATCTGTTGACATATTCTTGCTTGTTACCTCCTGTCAGAAGGTAAACCTGCATACGAGAAGTAACTAACTCCCGCGATAAAACCTCGTGGTTTTCAGTGAGGCGGATGTAAACACAACGTAATAAACATTGCTTATATGCAGGCAGTCGGCAGTGTAATTTTTATGCGTAATCGTGTTTATATATCGCTGTGGCTTCAAAAGCTAGGAGTCTCTTCATTCATATGCATCGGATTATCGTGGTTTGGATTTTGTCAAAGCAGGATAGACTTGCAGACTGACTTTATGTAAACATTTTACGGCTGATTAATACTGGAACTAATTCAAGAGGCTTTAACAAAAGCCTCCGTGAAATTGGATATAGTTTCCTATTGAACTATTGAGTTCGTTCACTCGGTTGTCCCGCTCAAATGGCATGACAACGTGCACAAGAGATGACTCGTAGTGCAAACGTACTTTTTACATGCGTGAAAACGTAAACAATTATTGGGTAGGTGAAAGAGAGAAAGTATATAGACAGAAAAGTGTTTTCAAACGTTTTACCCAAAATGGATATGCGGGTGAAACTTTTACGCTCTGAGAAAAGTGATTCTGAGCTGAGCAGATCATTTCCCACGAGTGCAGTTAATGTGAACTGTTTGCAGCGTTGTATAAAAGGAAATGGCAGCTCTGATAGCATTACCTCAATAGGATGCCGATCTCCAAGACTCGGAAAATACCGAAAAATACCGAACAGCGCAGATTGTGACGTCTGTCATGCAACTAACAAGGAACTGGCAAACCTTAAATGTTTGCATACATTCTGTTCAATGTGCATTGACTCATTCGCAATCAGAAAGAACGGATGTCCTGTCTGTAATAACTTGTGTAGTAGTAAAGGAAGAAAACCATTCAAGACGACGCCAGATAAACTAAAAAGTAACAGTAGAATTTGCAATTCGGGATCTGACAAATATAGCCCCGAAAAGGAAATGGGTGGGTCAAATCTTGACACAGACTTCATTTTCGGCGATATAGAGGACGATTTCAAAGACGATAAAGCCACGTTAGAAAACACACTCTACAGTCTTGAGAACTATGTTTTAAAAGAGGTTGAGACCAGATATGATTCAGTCCAAGAAGAGCTGCAAACTATTGAAGCTGATGCCGAAAGTGAAATTAATAAGATCCATGAACACGTCGAGCACGTGAAGATTGTACTTGATAGAAGAGCAGAGGCGATGATTAAAAATATCAAGGAAAGTAAGGCCAGGCATACAAATGAATTGTATCGTCAGGGCAAATTTTTCCAAAGTACATTGGAAAGGGTGAAGAAGCTGATAAAACAATGTAGAAACACGCTTGACAAAGTGCTGTCGCAGACTGATCTGGTGTACAAAGAGACTGAACAGAATGCCAAGGATATGATTAAACTGGCAAGCCAATTTGCTGATGAGAAAGTTCACATCAGGTTCAATTTTAAGCCAGTCACAGACACAACTATAGAGACTGTCAGTGGGAGGGTGGGTGTTCGAGTGTTTATGGCTAGCCCACTACAGTTAACATTATCGAAAATGTTTGAATTTGATGGCGGGGTACACAGTATTTGCCCTATCAACAGCAAACAAGCCTGGGTGGGCTATCAGAACTTCATACAGCTGTGTTCAAAAACTGGACGACAAGGTCCGTCAATAGATGTCGGTGAGGATATCCATGGTCTAGTACAAGACCACTCTGGAAACGTAATAATTGCATGCCAGCAGTCGGTGAAAAGGCTTACGCCTCAACAAGAGCTTGAAACCCTGTTTCACTGTGAAACAACTTTACAAGGCATTGCGTGTGCATCCGATGGTAACATTGTTGCTTGTGTAGGGAAAAGTGTGACTGTGTACACTATGCAGGGTGACCTTGTCCGGAGGATTGATGACAACTGTCTTGGCGATATTAAAATGCCATTTAAGGTGGCTGTTAACGCCAATGGGGATATTTGCGTCTCGGACTATCAGTCCTCGCCAGGGGAAGTCGCTATTTTCGACAATGAAGGACGGCTCAAAGCTAAACTACGTACTGACGGTATGGCTCCGAGAGGGCTCGTTTGTAGCCAGCAAGGATTGATATATGTGGGTGACTTTAGGGCAGATAGAGTGAATGTGTATTCTGCCCATGGTCATTTCTTGCAGACCGTGGTCAACACGGGTAGTGATGGACTGTCTGGGCCGCTCAGTGTAGCTTTAGACAGTAGTGGGGACCTGTGGGTCGGGGACTGGAAAAGGAAAGTACGAATCTACAACCAAAGGGTAACTGACCTCTTGGATGAAAGTCCGTGAATGGTATTCACTATTCGTCCATTATTTGAAGTACATTGTAGATACGCTAAGAAGATTTATATCGAAGAATGCATTTATTGTGGGACAAAATTATCCAATCATTAAAATCATTGTAAAATAAGTGTTGTACATGTTGAAAAAATTGAATGAGTGGCCGAAGTACAATATTGGCCTTTATGTGACCAGGGCACTATAAGAGCCGTGTTACAATATCTAAAATCAGGATATTTCAGCACTGCTCTTTGTTGTGGCCACTCTTTAAAATAAATCGTCTCTCTGAGACGGTTCCAAAGAGTGATCACAGCATTGGACTTGAAGCAGAAACAACTGTCTGAGACGATTTGAAAGAGTGGTCATAACATAGGACTGGAGGAAGAAACAATTGAAATATAACTGGAAAAGTTTCAATTTGTGCATCTTATCAGTGTCGATACGAGACCATGTTTGGTTATTATTTTGTAAATAAGTAAAACAAAACACACAGGCTTCTAAAAGAACAGGTTGTTGCTTGGTACTAAAAAGGGGCAATGAAGAAAGTTGTTCACCGGTTACTCCATGTATATGCACCTTTTAACACAGTTGCAAACAGAGTAGAACCAGGTCAGACGGCTCCTATAGGAGCCGTCTGATCTGGTTCTACTCTATTTGCAGATGCGTTTATATATGACGGAAATCGTTAAAACAGTGTGTCGTCATTAACCCCTTCATCGCTGAATGTTCAAATAAACTTTTCCGAAATTCAAACAGATGAAGCTTGCTGTGAATATTCAGGATTTTTAACTAGACATGTAACATGACAAACAGTGCAGACCCTGATGAGAGGTCTCCTCTAAGAGCCCTCTCACTTGGGTCTAAACTGCTTGCAAAGGTTAGTGACTGGTTTCCTGTACTGAAAATGGTTAACAAAGCCTTCCGAAAGACACGGACTTCCGTGCAGTCGACTGGCAATATGAGCCGTTCTCGATGAGAAATGGGTCTTATTGTATTGCTAACTGTGTAGGCACAGATCAGTCGCCGTGTCTCCCCCGCAGCGTCTGATTATGGTATTTGCTGTTTAGCACTAATTATAATCTGTAATGCGTGTCTCTATCTTTCCAAGGGTACGAACTCAAGTACTAAATCGGCATTTCTCCGCTAAACCCTATGTTTTGACTACTCTTTAGAATCGTCTCGAAGAGATGATTCTAAAGAGTGGTCACAACATTGGGTTTGGTGGAGAAATAAAGAAGTTATATTTGAAAATATTTTAATTTACGCATCTTATCTGGAGCTCTGTTTCCATACAGAGTGAAACTTGATAAGATACAGTAGAACTTGTCTTAAGCTACCGTTAGAAAGAGGTCTAATAATGGGTCTGTAAGACAGGTGGAATAATGGGTCTGTAAGACAGGTGGAATAATGGGTCTGTAAGACATGTGGAATAATGGGTCTGTAAGACAGGTGGGATAATGGGTCTGTAAGACAGGTGGAATAATGGGTATGTAAGACAGGTGGAATAATGGGTCTGTAAGACAGGTGGAATAATGGGTATGTAAGATAGGTGGAATAATGGGTCTGTAAGACAGGTGGAATAATGGGTCTGTAAGACAGGTGGAATAATGGGTCTGTAAGATAGGTGGAATAATGGGTCTGTAAGATAGGTGGAATAATGGGTCTGTAAGACAGGTGGAAGCTTGATGTAGGTCAAAAGCAATGCAGAAAGCTCTTATATAAGTTATTAGCATTACTTTTGCCCTGCATTAAGCAACCACTTGCTTTTTAAGACTCCCGTGTTTAATAAATGAATGGCCGCTTAGGACAGTCTCTACTGTATACCGTATATCATACTTATATATATATATATATATATACACATGATGTCTCGTCCGAGTCTATACTGTTTACAATACCATATTACCCAATAATCAGCTCATATATTGGACCGTTCCTTATAGCTGCTCAATTCCAGTGTGCAAACTTGGCATATATTCAATATAAACGATCTTTTTGTCACTCTTGTTTCATAAATCGTCTTTTATAACTGTTATTTTCATCAGAGAATTTTGAAAATGTCAGAACCATTCTGTAACATTTTATAAAGATGAAGATAACAGTGTCTTTGCATCTTCTGAACCCCGGCCTACTCGAATTACCACCACATCAATCGCATGTGCATATGAGATGATTTGGAGAATGTCAATAACCCTGTATACGCATGAGGTACGCCTGTAACGCCTTTTTAAACAGAGTAGACCCAGATCAGAGGCTCCTGTAGCAGCCGCCTGTAGCAGCCGTCTGATCAGGGTCTACCCTTTTGCTGATCAGATTCTACAGGTTATGTTAGGGCAAAAACTCACTGTGTTCATATGCCATTATAAAATAAAGCATCTACTGATTTCTTACATGAATATTCATGGAGCAATGTGTTTAATACTAATATGTACATAGATATCTGGAAGAACCTACGTTTCTGGTTAACTTTGCTCAATTTTATTGGATGAAATGCTTTTTGAAATGTATCCAAGTAGTGAACATTTATGTAAAATCGTGATAATTATGCAAATACATGTATGGTATGAAAACATGCTTTGTTCAATAGCACCCCCTACCTCCATCCCGTATGTAAGAGTATAAATATTTGTAGAGAGAGGGAGAATATTTGTGGTTCAACTTACTTTACCTATAGCAGAGCTAGAGATAAAGGTGCGTACTAAAATCGTCATTTCTCCACCAAACCCAATGTTGTCGAAGAGACGATTCTAAAGAGTGGTCACAACAATAGGTTTGGTGGAGAAATAAAGTAGCTAGTCTTGAAAATGTTTTAACTTACGCATCCTATCTGTAGCTCTGCGTGCTTTAGTCTGGACATGTCGCCGGTTGTGACATTTTTGCAAGGACTTGCTATGCAGATGAGACTCCGAGTAAACCAAAGTCTCGTGGGGAACAGAACTGTTTGCGAAGCTTTATCATTTGGAACAAAATAGTTTAAGATTTTTAAAACAAAAACTGTAGAACATGCTTTTGATCGAATTTACAGCACGTAAGATGTGTATTGGTGATCTATGACAATCTCTTATTTCTCAGCCAAATCCTACCGTGCTGCAACTGATTAGAATCGCATCGGAGAAGCAATTCTAATCAGGTGCGTACCCAAATACTAAAAACATCATTTCTCCACCAAACCCTATACCGTGACCTCTCTTTAGAATCGTCTCTTCGAGACGATTCTAAAGAGTGGTCACAGTATAGGGTTTGGTGGAGAAATAAATGAGTTATTCTTGAAAATGTTTAAATTTACGTGTCTTATCTGGAGGTCTGTAATGTGCTGCAGCAAGATAGGGTTTGGTGGAGAAATTATAAAAAAAATGTTTTAATTAGAATATCTGGATACTTGTCTTTTCTACAACCCTGTTACATGGGAAATATTCAGACAAAGATCTCGAATAACTGCTTTATTCTCGTAAAGCTTCATACATCTCAGTTCGCCCTCTCATCAGTTCGCCAGTGCGGCGTTTGTCGTCTGCTTCCATTCTCCAGGGCATTCCGCCGCCATTTATTTACAAGAACAGTCTCTGAGTACAAAAACATTTTGGATCCAAGTGAAACAGCGACTTACTCGGTGTCTTAACAAGATCAAAACAGGTTACAGGGTTTATCTCATATCCACGCTTATGTATCGTACTACGAGCTATGTTCTCTTATAGTCGGTGTCATCAGTACTCGGAGTCTATTGTTACGTTCGTTTCAGTATTGATTTGGCAAGACTTCAAGGCCAGTTTAACGAAGTAAACAAAATGCACATCTTGTCGATCAATCAACGGAATAACAATACTCAAAAATAATACTCATGGAGTTATACCGACACTGTGAAAAAATAATGTCTGCTCAAAGTTAGATCTGGTGCAAATTGGACGGCTTTCAATTCGAAATTAACCCTTTCCCTCATACAAACGTGTTTTCACGCATTTGCAAACAGAGAAGACCCAGATCAGACGGCTCCTAGAGGAGCCGTCTGATCAGGGTCTGCTCTGTTTGCTGATGGACTTTGAAAGATCTCTTTATTTACTTTCTAAAATGGCTAAAAACTATTTTGTTAATGAATATTCAGTAGGTATTGAAATTTGGCCTAAATACAGAACAGGGAAAGGGTTAACAGAGTGTCAAACAGCTTGGATCCCGATGAGACGTCGAATAATGGGATTATAGTTAACCCTCTCCCTAATGAACATTTAAACTCATGAGTTGATCAATTCATGAATATTCATTAAAAAAATCTATAATTTTACGAGAGAATATTTGGCTTAGACAAAATCGGTAGGATCCTATCTATATAGTCCCGTACGCAAACAGAACAGACCTAGATCATTATCTGGGTCTGTTCTAACAGACCTAGATCATTATCTGGGTCTATTCTGTTGGTCAAAGCGTGAAAAGGGTGTTTATATATGGGGAAGGGAAAGAAATTATCGATAGGGAAAATGGTAATTGGCCGTTACATACTTAACATCAGAGGTGTTCAAAGCGTAAGATCTAGTCACTACTGTCGCCAAAATGAGTTAACCCTTTACTCCATAAATACGCCTTTCAACGTCTTTGCAAACAGAGTAGACCTAGACCAGACGGCTCCTGTAGGAGCCGTCTGATCAGGATCTGCTCTTTTTGCTTATGGAATAATATAGATCTAATTTAACAGTTTCTGCTGCGGCAAAAACTTCCTACGTTTATATACCATTTTGAAAGTTAATCCGATTTGTATTCATGATGTCATCATTTCTTTCATGGATATTCATAGAGTAATGGGTTAACCCTTCTCTTGCTGAATTTTAAAATACATTTCTCCTTCTTTACCCATACCCTGTTGTATAATTACATATATCTTCACTATGTACACGTATTTCGCTGTGCAATCACTGCTGTGGAGTGCACTGGTTGCACAATCAACTTGTAAATAGTGCATACCCTGATGAGACAGCTCCTGCAGGAGCTGTCTCATCCGGGTCTTCACTATTTAAAGGTAGGTATATTGACGCGAATAGCAAGCGAAGGGTTGAAACAAATAGCGTTTTTGTCGATTTTTTTGTGATTTCCAGCTTGTCTACTGTATATGTAACATATAATTATACATATAGTCGAATAATTGCATATCGCAAAAAATATCGACACAGATAGCTTGATCTACGCTTCGAACACCTGTGATAAACATCATGAGTAAGTTGTTCTCCCACTCAAAAGTTGGCCTGCCTCATAATCAACTCGTTCAACACTATGGGTCCGAATGGATGACTTTCGCACTGAGTTTAGACCCAGATGAGACGTCGAGTAACACAGCGTCTCATCAGGATCCAAACTCTTTACCATTCTATTTAATTTGAATGGAAACGGAAGAAAATTGTACTTTTAGAACTGTAGCAGACGACAATGTTTTCATACGAAAGTTATTGAGTGCAGTAAGACTTCGTCACATTTTTTACAGACATACAACCAGAGGGTCAAACTGTTTTGATCCTGATGAAATGCGGTGTTACTCGGCACATCTCATTTATATGAATTCAAATTGTGTACAAAAGCAATCACCAATGCACTGCTAACCTGGTGAGAGATGAACCCTTATCCCACTATCCGCGGTCTGACTAGCATTTGCAAACAGCTCGGATCCAGATTAGGCGTCTCACATAGATCCAAGCTGGTTGATCCAAGCTGGTTGACACTCGCTCAATAGTTTCTCAAGTTCTTGTTCGATTCGGACGTAGTCAAACTGGACATATCCAACTTTGAGCAGACATTATTTGGGGGGGGGTTTGAGGGGGACGCACGGGTTAATTGGCAATCGGAACCACAGGTGCTAGGCGTGTGGCCATTTCACAAATACTGCTTATAAATACCTTCAAATACGTTTAGACATCATAACTTGTACTTGTACAATGTATTACTATACGAAAGAAATGTCTAAACGTATTTGAAGGTATTCATAAGCAGTATTTGTGTAATGGCCACACGTCTAGCACCTGTGATCGGAACCAGTCGTGTTTCAAAATTAGATTGCTACGGTTTCCTGGTCGCGACAAATGAAATATCGCCCTTTCAACACTGCCGAAGTCCTTCCGAGACATACATAAATGCGATATTAAGCACTATTAAATATCACTAGTCACTTCTCGCGTGAAGTAACACGCGAAATTAAAAATTAAAAGGGCGCTGTTTAGCGCATGTCGACATAAGTTTTTGTATGCGATATTATAGACAAGCGAGAGAGAGAGAGAGAGAGAGAGAGAGAGAGAGAGAGAGAGGACAGAGAGGGAATTAGTTACATGTACATCAACACCGGACCGAGGGTATCCAAACAGACGGCTAGTCTATAAGCCTAGACGGAATTTCGAGAATTCTGACACCACTAGGCATTTCGTGTTAAAAGAGGGCAAACAGTTGCTTTTGCGTACATTTGGTGTGCTGAATCCGATTATGCCGTTTGCCAAGCTTTATATTCAGAATTGAAGGTCAAGTTGGCGGAAAAACAAAATGTCCGCCCAAAACTGTATTTGCAGCTCTCACAAGATATACAACATTAGGTGTATGGTCAAAATAATGATAATGACTTGTATGAATAAGTGTGAGGTTGGGCGCCTCTGAACCGGTTTAAACCCCCAGTGACATTTGTCACTGACCGTTCCAAGGCGGTACTTCCATCTCCCCCCACCCCCTTATTGTCTGTTTGTTATGTCTTTGTGCGTCTCTTTGTGTCTTTTATATACATGTACATTTGCTCTTTGTCGTCGTCGTGCTGTTTGGGCGGTTGAGTGTTTTGTCTGCGGTGTTTCCTGCATGACTAATACATGTACTTGTAATAGAGATGTAATTCAGAATAAACAAATATTGTAATATGGGTCCATGCTTATTAAACTTTTAGTTGAGTCTGAGTTCGTTCTCAAGTTTTTGATTGGTCAGATTTGAGCCAAAGGCTCAAATCTGACCAATCAAAAGCTTGAGAACTCAAATCTGACCAACTAAAAAGCTTTATAAGCATGGACCCTGATTTCAGCATTTTTGGCTACTGTTCATTCCAAGACGGTACTCCTACTTTCATCCTATGGTCTACTTTGTCATTTTATATGGTTAATGTTTAATATCTTGATATGCATCCCTTTAAGTTTTATCTTATAACTGTGCCGTTTCTTGTTTAATGGTGTTTGGTGCCGTGTCCGTTCGTGAGTGGCTCTCCCTGTTTGATTTCTTCCCACTTTTAACCCCTATCTGTTGTCTATTACACTTCATCTAAAGTGTTTAAGGTACACGGTGGATAGAAATAACGCTATATCCAGCAGCAAAAAAACATTAATCAAACATACATGTATGGTCACAAGTTTAATATATTGTTGTCCTCTTCTGAATTTTAATATTATACCTGCATGATGATGTTATTACATTGTTAAAGAGAGAGTGTCAAAAGTGGTTATATGTCTAGGTATCCGTTGATCCCTGCACTTGCCTATGTAGGCCTACAATGACTTCATTCTCCGTTATACCTATCGTTGCCTTGTTACCATGTCAAGCATTTAGTTTTTATCAGATTAGTAACGATAATATATCATTATATCATTGCTATTATTCTATTTAAAAGTAGATATCTACCAGACAGACGTTTCCAATCAACCACTAAATTCTTGAATACCGCAAGAATCCCAAATGTAGCAAGTCCAGTGTTGTAATATCCGTGTAGAGGAAACGTCATTATTTAGACCATAGTACTCGTGCGTTGCAGTTTGTAATGCATATGTAGGTTTCAAAGAATAAGCAGACATTGTGCAAAAGAAATGTCAATTTCAATTTGTGAATCACATTTTCCTTCTATACGCCCCTTTTTAGGATGATGATAGTTTTCGTTAACATAACCGGTCGGGTTTTAAAAAACACAATATATATCAAAGAGAAACGATGTTTAACGGATACAAATTCTTCGAAATACAATCAGTGCATTAGCAGGAAATAGTACAGATAAAGCGGTACTGATTATATGACTAACATTAAATATCTGTTTGTCTAAAAATCATCACCATATCTCTGTACAGGGAACATAACATTTTGCAACTGATATCAGCCGTTGCTTTATTGTTTCAAACGGCGGAATTGTCCGCTCCTCAATATCGCTTCGTGTGCATAGCACATTAGCAATAAAACAACACAATGGAAACAGCGTGTAATCTCAAAAGGGATCGGATAATTTAGATGTCATCAACCGACCTGCAATTGGCCAAATTTATAAAAGTACAGTGCTAATCATACATGTACTTTGGTTTGGCAAACAACATACCATGCTATGTTGAGCCTCAAAATGCTCACAAACGCATTCTTCTCACCGTGCGACACGCGCGCGCAATACCGTATTCTCATCGAGAGAAAAACGCTCGCGCATTTTTCTCATTTCGCTGCTTGCAAAAATGCGTTCGTGTGTTCGCCTGGGACTGAAGGTACGAGCGCACATTCCTCGTGTGAAAATGCGGGTAAGATAATTTGTGTCTGAAAATGGCCTTTGTTCGGATATGAATATGGTAAAATTGATACATTGGAGTAAATTAGCGCAAGCAGACAATTGATTTTAACAGCGACTTCGAGCCTATCGGTATACATGTATTATAGAATTGCATCAATTCTGATTTGCATTCTGCAGGATACATTTTCCGATTAGTTTTCTTCAAATTAATTATATTTTTGATAAAATCTAATGGACGTTTCTGTTTATGTGTGGGAAATCCTGTGTAGGTAAAGAGACGATCGTTTTCTGCATTCTTCTTGGATCTGTATCATACAAATAGACATAATTGATCATTTTCATAAGAAAATGTTATATTTCCAGTGATTTATGTAATATATACGATAATATGGTTTTTAATTATCCAGTCCGATCCGGTGTAATTTGACCGAAACTGGCGAATAGTCACTTTCATTGGATCATCTAATATGTCGATGACAACATTTTCCGTGTATCCCAAAGAAACTGCGAGATATGCCTTGGATATCATCATCGGCATTGTCGTTGCTCATTACTGTCATTGTCGTAATGGTCATCGTTATCCTCATCAGAAGCACCAGAATTAAATGCTATTTTGTAATTTTCAAGCATTTTGTTAAGTATCAACAATCATTTTATATCATAATACTATAACTGTGTTGGGCCGCAAATTTCTTACAAACGCATTCTTTTTGTCGTACGATATACGCGCGTCAATATTCTCATCGACAGAAAAACGCGCGCACAAAAAAAACAACTTTGTGAACACCATAGAGGTCACATTTGTAGCCGAAACTGTCCGAGAGTTTAAGAGTGGGTCATGTGGGGTAAAAAACAACGACACTAGGTCGAACAGTGGGAAAACGCTGTGAACACTCTAGAAGTCACTTATTCAGCCAAATCTTCATGAAACTTTGTCAGAATGAGTGTCCTGATAAAATATTGGACGAGTTTGAAAGTGGAGTTACGTGGGTTCAAAGAGTAGGTCACTGGGTCATATCTTAGAAAAATCTTGTTTTCATTCCAGCAGCCAAATTTATTGCCCAATCTTCCTCAAACTTGCTGAGAATATTTGTCTCGGTGATATCAAGGTTGAGTTTAATCATGGGTGGGTGGGAACAAAAAGTAGGTCACTAGGTCAAATCTTAGAAAAATCACTCTAAAGGGCATATTTTAACCCAATCTTCATTGGTCAGAATGACTGTCTTGATAAAATCAATATTCTAAATCTTTGAAAATCTTGTTCTCCAGAACAACTGCTCATGATCCACTATCAATATTGTTCCAATATTGTCCCTTAGGTCAATATTGACCCCATCCTGGGGTTACCCAGCTACATGTATTATCTTAAATCTATGGTAATCAGGTGGGCGATTAAGTGCTATCCTGGCCCTCTTGTTATTATTATTCATGTGTACACATAGTCTTTTGGTATTGGTAGAAACTGTATACAGTCAGCTATATTATGATTTCATACGCAAACAGAGTAGACCCTGGTCACGGCTCCTACAAGAGCTGTCTGATCTGGGTCTAGTCTATTTGAAAAGGCATACAAAGCGTTTATGTGAAGGAAAGGGTTAAACAGAACAAAATTAGAAACGTCTGCTGAGTTTGCCTCCATATAAATTGATGAAACAAAACAGCAGTATCATTGTTATGTACACATGCGTTTAACCCAATCCCTCATAGACTATTTTTAGACCCAGCCTCTTTGGATTATTCTACCGAAAAGGAGCAGTAACTATAGAGAAGGAGAATTTTAGAATTGTGTAGTTTTGAAATCATTGTGATAAATAGAGCATTTGCTCCTATGGAGCAAATGCTCTATTAATCACAATGGTTTCAAAACATGAGTTTTACAGAGGTGCAAAATGGCGTCAGTAGGAGAGAATGGGTTAAAGAATGTTCCATGGTGTATCGTTTGGTACAAAAAATGATGGCCAGAGGTTAACAGAAAATGAGGGAAAGTGGTGTAGGTTTAAGAATTAAATCAAAATTGTAACGGTTATGATCACCTCTTGAAATGGCAACTGCAATGGATCACCGGCGCACAGAATTGACTAGAATTGACTCTTCCTGTGGAATTTTGTTTCATTCCTGAATTAGTGTTTGACGAACGTTAATGTCAGCAAGTGGGTCTGATCGACGCCTCACTTGTCGGTCCAGGATATCTCAGACGAGCTCGATTGGGTTGAGATCAGGGTCGGTAATCAATGAAATCGATATTGTTTGTTTTAAGAGTGCCTATAACTGTAAGCTATGTTGCATTACCAGTCTGAAAATCGAGATGTTGGCGTGGTTATGGAAGAGGGAAATGACGTTATGAGCGAGAATGTCTACGCGGTAACAACGAGCATTTAAAATACCATTTATGGATGACATCTAGAAGAGAAAAATAATCATGTCAGAACCCCAATCCATGAAACGATCTCGTTCAAGAACACAGCAGTCAGCATATCTAAGCGTGCATGACGTACACCTGCCAGCACCGCGATGTAATCAAAATCTGGATTCGCTCAAAACGAACGATATTTCAGGGCTGTCGTGTCCGACGATCGTGTACACGTGCCCATTAAGATGATTTAAAAGATGATGCTGCGTTAAAATGAATGCCGTCCTAAGGACATCGCCCGTGTAAATTGTTCTCCCGTAGACGATAACGAACAAGTTGCCCTTGGGTTCGGTTATCATGAAATCGGGATGTGTTAGCAGCAGTGGTAGTTTGGAGTCGATACATTGTAGCTCAAATGTGTGCTCGTGTTATATAACAGTCTTAAAAACACGTCGGAACACGGAAACGTGCACAACGTGAATAGTCATGTTGTTTGAAATCGTGTGGGTAGATTTCGCATTGCTCGACTAGAACTCCCAATATGCATTGCAACGTCTTCTTTCGACATGCCAGCACTGTGGACACGTAAAATGAAAAAAATATTTCAAATCCCGTTAAGAAAGGGGACATCGCAACGAGAAATGAAATATTTTTTCAAATCACGTTAACAGTTTTTGGCAGCGTAACGTAATTTGAAAAATATTTCAAAACTATAATGTATATTAAATAATAATACATATAATGTAGTTTCTGTTAGTATTGTGTTCAAATTTCGTTACGTTGCCGAAATTTTTTAACGTGATTTGAAAAAATATTTCATTTCTCGTTATGATGTCCCCTTTCTTAACGGGATTTGAAATATTTTTTCATTTCTCGGTTTTTTTTCATTTTACGTGTCTACACAGCACCATGAACGCCAATCGAACGTTTACGTAAAATTATTCATTTTTGAGGGATTTTTGTTGTGGTTTTTTTTTTGGGGGGGGGGGGGTGCATACCAAAATGCTAAAAGGTAAAAAGGCGAGGTTTCGAAGCGCTTTAAAATAGTTCACTTGAAACAAATGCCAGTTGGACAAGTAAACATATTGACAGAATATCACACGGGATATGATGAACCATTGCATGCACGTGCAAGTCGAGTTTCATGTTGTCCACGATTAACAGTGCAAACATCTTTTTTCTAAACTTCACTTGAGTTCATTCTCAAGTATCTGATTGGTCAGATGTTTGAGAATGATTTCAGAGTCATGCATACAGTTTTATAACCTCGGGGCCTGATTAAAGAGGCCAAGGCTAATATTATCTAATGACATTACATGTACACAATGATTTCTTTAACAAAACACTGTAGGCTACATGTATTTAAAAGTTTCTTTTTGTTATGTTTATAATCGCAATTTCTCCACCAAATCCCTTGTTTGGACCACTCTTAAACCGTTTTCACCCAATATAGTATCGGATCTATATAATCCCAAAGCAAATAGAACAGATCCTGATCATGCAGAGTGTTCCTACAGAAACAGTCTGATCTGGGAATGTTATGTTTGTAACCCCGTGAAAAGGCGTTACTTCTTGGGGAAGAGTTAAAATCGCCTCTTCGACAATTCCACAGATCGGTCCCAATATAGGGCTTGATATGTGAAATAAAGGAGTTGACCCACATACGATTAGGTAAAGAACAAATAGCAACCTGATCCATGTGTACATTAACCCTTATCCACTCGAAAAAAATAATGTCTGCTGACATTTGGATTTGTTCAATTGAGAATACGTTCATTTCGATTAACCCATTTGTTCCCACGATCCCAGATATGGGACATAGGCAAACAGTGTAGACTCTGATCAGACGCCGCATAATGCGGCGTCAGATCAGAGTCTACACTGTTAGCTGATAGGAATTTCAATATAAAACAAAACGAAATTGAAAATTTAGGCCAGGCACCCCGTAGATAAAAAAAATGGACTAATCCAATATATAATCATGGAAGAATCCACTGGGCGCAAATGGGTTAAAGTTTTGAGAAGCTATATGCCGAGTGTCGAACTGTTTGCATCCTGATAACACGCCGCGTTACATGTCATCTCGTCTGTATCCAGGTTTATTTTATCATTGTTATTATTATTATCTGCCGAGGCGATTGAGGTCGCTGATATCAGGATAAGGGTGGGTATGTTTGAGAAGTGAGATATCTCTGTTATACAAACACTCAAGTACCCAGGGATTTTTTCCTGCTCTACTTCTGCTGTCGTCTGCTTTTCATGATATTTATTCGGAAGGAAATTCAGCATCTCATCAGGATCCAAACTGCTTGTTTACTATGAAACACAATGTCATAGAGTCGAAATTCTAAAATTTCAAATTTTTGTCGGCAAGAACTTCATGAATACACATGTTAAAAATATGACTTCATTTTGTTATAGCGTGTGAAACAAGGGACATTTTGCAGACAGTTTAGACTCACCAGTTACCCGACTCTCGTGTGCAAACAGATTGGATCCAGATGATTAGGATTCGAGCTGTTTGACACGATAGGCCAATACAGTAAAAGCTCTCTATAACGACCACTAAATTACATTAAATAGTTTATGTTAAATGCAGGTGGCTGCTTAAAGAAAGGTGAAAGTAAAACAGAACGCTCCTATAGGAGCGTTCTGTTTTACTTTCACTTTGCTTTAAGCATCCACCTGCTCTAAATACCAACTAATTAACACACTTTAGTGCCCGTTACAGAGAGGTGTAGTTTCGAATAGAAAGAAGTTAAAATTACAGCAAGTCCACAGTTAAGCATGGAAGAGTAAGCATTAAAACAAACTCCGGGTCTATTCTGTTTCCAAAAGCGTAAACAGACGGAACTATGAAGAAAGAAGTAAACGAAAGCATGCACATGTCCAATACGAATTTACATTAAAACCTCTCTAAACCGGAATTCTAGTATAGGAGAATTTAGATACTTTTAGGCAGGTGGCTCCTTAATGCAGGGTGACAGTCATGCAGAAAGTTCCTAGAAGAGCTTTCTGCAAGACTTTCACCCTGCATTAAGCTGTCGCCTGTCTCCAAGACCGATATTTATACTAAATGTTACGTCCGGTTAAGATGAGTTTTACTGTACAGTGAACCCCTCTAATGCGACCACTTTATGAATTAACATAGATATCTTTAAAAGCAGGCGGTGACTTAATGCAGGACGAAAGTTATGCAGAAAGCTCCTGCTGGAGCTTTCTGCATAACTTTCGTACTGCTTTAATTAAGCTACCGCCTGCCTTTAAAACCCAGAAATATACCACTTTTTGGTGGTCGCATTAGGGACGTTTTACTGTATTCTATATAACATTGCACCGTGAAGAGTTCGTAATGTTTTTTGCATCTTTTATTATCCCTATTATCTAGAGGAAGAAGTGCTTTGCTATTATAGAAATATAAACAGGAAAACCTAGATCATTTTCATAAAACATTTGTTTTGTTTAGATTGAAGCGTACTTTTGATTCCCAAATGCATTGCGAATTTGGCATCCAGCGCGGAACACGAGTCATCAATGCCATTTGCAAACAGTATAGACCCAGATGAGAGGGCTCCTAGAGGAGCCCTCTCATCCGGGTCTACACTGTTTGTCATGTTACACTTTACTTTAATAAATATCCTTGAATAGTTATGGCAAGCCTGGCCTTTTCGAATTTGGGAATATGAATTCTAAAAAATTCTGCCCTGATAGGGTTAAACCTCAGCCTGCTGACCAAATTAATATTTGTTTACACAGGTAGTTTTCACATTTAATATTTGTTTACACAGGTAGTTTTCACATTTGAATTAATTTGCAATTCGTTTAAAACACGACTAGAATTTAAACCAATTTGCATTTGACGAGACACCAATGTTAGTTTGCCTCTCATTTGGATCCAAACACGTTGCAAAGGAAATCACAAATACAGTAAAAACCCCGCTAATGCGACCACCTAAAAGAGGTATAATTCTGGGTGCTAGATGCAGGTGGTAGCTTAATGCAGGACAAAAGTAATGCAGAAAGCTCCTAGAGGAGCTTTCTGCATTACTTTTGTCCTGCATTAAGCAACCACCTGCTTATAAAGACTGGTATGTTTATTCATCAAGTGGTCGCATTAGAGGGGTTCTACTGCATGTGTATGTGTAACATGCTGAAGAACAAGGCCTCGCTAGTAACGATACAGATGATATAAAATATACAAAACAAATTACAGTGGTAGCTGTTACAGTGGTATGTTGTCATCAAACACATTGTAAATATTTTCCCTTCATGTTAGAAATCTCAGGGAAATTGCAGACATTAACCTTCAGCACAATGAGAACTTGTCTGCAAATAGTGTCATCTGCTAGAATTCTAAAAGTACATTTTCTTCCATTTTTTAAAAAAATATATAAAAAAACACACATAAACATTGACCATGTGACAAACAGCTTGGCTTATGAGACCGAGTTACTCGACGTCTCATCTGGATCCACACTGTTTGCATTTGTTGTCACAAAGTCTGCAGCAGAGTGATGTCTGTTAAATTATAAATGTGTTTATACTGTTCATTCGGTTTCGATTATGAGACGGCAATTGTAGTTGCACCTCACTCAATTATAGCTACACTACCTTCGATATTTACAGCTCACTTAATTAGAGCTAAACTACAGTCGACATTTACATCTCACTCAATTAGAGCCACACTACATTCGGTAGTAACATCTCAATCAATTAGAGCTAGGTAGTCACATCTCACTCCATTAGAGCTACACTATATTCGGTAGTAATACCTCACCCAATTAGAGCTAAACTACAGTCGACATTTACATCTCACTCAATTAGAGCTACACTGCATTCAGTAGTCACATCTCACTTTGTTAGAGCTAAACTATAGTCGACATTTACATCTCACTCAATTAGAGCTACGCTACATTCGGTAGTCACATCTCACTTAGAGCGACACTACATTCGGTAGTCACATCTCACTTAGGCTAGAGCTACATTACATTCGGTAGTCACATCTCACTTAGAGCGACACTACATTCGGTCACATCTCACTTAGAGCTACACTACATTCGGTAGTCACATCTCACTTAGAGCGACACTACATTCGGTAGTCACATCTCACCCAGCTTAAGTCACTCGATACTGTTAAGTCCACAGGTTCCGATGGTCTTAGTGCAATATTTCTTAAAATCTCTGCTTATATCATAGCTCCAGTCCTTGCTAAGATCTTTAATCACAGCATCAAGACACATATTTTCCCCCAAGCATTAAAGACAGCCAAAGTTGTTCCCATTTACAAGAAGGGTTCTAGGAATGATAAGAGTAATTATAGGCCTATTTCCATTTTACCTATCATTTCATTGATTTTTGAACGTCATGTTAGCATTCATCTAAAGGAGTATTTTGAGACTAATAATCTATTTTATTCTCGACAGTCGGGCTTCAGAACGAATCATTCATGCCAAACTGCTCTTGTCAAGTTATTAGATGATTGGATTTCAGCAATTGATAATAATGAAATTGTAGGTACGGTATTTCTAGATCTTTCTAAAGCCTTTGATCTGGTTGATCACAGACTACTAATAAATAAGTTAAAGCTATATAAACTTGATTATTCAGCACATTCTTGGTTTAGATCATATTTACATAACAGGTATCAGCAAACACAAGTGTCTGGTGTATGTTCTGAGTCAACACTGGTATTATCAGGGGTACCTCAAGGATCTGTCTTAGGACCTTTGTTATTCTTAATTTTCATAAATGACATGCCCTTTACAATTAAACATTCTTTAACTGACATATTTGCAGATGACACGACAATTTCCGCCCATGGCGTATCACTTGACCAAGTCTTAGATTCTCTAACTAATGATTTATCAAATGTTAGAATGTGGTGTTGTCAAAATAGCATGACTATCAATGTAGAAAAGACTAAAGCAATGTACATTACGTCCAAGCCAAAGTCATATGGTATTCGATTACTTGAACCTACATTGAAATTTGATCATGATTTTATCACATGTAGCACAGAAGAAAAATTGTTGGGGGTTACAATTGATAGCACTCTAACTTGGGAAAGACATATTGACATTACCTTAAAGAAATGTAACTCTTTATTATTTTTGTTATCGCGCATAAAGACATTTCTCACTATCCCTATACGAAAATTATTTTTTAATGCTTACATCCTTCCCCATCTTGACTACAGTTGTATTATATAGGGTAATTGTAGTGTTACTCTAGAAGATAGACTTATTCGATTTCAGAAAAGAGCTGCAAGAATAATTCTTGACAAGGATTACAATAGTCCTTCTAATGTTTTATTTAGCGAACTCAACTGGATAACCTTTCCTGAGAGGGTTAGATTTCAAAAGGCGGTTTTATTATACAAAATTTTCAGCGGTCAGTCTCCCGATTACCTAAACGATTTGTTTAAGTTTACCTCAGATGTCCATAATCGAACTCTTCGATCTTCATCTCAGTTTCAGCTTTATTCTCCAAGGCCTAATACTGAGATCTTTAGAAAATCATTCGTCTATTCTGGTACACTTATTTGGAACAGTCTACCAATTACTATCAGAAATGCCATTTCTGTTAATCAGTTCAAACTATTTTATTTGCACTGGATCCGACAGAAAAATTAACCAATTAGTCCATAATTATACATGATAACATATATCCTTTATCTGTACATACCGTAATTCTCAATACTGGTATACAATGTAAATAGTTTTTATTGTAGCAGTTTGTTGTAGCAGAATTGTTCTATTGCTGTATAATTATGCTGATTTCATTTTTCATTATTGAAACTGTTTAATAGCGTAATTACTGCACTGGACACATTGTTTAATATTATGTTCCGTGATTGTTATCTTTGCTCATAAATATATGAAATGTACCGATTAAGAGGGCATCGGGATAGATTAGCCATTTGGCTAACCGAGCTACCCTTATTAATTAAGGTATTTTATTCATTCATTTACTCATTTAGATTAATTGGTTACTCTAAAATCCTTTTATTCATTCATTCAATTCGTCAAAAACCTTCTGCATACAGTTTCGATCCAGATGAGACGTTGAATAACTGAACGTCTCATCAGGTTCAATTAGTTTACTCTCTTAACTGCATTTTCCCCCTCTTTTTTAATTTGAAGCAGAGGACAATTTAGTTGAACTAATAACGAGCTAAAATATTTTCTTGTATTTATAATAATGACAGCGTGGGTAAATGACGTCACAAATATGTGATTTTGATAGCGCGTGCATTCATCCACCTGAATCGGGGTCAGATGTCATTTATGCAATTCATTTATTGTGTGCAACACAGTTTTCACTTTATATATTATAGCTTTATATTAGTAACTATTTGGATGATAGTGGCAAATCAAATTTATGATAACAGATTGGATCCAGATTAGACGCCAAGTTACTCGGAGTTTTAGCAGGATCCAACTGCGTGTCCTTAAACAATAAATCTACAAATTGAAGCAGACAACAATTATTAATTATCCAGACGCAAAAATAGGGGGCCTACTGAATTTCTGAACATTGCTTTCGAGTGCATATAGATCTGTGTTTTACTGTTTTGTATATTGTATGAAATGCTTTTGCTCTAGGGCCTCAATGTAGGTAGTCATTATGACTAATTGAGCTACCCTCGTTAAACAAAGTATTTAATTAATTCATTTCATTCGCTTAGTTTTATTGTTACGCATTTTTTAGTTTGCTCTTGAATGTTTTTATCGTTTGTATGCTAGACATTATTTGTCTCCATTAATACAGAAAATCAGAGTGAATCAACAAGCTTTTATCTGAATGAGACGCCAATTGCTTTGGTGCTTCATCTTAAAAGCAACTGTTTGTATCTAAATAACACCTAGCATTTTAAATAGCCTTTCATTTCAATTCCATGCATATGTACAATAGCTGGTGAATATACGTTACCACACAGCGTCTGATCGAGGTTGGACCCAATGTCATTGCGATTTCGGGCCAACTTTGCGCTGACGTCTTGTGGGATATGCGTAAAACCTTGAAATATTATAGACCCTATGCTAACCATTAAGTAAAATTTTCATTCTACCAGTAACCATATGTATCTTTAAAGATGTATGTAGCTTTTACTAGATTGTTTTTAATGTGATTGTATATAATTTATGTTACTGTTGAGGGCCTCATGGAAGATTGATTTTATCAAATGAGTTCTCTCGTTAAATAAAGTCTTTATTATTATTATTATTATTATTATTACTTAGGCTAGAGCTACATTACATTCGGTAGTCACATCTCACTTAGAGCGACACTACATTCGGTCACATCTCACTTAGAGCTACACTACATTCGGTAGTCACATCTCATTTAGAGCGACACTACATTCGGTAGTCACATCCTACTTAGAACTACACTGTATTCGGCAGCCACATCTCATTTAATTATAGCTACCCTGTATTCGATAGTTTTCGAACTGTACATTTCGTTGCACCTTTTCCACCGGAATGTTTAGTTTGAAATACGGCATCTACATTGACTGAAATTTTTACCCGCATTAAGCTACCGCCCGCTTGAACCTTTCCTCCATACAGATTATTTTCACGCCGTTGCAAACAGAGTAGACCCAGACATCGGACTGCTCCTACAGGACCAGTGTCTGTTCTGTTTGCTTATGAAATTATACTAGATATGACTCTACAGTTTCTACCAATATCGAACATATTTATTATGTCATTATTTCCTACATTAATATTGAACAGCGAAACAAGGGTATTTGCACAGAAATATAGTTATCCGAACTGGTCGCTTTGGAGAGGTTCTACTATCACTGTGCATATCTACAACAATTGTCATGTTTCCATGGCAACTGAAGATCTTTATCAATACTGATTGCATTTCCAATGGTTGGTTTTCATACTGCCAGGCTCCCGTTACATGTATGTAAAAGAATGATTAACCTCTGGCCTGCTGAAAATATAATGTCTATTTGTTCAAATCTGTTCACATCTTTGCAAACATAGTTGACCCAGACCAGACGGCTGCTGTAGGAGACGTCTGATCTGTGTCTGCTCTGTTTGCTTATGAAACTACCAATAACATGATGCCATTATTTCTTACATGAATATTCAACAGGAAAATGATTAAGTTATAACGAGGAGAGCAGAATAATAATGAAATCGTGTTGTTAATATGAAACATAGTTTATTAGGTTGGTTATTTTATTAATATTTGAATACGCATGTTTGGGTCGATAAAACGATCCCATCATACCAATATAGAGAAGGAAATCATCCACAGAAAACAGCGACAGTTTTTCTAGGGAGTATGCATTTCCCAGACGCATTTAGTTTCGCAAGTACATATGACATTTAAACAAATCTGACTACTGTAGAATCACTCTATAACAACAACTTAATTCATTCTCTCCTAAACTATTTTTAGACCCAATCTCTTTGAGTAAATCTACCGAAAAGGAGCATTTATTAGAGAAAAGGATTTTTTTTTTTTGAATTGCGTAGTATTGAAACCACTGTGATAAATAGAGCATTTGCTCCTATGGAGCAAATGCTCTATTTATCACAATGGTTTCAAGAAGTGACTTTTACTTAAGCGCAATAAGGCAATAGTAGGAGAGAATGAGTAAATAAATAAAGTCTGGTGTAAGTTGAAGGTGAGTGCTTTATGCAGAAATGAAAATAGAGAATATAGCTAGTACATTGTATATGGTTTTACTGCATAACTGGTATCTCTTTACTCCGTGAATATTCATGTAAGAAATAATGACGTCATGAATATTAATTAACTTATTTTTTTGTAATGGCACAAGGCGGCGGGAAATTTTGGCTTTGGCTAAAACTGTAGAATCAGATATATGTCATGTAAGCAAACGGAGCAGACCCTGATCAGATGGCTCTTATAAGCGATGTCTGATATGGGTCTACTCTTTTTGCAAAGACGAAGAAATGCGTATTTATGGAGTAAAGGCCACCGCCTGTCTGTAAGACCCTTAATTATATTTCCTTATTTTGGTCATTATGGAAAGGTTTTACTGTACATATACAACAAATGCTACACAGATATTCATTGTAAATGTCATGGTATACTGTATTTATTAACATGATAACATGACACTTGCCGTGTCCATGATAGATCAACTGTTGTTAGGGGGTATAGCTCTATATAATATACGCTCTCCCTTCGGCGACATTAGCTTAACCCATTCCCGCATATTGACGCCTTTTGACGCTTCTGTAAAAGTCACTTTGTGAAACCATTGTGATAAATAGAGCATTTGCTCCACAGGAGCAAATGCTCTATTTATCACAGTGGTTTCAAAACTACACAATTCTGAAATTTTCATTTTCTCTAGTTAATTCTCCTTTTTGGTAGATTTATTCAAAGAGGTTAGGTCTAAAAATAGCTTAAGTGGGAATGGATTAATTCAGGAGGGAATTAATGCAGAAAGCAAATGTAGTAACTTTCTGCATATCTTTCGTCCTGCATTATTGTACCTTTCAACACAAGGCGTGTTGTTTTATTGTCGCTGTAGTTCGAATCCCGGTCTAGGCATTTGGATTTTTCACGTGAGCAAACCTTCCAGCTGGGTTGCGGTAGGTCGGTGGTTCTTCCCGGGTGCAATGTAATTTACTGTGCAAGAGGAGGTATCTGGGGTCTTCCTCCACCTTTAATTAGCTGGAAGTCGCCATAGTATGACTGAAATACGTAAAACCCTGGTTCAAACAAACAAACAAATCGTATTGTCTGGTATTTAAAACAAGTAGAAGCCTCAATTCTTGATTACCTTTGCAATCGGTTTGGATCCAGATGAAACACAGAGTAAGTCTGCATCTCATCAAAATCCTCATAAGACATCTTAATTTGAGCTGTCTGATCCGGTTCTATTGTGGGGGGTTTCTATAAACTGATGTAAGTTTCTGCAAATGCAAAACGTGCCCGTTTTCATAAGCCAGTATCATAAATTCGGCATATCAGTAGTCATGGTAATACAGTAGCGTATCCCTTAAGCGATCGCGTGGTTTAATAATAATAGCAAAGGGTGATATAGGAGGCTGTAAAAGCCATAGGTGCCAGGCGCGTGACCATTTCATATACTACTGACAAACATCTTCAAATACACTTAGACATCATACTTTGACAGTAAACAAAGTTTCGAAAATATTTTTCCCTATAGTTTAATACTATATATTGATGTCTTAACGTATTTGGAGATTATTATCAGTAGTATTTATGAAATTGTCACGCGCCTGGCACCTGTGTAAAAGCTGGTGACTTCTTAATGCAGGGAAAATGTGATACAGAAAGCTCCAATAGGAGCTTTCTGTATCACTTTTGTTCTGCATTAAGCAACACACCTGTTCCAACAATTCCGATTTAGACTTCTTAGAGCGATGGTATTAGCGAGGCTTTATTGTATATCAATAAAAAAAAAAATGGTTACCAAAACGTGGTTAGCTGTTGATACAGAACACTGCTGTCTAAAGATGTTTTGTACCTATCTGTTCTTATTTTAGTGTTCTGTTCTCGTCGTGTTTTCCTCAGTGAACCGTTCCTATTCAGGTGCGGATCCAGGATTTCAGATTAGTGGGGCGTAGAATTTTTTTTGGAAGGGGGGGGGGGGCATAGATTTTTGTTTGATGACAAAATAAAAAGTGTGTTTGTAATACATGTTGAAAAAGAGCTTAATTGGGTGAGGGAAATAAAACACTCCTACTGAATCATTGTTTTATTGATTTTAGTAGATACATGTATATAGATCTAAAATATTACTAAAAAAATGTTTTGCAATGGGGGGGGGGGGGGGGGGGTATGCCGGCTCCGCCCCTCTAAATCCGCGCCTGCTATTAACGTGTACCCGCGATGCGAAAAAACATATGTCTGCTCGAATAAGGATCTGGTGCATGTTGACCACTTCTTGTTCAATCAAGATTTTCAGAAAATACTGACCGAGTGTCAATCAGCCTGGATCCTGGTGAGTCGTCGATATACTCGGCGTCTCATCTGGGTCCAAACTGTTTGCAAATGCGATTCAGGTCGCGGATTAAGTGTATATAATTTCGCATTTTATCTGCTACAGTGATTTTATTAAAACTCGGTGATGTCAGTCACTAGTTTTATCCATATACACATGTATCAGCAATTGCATAACCCAATACATCATAAACATTTGATAATAAAATTATCAGTGTATGACATTATGAACAAGAGGAGAATGTTTTACGATGGTCCAAACTTTACAAAACTATATTTACAGTAAAACCTCTCTAAACTGAACATTTAATTGAGTATAAATAACGGTCTTGGAGACAGGTGGCAGCTTAATGCAGGATGACAGTCATGCCGAAAGCTCCTCTAGGAGCTTTCTGCATGACTTCCATCCAGCATTAAGCAGCCACCTGTCACAAAGTAGGCTATCTAAATTCTTCTCTACTAGAATTCCGGTTTGGAGAGGTTTTACTATATATCATTTTATAAGCCAGCCGGGCAGACCCTGATAAGACGGATCCTAGGCGTTCGTTGCAGGAGAACGGGTAAACAAAGAAATGATATAAACACTTAGTCCTCTTGGTAAATTGACATCCGCTCAAAAATGGCCTTTCTCGTTGTTAAAAGTATAACCGACGGTAAAACCTATCTACAAGGACCACAAAAAGTGTCTAAATCTGGGCCGTAAGTTCTCGTAACCCTTTCCTTCATATAAACGCAGTTTCACCTATTTGCAAACGGGGTTGACCTAGATCAGATGACTCCTATTATAAAACATCAGTTAATAAATATTCATGATGTCATACTTTCTTACATGAATATTGAACAGGGAAAGGGTTACATGTAAAGGCACGTGGTTCATTAATTAACGGCCACAGTTATGCGAATAGCTCCTTCAGAATGATCCACGCTTTCTCGCGCCTTTGCAAACAGAGTCAGCTCTCTTTGCTTATGCAGCAATATACAGTAGAACCCCTCTAATGCGACCACTTAATGAATAAATATGGTTGTCTTTATAAGCAGGTGGTTACTTAATGCAGGACAAAAGTAATGCAGAAAACTCCTCTATGAGCTTTCTGCATTACTTTTGTCCTGCATTAAGCTACCACCTGCATCTAGCACCCAGAATTATACCACTTTTAGGTGGTCGCATTAGCGGGGTTTTACTGTACACTCTACAGTATTCTACAGTTTCTAGCATGGTAAAAATCATTGTTAATAAGGGTTTTAAACATTTGTAAAAAAAGAGTAATATTAATGGTGTAATTATTTCTTACATGAATATTCATTAGGGTTAAAGGGATTTCTGTATTATTTGCAACCAGTCACCTGCTTTTAACCTTTAGGCTGCTGAGCAAATTAGTTTTATAGAATGTTTTCTCCTACCATATTTTCAAAGTTCAAGCTATAATCAATTTGTCTACCAAATTACAATCAGGGTGTCAAATAGTTTGGCTCCTGATGAGACGCCGAGTTACTCGGCGTCTCATATGGATCCAAACTGTTTGCATAGGTATTCACTCATCCGCCCATAGCAGGCTAAAGGTTAAAGACATTCAAATTTATTCTCTAAGTGGTCTATGCACATAGATGGCACTATATATTTTCTATTTTCACCACACATAAATCCGGAATAAAATACATCAAACAGTTTGGATCCTGGTGAGACAATGAATTATTCGAAGTCAAATCTTGATCCAAACTGGGTGTATCTATAGGCATTAACAAATTCACACGTAGCGTGTTTATCCCTTGAGTGTGGGGACACGAATGAACCGTCATTTGCAAACGGTGTAGACCCAGATCAGAGAGCTCCTAGAGGAGCCATCTGATCAGAATCTACACTGTTTGTTATTCAAAATCCTATTGCAAGTTTAAGTCTGAGAGTGGACTCTTATAGTCAAACACTAGACTATTCCACTCTGACATTGAACGTTGAATCGGTAAATTACGGGTAGACATGTAGGCTACTTCAATATCATAAACATACACGCATTTGCACTAAAACATCATTTATCTTAATATATAGAACAGCAAACTCGATAACTTAATAGGCAGATGGCTGCTTAATGCAGAGTGAACGTCATGCAGAAAGCTCCTGAAGGAGCTTTCTGCATGACGTTCATCCTGCATTAAGCTGCCATCTGTTTTAAAGATCGATATTGATAGGCTACTTATTAGAGTTTTCGGATTAACGATGTGTGTTCGGACTAGTGAGGTTTTCTGTAGTACCAAGGTGTTGCGTTATACAAAACGGATGTTGAAGCTGCAATATTAAATATTATGGTGATAGACATAAAACACCTACAGCAGAAAATGTTATGAGAGTAAAGCAAATGTTTGCAGAACAACTACTGTATAGAATATCTACAGCGAACACTTAAGGGAATACAAGTCGGTGTCTATTAGAGCAGGTGGGTCCTCAATAAGGGGCGAAAGTAATCAGAAATGTCTTAAGGGAGTTTTCTGCATGACATTTTTCCTACATTTAGCTACCATCTTTTTTTAAAATCCGAGAATTGTACTTTTTTATACGTGTTTATAGAGACGCTTTCCTGTACATCTATATATTCATTGCAAATATTTTACAATGGTAAAGTACATCATTAAATGCCACTGGAAAAGGGCATGATGACACTTTATGAATATTCATGTAAGAAATAATGACATTACAAACATGAATTAGCCAAATTATCCACCACGTTATGACGTATACCACAACTGGAAACATTCGGTAATGTTCGTAGTCGTTCGAAATGCACAACGTGTAATCTCGATAAAAGTCGGAAATATCCGACTTTCATCGCGTCTATCTGGTAAACATTACGAAGTCCGATTAATTGCACACCGTTCTGCTGTATTGTTGTGCGGATACCTTATAAATTACTTTACTAAGTGCAGAGAAGTCAGACTGAGATTTTTTGACCCATTGTTATATATGACCCGTCCACTTTCTTGACATGTGAAATTAAGCAATTTTCGGACAAAAGTTGGTCAAGAATGACCTGGTCGAATAAGCACCTACTATTCGCAGTGGTCAGTTTTTAAACGATATACAGTAAAACATATCTAAATCGGACGTTAAATTTAGTATAAAATATTGGTCTTTGAGCCAGGTGGCAGCCTAATGCAGGATGAAATCATGCAGAAAGCTTTCTGCATGACTTTCACTCTGCATTAAGCAGTCATCTGAACTAAAGAACTAGCGTCTGTAGACACATAGTAAGTATATGCATCCTACGACCAAGACCACAGGGGGTGGTAGACCAAGACCACGGGTAGCGGTAGACAAAATCCACAGTGGGAGGTAGCGAAATGACTTTTTGACTTCTATATATGTGGAGAATCAAAATAGGGCTCTGCTGAACAGAAAAAAAATCCACACAGAGCGAGTTTTGTAATCCGCCCCCGATATACCATTTATATCAAGGTTTACTTTTTTATCTTTGCACATAAATTTGATGCATACTGTCTGGCAAGACATCGAGTAATCTGTTCAAAATCAACATTTCACAAATAGTTGTAGCCCGAATAATAACATATCGAAAACGATCCGGAATCGGTTAGTGGGTATGGGCGAAATCAAGAATGGGCTTCAACATGGAATAACTTAGCGCTAAATAATGGGAGACGCGACAATGTTCAGTACGACCGCGAGCTGGCTCGCATTTGTTACCAAAACAGTTTGGATTCAGATGAGACGCCGAGTAAGATCCACGCTGTTTGGCACTCATTCAGTAGCTCCTCAAAAGCTTGATCGAATCGACGGCAGATCAAAAGTTAAACAGACTTTGCTATTGACACGACGGGAAAGTGTTCACCCTTAACTCCATAAATACGTCTTTTTACGCCTTTGCAACAGAGTAGGCTCATATCAGACGGCTTCTATTGGAGCCGTCTGACAAGGGTCTGTTCTACAGTAAAACCCCGCTAATGCGACCACTTAATAAACAGCCACTGGCGTCGTTTAAAGCAGGTGGTTGCTTAATGCAGGGCGAAAGGCTTTCTGCATAACTTTCGCCCTGCATTAATCTAGTTTAGTACTTGAGCACGCACCTTTATCTATAGCTCTGAATATAATACAGATATCTCTATATTATAATTATACTATATGTACAAGTTGATATGAGTTTGACGCCTGTGTGTCGAGGTACATGTAGTAACATTCACAACTACCCACACCGTGCCTACTGTAGACCCACACCGTGCCTACTGTAGACCCACACCGTGCCTACTGTAGACCCACACCGTGCCTACTGTAGACCCACACCGTGCCTACTGTAGACCCACACCGTGCCTACTGTAGACGGGATGGGATAGGTATTATATTTTTAATGACAGAAACCCTCGTACGACCGAGGTATTCAGCTATTCAGCTTATTAATATTCATACAATTAATAATTCTTACATGAATATTCATGAAGTACGTAAAATGTTAAAACAGAATCTTGAAGAGATATCAGAGTTATTAGGTTTATGGTGAAAATACGTTTTCTCAATAGATAGCACACTGCGTGTAGTTTGAGACACTCGTCGGGCAGGTATCTCTGCTAGAAAGGTACTATTTCAATTAACCATTTCCCTTTTCAGTATTCCTGTGACAAATATTGACAACATGAATATTTTAGCTCAATTTTAATGACGTAAACCTTTCAACGGAAATGTTTGCTTTGACAAAAGCTGTAGAATCTGATCTATATAATGTCAAACGCAAACAGGATAGACCCTGTTCAGACGGTTCCTACATGGGCCATCTGATCTGGATCTGCTCTGTTTGCAAATGCGTGATAAGGCGTTTATATGAGGGAAATGGTTAAACCATTTAGCTCATATAGATACGCAATTGAATACATTTAATTTTGCAAATTAAGTAGACCCAGATCAGACGGCTCATGTTGGAGACGTCTGATCACAGTCTGCTCAGTTTGGTTATGATATATTATAGATTTGATTCTACGACCGAACAATCCTGTGTACATATGACTTTATAATCCCCTAATTTATATTGGTGATGTCACCATTACTAACGTGAATATTCATGAGATAAGGGGTTAAATCATTCAAATACAGGTGAACTTCGATAACTCGAACTCGAAACATACAAATTAGTTCGAGACGACATAATTTCGAGTCATCCGATTTCTAATCTGAACAATTTCTCAAGACCGCAGATTAATACAGGTCTAAAGTAATGCTGAAAGCTCCTGTAGGAGCTTTCAGCATTACTTTAGACCTGTATTAAGCTGTCACGTGTGTTTCTAGATATCTGTAGATATACAGTATTGGAGCAATTCTGTATTGTAAGTTTTGGAAGGACTGAACTTTTTGTTCAAGTTATCCCGAAGTTCGAGTTATCCGAGTTCGAGATATCGAAGTTCAACTGTACTGTGCAATTCTTCACTTGGATATATATGATCTCGTATTAAGTTGGTTTATATTTGACATGGCTTTGTTTGTTTGTATTGGAGTGTTACGTTGGCTTAACTCTTTCGGCGCCAATGTCGCCTGTTGGCACCATTGAAAACAGTGCAGTCCCAGGCCAGATGCCAATGTCGCCTGTTGGCACCATTGAAAACAGTGCAGTCCCAGGCCAGACACTGTTTTCTGTATTATTTTAGCCCAAGCATACAGGTTTTTAAAAACAAATGTTTTACTAATATATCTTTATTATTTAGTCTAGAATTATATTTAATATGAAATTATTATTGCAGACGACACTTTTAAATTTGGCGCCAAAAGAGTTAACTCATTCGATGCCGATTCACACATGCGATGTTGGCAGTGAAAAGGTTGACAGTATTTCATATCGCGACGTCCAGCTAATTACAGGTGGAGGAAGAACCTGGGGATCCGCACACTGATCAATTTGCGCTGTAGACCCATACGACCTACCGCAAGTCAGCTGGAAGACTTTCTGCTAAAAAATCAATCGCTCGCCGTAATTCATGAACTTATGTTGTTAACTTTTGTATTTATTGCGACAATAAAGATTTTTTGTGTGTCTTTATTGCAACAATAAATTCTTGGATGCAGACAGCGCGTTGTGAAGAAAGAGAACATCTTGCATCTGCCACTTGATAAATGATATACATGTACATGCATATGTATATCTCCTGTCTGTTTAACAAGCTGTTCAAATACAAGCTGTTGTCATATATTATTGATAATATATTATTGAATTTCATATTCTAACACGACATCTCTGCTTCTGCATATAAAACAGAACCCGTATATAAAGCTGCATTATTGTTATTATTATTGTTGATGTTGTTGTTATTATTGTTATAATAATAATAATAATAATATAATAATAATAATAATAATAATAATAACAATAATAATAATAATAATAATATAATAATAATAATAATAATAATTATTATTATTATTATTATTATTATCATCATCACTATTGTTATTATCATTATAGGAGTAGTAGTAGTAACAGCAGCAGCAACAACAGCAACAGCAGCAACAGTATTATTACTTCCCCTTTTCGCCGCAGGGCTTTGCGGCGAACAAAGGTGCCGCTGAGACGGTAGCCCACTCGGAACACCTCGGCTATTTCTATCGAAACCTATATTCCGAACTCTGACGGAATACGGCGAGTATAGTTACGATTGACGGTAGCCCTGCGGCGAAAAGGGGAAGTAATCCCAGAGCACATCTCACAGTTCAAAGGTGACCAAGTCGGCTGACAGTCGACGAAACTCTCTGGAGCCAATGATCCAAGGTTAGCAGTGTACAAATAACTTTGTCTTCAAGTATTATTATTATTAGTAGTAGTAGTAGTAGTTGTTGTTGTTGTTGTAACATCATTATCTATTGTAACGGTGCAGGATCATGTCAATGTATATCGAAATCAGTTCCTTCTAACACGTCTGTACAAGAGACACCACTCTTATTTCGAACAGAAACATTTCTGATACATCAGTGCGTCAAATTAAGCTACTGCTACTACTACTACTGCCGCTGCTGCTACTACTACTACTGCTGCTACTACTACTACTACTACTACTACTGCCGCTGCTGCTACTACTACTACTGCTGCTGCTACTACTACTACTACTACTACTACTACTACTACTACTACTACTACTGCTACTACTACTACTACTACTACTACTACTACTACTAATGTTACTACTACTACTGCCGCTGCTGCTACTACTACTACTGCTGCTGCTACTACTACTGCTGCTGCTGCTACTACTACTACTACTACTACTACTACTGCTACTACTACTACTACTACTACTACTACTACTGCTACTACTACTACTGCTACTACTACTACTACTTCTACTACTACTACTACTACTACTACTACTACTACTGCTACTACTACTACTGCCGCTGCTGCTACTACTACTACTACTGCTGCTACTACTACTACCACCACTACTACTACTACTACTACTACTGCTGCTACTACTACTACTGCTGCTGCTACTACTACTACTACTACTACTGCTACTACTACTACTGCTACTACTACTACTACTACTACTACTACTACTACTACTACTACTGCTACTACTACTACTGCCGCTGCTGCTACTACTACTACTGCTGCTGCTGCTACTACTACTACTACCACCACTACTACTACTACTACTACTACTACTACTACTACTACTACTACTACTACTACTACTACTACTACTACTGCTGCTACTACTGCTACTACTACTACTGCTGCTGCTACTACTGCTACTACTACTGCTGCTGCTACTACTACTGCTACTACTACTGCTACTACTACTGCTACTACTACTGCTGCTTCTGCTGCTGCTACTACTACTACTACTACTACTACTACTACTATTACTACTATTACTACTGCTGCTACTACTACTACTACTACTTCTACAACTACTGCTACTGCTACTACTACTACTGCTGCTGCTACTACTACTACTACTACTACTACTACTGCTACTACTATTGCTGCTGCTTCTACTACTACTACTACTGCTGCTGCTGCTGCTGCTACTTCTACTACTACTACTACAACTACTACTACTACTGCTGCTGCTGCTACTAATACTATTACTACTATACTACTACTACTACTACTACTACTACTACTACTACTACTACTACTACTACTACTACTACTACTTCTACTACTACTACTACTACTACTACTACTACTACTTCTACTACTACTACTACTACTACTACTTCTACTACTACTACTACTACTACTACTACTACTACTACTACTACTACTACTACTACTTCTACTACTACTTCTACTACTACTACTACTACTTCTACTACTACTACTACGACTTTCAATAGGTAAACATGACAGACACAGATAAACCCACATTTCAGATAGTATATTGTATATTGCCTATATGCACACCTGGAAATATAGAAAAATGACCAGTTATTTGATGATTACACAAGTGGGTGGGTGCTGGGGTTGAGGATGTATATTTAACTAATTTGAATCAGAGATTTTTGCATATTTGTTTAACCACCAGTAAGTTTTGCTTGTTTGTATCGAGTTTGTACATCACTGTAACACTATTTCAGTCATATCATGTCGTCCAGCTAATTACAAGTTGAGGAAGACCCAGGGCTTTCCTGTGCATCAAACGGATTGCATTATTTCGTGCACAGAAGAACACCTGGGTAGAACCACCGACAGCCAGTTTCTTCACATGAAAATTCCAAATATGAAAACCCCATGAATATTCATATAAGAAATAATGACATTATGAGTTTTGGCCATGGAAGAAATTGTAGAATCATATCTATATTATATCATAAGCAAACAGAGCAGACCCTAATCAGACGAATCCTGTAGGAACCGTCTGATATGTGTCTACTCTGTTTTCAAAGGCGTAGATAGGCGCAATTATAGAGTAAAGGCTTAATTTACATGCCGAACGTTACACAGCTAGTTAATACAGTGTTGTCATCAGTTTCAAGCTACCATATTTTTTACCAATACTTTCAAGTTACCACATTTTTTTACCACTAATTAAAAAGCTATCACATTTTCACCACCAATTTCAAGCTTCTACATTTTCACCACTAATTTCAAGCTACCACATGTTTACCACTAATTGCAAACTACCACATTTTCACCACTAATTTCAAGCTACCACAGTTTTACCACTAATTCCAAGCTGCCACATATTTACCACTAATTTCAAGCTACCACATTCTTACCGCTAATTTCAAGCTACCACATTTTACTACTAATTTCAAGCTACATGTCCCTCATATTACAACTAATTTCAAGCAACCTCATTTTTATTACCAATTGTAAGCTACCACAGTTTTTCCATTAATTTCAAGCTACCACATTTTTACCATTGATTTAAAGCAACCACATTTTACCACTAATTTCTGTATTACACATCAAGCTGCTGTACAGCAGTTTTACCACTGTTTTCAATCCACCACATTTTTACCACTAATCTCAAGTTGTCACATAATTACCACTAATGCCTGTATTACACAACAACCTGTCACATTTTACTACTAATTTCAAGCTACCACAGTTTTACTACGAATTCCAAGCTGCCACAGTTTTACCACTAATTTCAAGCTACCACAGTTTTACTACTAATTTCAAGCTACTACAGTTTTACCACTAAGTTCAAGCTACCACAGTTTTAATACTAATTCCAAGCTGCCACAGTTTTACCACTTAGTTTAATCATATTTTATTGCTTGTTATAATACATATAACATAGTCATACATACAATTATATACATATATATATATAATCTAAAACTCAAGCAAAAGGGTTGGGCCACAAGTTATTGCAACATTAGATTCGGCCCTCCCCCTTGTAGGCATAAACTCATTTGTAAACGTCTTATTTTCTATTTGAGCTATGCAAATATCAATATGAAAATTGAAAACTTGCCTCAGATTAAAGAAACTGAGAGAAAGAGAAAAAAAAATTACAGAATAAACTTCTAACTCACAAATCCTACCATTGCGCCAAACCCGTGACCCCTCCCCCATTTCATCCTTAAATTATAGCATGGCAGGGCAGAATATAAAATATAATATTCCGAGTATGTACTGCAATTAGTTTTGTCAATGCTGTATTTTATTGCCAGTCAACCAAATCGTTTGGTATTCTTAATGTATTTCTGTACTTCATGAAAAAGAGTTTCGTTTTCGTCATTTGAAAGTGTTTGGATACCAAAAAACAATTTCTGGGTACTTAATGGGTGAAAAGTGCGGGTATTCCGGAAAAGTTCAAGTCTTTGGTTTGAATAGAGCGTGCAAATGAAAAAGAAATGTTCCGCATCCTCAGGACCAGAGTTGCAATTACAAGTTGCATCGTCGCGCAAGTGGTTCAAGAAAAGGTCATTATTTAAGTTACTGCAGTTGTTTCTTAGACGGGCATGATGTACTGAATAGAAACGATTGATGTACTGAATAGAAACGATTGATGTACTGAATAGAAACGATGTAGTAGTTTTACCACTAATTTCAAGCTACCGCAGTTTTACTACTAATTCCAAGCTGCCACAGTTTCACCACTAATTTCAAGCTACCACAGTTTTACTACTAATTTCAAGCTACTACAGTTTTACCACTAAGTTCAAGCTACAACATTTTTACCATTAATTTCAAGCTACCACAGTTTTACCACTAATTCCAAGCTGCCACATATTTACCACTAATTTCAAGCTACCACCTTCTTACCGCTAATTTCAAGCTACCACATTTTACTACTAATTTCAAGCTACCACAGTTTTACTACTAATTCCAAGTTGCCACAGTTTTACCACTAATTTCAAGCTACCACAGTTTTACTACTACGCTCGTAAGTTCAAGCTACCACAGTTTTACTACTAAGTTCAAGCTACCACAGTTTTACTACTACGCTCGTAAGTTCAAGCTACCACAGTTTTACTACTAAGTTCAAGCTACCAAAGTTTTACTACTACGCTCGTAAGTTCCAGCTACCACAGTTTTACTACTAAGTTCAAGCTACCACAGTTTTACTACTACGATCGTAAGTTCAAACTGCCACAGTTTTACTAGTAAGTTCAAGCTACCACAATTTTACCACTGATTTCAAGCTACCACAGTTTTACTACTAAGTTCAAGCTACCACAGATTTACTACTAATTTCAATATACCACAGTTTTACTACTAAGTTCAAGCTACCACAGTTTTACTACTAATTTCAAGATACCACAGTTTTACTACTAAATTCAAGCTACCACAGTTTTACTACTAATTTCAAGATACCACAGTTTTACTACTAAGTTCAAGCTACCACAGTTTTACCACTGATTTCAAGCTACCACAGTTTTACTACTAAGTTCCAAGCTACCACATTTTTACTACTGATTTCTGTTTTACTGTCTTACTGCATTAAGCAGCAGTCGGTTTTAACCTTTTCCCTATTGAATATTCATGCTAGAAATAATGACGTCTTGAATATTTATTAGCTGGACGTTTTTATAATGACATGTGTACACTGCATAGTTTGGTATTGGTAGACACTTTAGAATCCGTTCTATTACGATGAGTCGTATGATCTGTTGCCAAGGTGTCAAAAGAAGTCTCTATGGGGTAGACGGTGAAAACATCATGTATTTATCGTTATGAAGAGAGCTTCTACTTGGGCTGTTTACAAACATCTCACCAAACACCCAATCTGGTTCTTCGACGATGAAAGAAATGCCTTGTACATATATATACGTACATAAACGCGTGATAAAGTGTTTATATGAGGGAAATGGTTAGTGGGTGGTAGCTTAATGCAGGACAAAAAATGCAATGTAAATAATAAGTCAGTAATAAGTCAGTAATAAGTCAGTAATAAGTCAGTAATAAGTCAGTGTTAGTTTAGTGCATGTTTCACTCTTATAATTATTTTGGTTTGAAAAAAAAGATTGGCCGCATAAATTAACCATTTCCCTTAATATAAACGTGTTTTCGCGTATTTGCAAACAGGGTAGATCCAGATCAGACGACTCCTATAGAAGCATTCTGACCAGGGTCTGCTCTGTTTGTTAAAGGAATGTGACAGGTATGTTTCTTTACTTTCTAAAATGGATACAATGTTCCACCTTCCATATTTCAATAAAACTATATTTTCCGTGAATATTCAGTAGGTATATTTATATTTGAAACAAACATAGAACAGGGAAAGGTTTAAGGCCTGGAGTGGAAAAATATATCCGCATTATGCTGTCATCCATGTCAAGGTCGTACTGAAAAGGCGTGTCTGAACTCTACGCTAGCTATGTCCTTCATAACGAACCCTAATTAGTTACCTAAGTATTCGGACAGATACTCTTAGACAAATAGTATAGACCCATCACATACGGCTCCTGAAAGAGCTGTTTCATCTGGGTATAAACTATTTGGTACTATATCAGTGTAATTTAAAGTTATCGATTTGAATTATTCAGCTTAATCAATTGGTGGAGAGAAGGGAACTGGGTGTCCGAATACTTTGGGTATGTATGGTAAACTGCTGACCTTGCACTTTAACTCAGTCACCCACTAGCCTACATACTTTCTTCTTTTTGTCATTTATCGGTTTTTTAAAGACAAAAGTTCATGACCAGCTAGATCAAATAATTCGGACATAAAGTACCATGTATCAGGTTTCGTCCCTCTGGACTTAAAACATTTACCCGTTGTGTAATTTCACAAGTAACTGTCATATGTACGGGAAAATTGCATCATGCATGTTAATCAAATGTTTTTGAAAGTGTCATATGAACACAGCAAGTTTTGGCAATGACAGAAAATATAAATCAGATGTATAGTATACCATAAGAAAACCGAGTAGACCATTTTAGAACCAACCTCTTTGAATAAATCTACCGAAAAGGAACATTAACTATAGAAAAGGAGAATTTTAGAATTGTGTACTTTTGAAACCATTGTGATAAATAGAGCATTTGCTCCTATGGAGCAAATGCTCTATTTATCACAATGGTTTCCAAAATGTGACTTTTACAGAGGCCAAAAAAATGCGTCACTAGGAGGGAATGTGTTAAGGAACGGGTTGACCCATTAAAGACATCACTAAAAAAAGTAGATAAATGTTTGTTTTAGGAAAACTAGATAATTTCTTTTTTTACATTTTGCCGCAAAATGAGAATACACGTACATGTATACTTATGAATGTATTTGCCTTTATCCTACCGAAGAAGAATATATCTACTGAAACTCCGATCTGGAAATTTTGAAAAACGTTTGATCCTTTCCCTTTTCAGCATCCATGTAAGAAATACCGACATCATTAATAACTATTAACTCATTGTTTTATAATGTAAACTTTTCACGGGATTGTTTTGCTTTGACATAAACTGTAGAATCAGACCTACATGATGTCAAAGGCAAACAGAGTAGACCCTGATCAGACGGCTCCTACAGGAGCCGTCTGATCTGGGTCTACTCTGTTTGCAAATGCGTGAAAAAGCGTTTATGTGAGGGAAAGGGCCAATACCTCTCGAAATCGGACGTTCAACCTTTGTATCAATTCCGGTCTGCAACACAAGTGGAAGCTTAATGAAGGGTGAAAGTCGTGCAGAAAGGAGCTTTCGCATGACTTTCACTCTGCATTAAGCAGCCATCTGCCTTAAAAACTCAAAGTGTTCGTTATCAAAATTTCGGTTTAGAGGGGTGTTACTTACATGTCTCTACTTTGGCTTCTAATTCAGATTATTCCTACTGTATGACCTTCCAATTCAATTTCATGTAAGCATTTTCATATTGCAAGATAAGGAGATTAATAATATCCTCTTTGAAATAAACCAGAAAATATTTGTACTGAATCCCGTCTTAGCGAGACCTCGTGATGCAGTTCATATGGCCTATAAGTATTAAAAGTAGAATTAAATTCTGAAGACAAAAATATGCACGCAGGGTACAAATTGTTACCCATTTGCTGTTTATAAGACAGGTAAAACAAAAACACATTGAATTATCAAGTTTTACAGACGCAATCATTGAAACAGATGAAAATTTATAGGCTTGCAGCCAGCGTGGGTGTATGTTACTGTATATCTGGAATTCCCTTGACGCACAGAAAGTACGAACATAATCACGGTAAGTAAAGCTGGGATTTGCATTTCAAAGCCTTCATACAAATGAGTCACGTCACAAGAGAGTACGTATTCGTGATTTTTGCTAACAATGTAGACTCAGACCAGCCACAGCGTCACAGATCCTGATCAAACGCCGCGTTTAGCTAATGATCCATGTCTACACGGTTTACAAAGCCGTGAGAGATATTTTTAACATTTTCCCTGTTCTATATCTATTCCAGTTTCAATACCTACTGAATATTCATGGACAAAAAATAGTGAAATATGGAAGATGGAACATTGTAGCCGTTTTAGAAACTAAAGAAACAGGTATATCAAATTCATTTAGCGAGCAGAGCAGACCTTGATCAGACGGCTCCTACAGGAGCCGTCTGATTTGGGTCTTCTCTGTTCACAAATGCATGAAAACACGTGTATATGAGGGAAAGGGTTAAATAAAGGTTTCTGTGAATTAGGATTTACACCAGAAACCATACAACGCGTCTGATAATGACAGAATGTGTGTTTTTGTGACAGTTTGACGACTTACCTTTCAGTTATTTATAACACATTACTCCACGAATATTCATAATGACATCATGAATATTAATTAGCTGATTTTTTTGTCATGACATATGAGCTAAATCGAACATCAGCCATCTGATCTGGGTCTACTATGTTCGTAAAAGCGTGAAAATTGCGTTTATATGAGGAGAGGGGATAACGGAAATGTTTTCATAGGGCCTACCGTGCTTGAAGTAATTCCAAAGTCGAGCTTGAGTGCAATAATCTTTATCCTGTTAAAAATGACATTTGCTGCATTATTTAACGGTCTGTCAAGTCGTTACCTTTGCTTAGGATATTATCGACCAAGTGACAACTTGTTTGAACGCATGCGAGTTTCCCGCTTCTCATCTGGATTGAAGTTGTTTGTAAATGCCAAATAAGTATCCCTTTACTCCATAAATACTACACCTTTATACGCCTTGGCAAACAGAGTACACTCAGATCAGACTGCTCTTGTTGCAGTCGTCAGATCAAGGTCTGCTTTGTTTGCTTATGTAATAATATAGATATGATTCTAGTTTCTACTGTGGCCAAATCTTCCTGTGTCAATATGCCATTATAAAAAATATTCTCTTTAATAATCATGATGTAATTATGTCTTACATGAAGTTTCATGGAGTAGATGGTTCTGATCAGGATGAGTTAACCCATTCCCTCATAGGCTATTTTTAGATACAACCTCTTTGAATAAATCTACCGAAAAGGAGCATTTACTAGAGAAAAGGAAACGTTTAGAATTTTGTAGTTTGAAACCATTGTGATAAATAGAGCATTTGCTCCTATAGGAGCAAATGCTCTATTTATCACAGTAGTTTCACAAAGTTACTTTTACAGAGTCGTCAATATGAGGGAAAGGGTTAACTCCTTCATTCTTAGAGTACAGTATAACCTGTCTTAAGCGGCCATTAAATGACGTCTAATTATATGCCGTCTTTAATGCAGGTGCTAGCTTAATGTAGGTAAAAGGGTAATGCAGAAAGCTCACTGCATTAAGCAACCACCTGATTTTTACGATTCTTATATTCAATCAATGAATGGCTGCTTAAGAGAGGTTCTACTGTATGCAAAATTATATTAAAAAAGTATGGTCACTGATTACAGGACATATCTGGACAGGGTCTGCACTGGTTGTTATACTTGTACATTCAGGGGTCCAGATAAGATGCGTACATTAATATTTTAATTAATTTTTTCAAAAATAACTGATTTATTTCTCCACCAAACCCTATGCTGTCACCACTCTATAAAGAGTGGTCACAACACAGGGTTTGGCGGAGAAAGACGATCTCAGTATTTGAGTACGTACCTTTGCCTGCTGCTCTGTGCATATATTAGGTTTATCCAGGTCAATGGTGCCTTGGCCTATTCAGTTTACATTATTCTTTATTATATATATTATAGAATCCTCAAAGTAAATGAAATGAAAAGTTTACCAGGTTTGCGTAATCTTTAGCCATCTGAGAAAATGTTCGTCAGCAGAAAAGTATCGCCTATTGTAGAACAGGGTATTCCAAACTGGATTTATCTTGCAAATCGTTTCAAAGTCAACCATGCAGCTGGACCATGAGGAGACCCCGAGTTACTCGACGTCTTATTAGAATCCAAACTGTCTGTGACAAAAACAACGTATTCGTCTCAAACAATTTACCCTTTACATGTTCATGTAAGAAAAAATATCATGAGCGATTATTCGCCGATTTTTTTATACTGTAAAATTTTCAATTTTATATATATACATGTACAGTAAAATTTCGATTATTCGAACATCAAAATATATATCATTATCTATCTTTAAGACAGGTGGCAGCTTAATGCAGGGTGAAAGTCATGCAGAAAACTCCTCTATCTACGGAGCTTTCTGCATAACTTTCACTCTGCATTAAGCAGCCACCTGCTATAAAGGGTCTAAATCATTCTATACTAAAATGTCGAATAATTGAGATTTTAATGCATATTGTTTTTGGAAGGGGGTACCTTTATAGAATCAGATCTACATCATTTCATAAGCAAACAGAGCAGACCTTTATCAGACGGCTAATCTGGGTCTACACTGTTTGCAAAGGCGTGAAAAGGCGTTTGTATATGGGTAATGGTTAATGCAAATGCATGTGCTAGATAATACTATACAGGTGACAGTATTACCTAACCATGATTCAGAGGTTGACTCAAGTCATTGTAAATCGATTATCGATTGAATGTAGACTATAGCAAAGGAGACGACAGCGTGGTTCTGCAAACCCTTATCTCGCTGCCCGCAACATGACTTGCATAGTTAATGCAAACAACGTGGATACAGATGAGACGACGCCGAGTAACTCGGCGTCTCATCAGGATCCAAGATGTTTGAAATTCGGCCGATAGTTTCTCAAACGCTTGATGAATTTGGAAGTAGTTACAATTGCACCAGATCCAAAATTGAGCAGGCAGTATATTTTACAGAATGGTTCTATTAATCATCGTTAGGCGATGCGTCATTCCTGTGTCTGTTTCATCATGCCATGACACAGGTATTTGGAGGCGAGAATCTAGCCGTACCAAGGTGAGCGAAAGGCGATCAGTGAGGGGGTGGAGAGAGAGATAGAAAAAAGGAGAGAGAGAGATAGGAGAGAGCGGGGAAATATGGAGGGAAGGAGTGGAGGGGGGGAGTGAGGGACGGAAGAGGAGGAAGAGAGAGAAAATGAAACGAAAAAAAATACAAAAACTGTAAAACGGTAAGATATGATAAATTATCAACTCTTTAACGTTACATGTAACATGAAACGAATCATGTCAAGGGGGATTTTCAGGTTGCATTTCTCAAAGGCCCATACATATTAGACCCTGCTAATAGTGAATGCTAAATAAATAACCATAGTAGTCTTCAACGCTGTTCTGTTCTGTTCTTCAAAAACAGATGGCTGCTTAATGCAAAACGAAAACAATGCAAAATATTCCTGACAGCTTTTTTTGCATAACTCGTCCAACATTAGGCTACTGTCTGTCTGAAGCTCCCAAAATCAGACATCGTTTCAGTGGTAGCGATATAGAAGTTTTACTATGTAATGCAGATGATTTAACCCTTTCCTTCATATAAACGTGTTTCCGCGCATTTACAAACACAATAGACCCAGATCAGACGGCTCCTCTATTGAGTAGTGTGTCCATGAATATTCAGTAGGTATCAATATTTGGCACAAACATAAAACAGGAAAAGGGTTAAAGTGTTTGAATAACTATTGAGCGATTGCCAAACTGTGTGAATCCTGATGAAACGTTGCTGGGTTACAGTAACAAACAGTAGCTCAAATTATTAACCTTTAGCCTGCTGAGCAAATTATTGTTACATAATTTTTCATCTACCACATTTTCAAAATTCAACCTGCAATCAGTTTGTCTACCAAAATGCATTCAGGGTGTCAAACAGTTTGGATCCTGATGAGACGCCGAGTTACTCGGCGTCTCATCTGGATCCAAACTGTTTGCATAGGTATTCACGCATCCGCCCATATCAGGCTAAAGGTTAACCCATTTATTCCCATTTAACCCTTCTATGTCTTACTTTGGAACCCATCCATTTGTTTTTATGTGGAGGGGGCACAGCAAAAAATCTTGAATAAGCCATTAACATTGATGGTTTTCATCAAACAGAGCAGAGCCTGATCAGAGGATTCCTTCAGGAGCCCTTTGATCTGGGACTACACTGTTTGCATGTGTCCTTTTTAAGGGACACTGGGAACAAATGGGTTAATGTCCTCTTGTCGCCAATGTTAATGTTCAACTCATTTCTGGTCTGTTACATGTAAGAGTTTTATATATTTGCAGACATGCGCTGGTAGTTTTCAATACCCCCTTGCATCTACAATTTTCGTAAAATCACTTTCCTAAACTGTGGGAAAAAACGGTTTGAGTTTTCATTTAGCGTTTTACCTGTTCAATATTCATGTAACAAATAATGACATCATGAATATTTATAAGCTGAAGTTTTAATAATGGTTAATGAACATAGACCTTTTTACGTTGGCAGAAACTGTAGGATCAAATCAATACAATTTCATAAGCAAACAGAGCAGACCCTGATCAGTCTGATCTGAGTCAACTCTGTTTGCAAAGGCATGAATAGGCGTATATATGAGGGAAACTGTTAAAAAAGGGGGAATGTTAATTGTCTGTACCTGCAGTAAAACACACTAACCCCTCTTAAACGACAACTAAAAAATATAAATACGAGTTTCGTTACCAGAACGAAAGTAATGCAGCAAGTTCCTGTGTGAGGGAGTTAAGTTATCTCCTGCCTTCGACACCACTTAACTTGTTGAATAGTCGTGGATTAACCATTTCCCTGTTCTATGTTTATTAAAAAATTCAATACATACTGAATATTCATGGACAACATAGTCATAATGAAATATGGAAGGTGGAACATTGTAGCCATTTTAGAAAGAAACAGATCTATCAAATTCCATTAGCAAAAAGAGCAGACCCTGATCAGACGGCTCCTTTAGGGTCTGGTCTGGGTCTGTTCTGTTTGCAGATGCATAAAACACGTTTATATATGAGGGAATGTGTTAAATAAGGACACCTTGAAGAAATGAATCTGGTTGTCATACCTTGCAGTAGGCCCTGTCTCTAGACACCATAACAATGAATAATAAACATTAGGGCCTATTAAAGCAGGTGGTTGCTTAATGCATGGCGAAAATAATGCAGAAAGCTCCTAGAGGAGCTTTCTGCATTACCTTCGTCCTGCATTAAGCTACCACCTGTCTTAAAACCTCAGAATTAGACGTAGGTGGGTGTTCGCTGTAGAAATCTTTTACTATACATTATTATGTGATATAATTTGTCAGTTATGCCAGATATGCGTTGAAAATGCACTGAACTATATTATATGTTTCTGTCATATTTGGTACGTTGTTTTGTAAATGGTCAAGGACATCGCCGGGTGCTGACGGCCAGCTATAAAACTGTTATAAACTTATTTTTGTTAATTGTTTTGTCCAAAAAGTGAAATATGGTTGCCATGCAGTTGCATCATGTCACTAGGCGTCTCACAAAAACTACATAGATAACTTTTGCCATTATTTCAACCTGTTAGTGAACCTGTCCTAAACACCCTGTGAAAAGGGATCTGATTATATGGGTTTTAACCCTTTCGCTGCCAAACTCTGTCGTCTGCTAACTTTGTCGTCTGCTATAAATTGTCATTTTTTTTATTTTCTTCATTTTTGTTTCAAAAACATAGTAACAGTAACAAACAGTTTGAATCCTGATGAGACGCCGAGTTACTCGGCGTCTCATCTGGATCCAAACTGTTTGCATAGGTAATCACAGATCCGGCATTGGCAGCGAAAGGGTTAAGACATTTGCATAAGAATAGCTTAATGCAGGTCGAAAGTAATGCAGAAATCTCCTATTGGAGCTTTCTGCTTTATGTTAGCCCTGCATTTAGCAACCACATACTTTTTAAGACTCCTACGCTCAATAAATGACTGGTCGCTTAAGACAGGTTTTACTATACTGGTCATTTCGGAGTCCAGTCTCCTAACATTTCCTTTAAATGCATTTCGAAAGGAATGTTGACCCATTAACCCCATGCTGTGTATTTGGGTGCTGACTCTCAAGAAAAAGAAGAAGAACTAGAGCTTGTTTTTAAGAAAAACATGTCTCCCACCTGCTCCTGTCTCAAACTGATAGGATGTTTTCCAAAGATTATTTTTGTGGAATTTTAGGATGTTTTATATCTTTTGCTTTACAATGAAGCCTAGATATTATAACCATAAACATTTCCATAATGTTTTGTGATGATTAAATGAGAACTTTATGACTTAAAGAGTGGACAATGCTAAAATGTCAATTTTGTATTATTCAAGGGCCATAACTCTAAAGTGTCTTGTTCAATCTTGCTGGTTATTGACTTTGGCCTAGATATTATAGCCATAAGCATCTTTATAAGGTTTGATGAAGATTGGGTGAGACGTTTTTGACTTAGAGAGCGAACAAGGCTAATAATTTAAGGCCAACTGTGGATAAATCAAGGGCCATAACTCTGACGTTCCTGAAACAATCTTGCTGGATATTAACTCGGCCTAGATATTATAGCCATAAACATCTTTAGAAAGTTTGGTGAAGATTGGATGATATGTTTTTGACTTAGAGAGCGGACAAGGCTAAAAAGGCAAAATTTTGAAAAATCAAGGGCCATAACTCTGAAGTTCCTGAAACAATATTGCTGGATATTGATCTTGGCCTAGATATTATAGCTATAAACAGTTTTAGAAGGTTTGATGAAGATTGGATGAGAACTTTTAGAATTAGAGAGTGGACAAGATTTTGTGACAGACAGACGGACGGACAGACGGACGGAAAGGAGTAAATCAATATGTCTCCCACACCACTAGATCTATGTGGCGGGAGACATAATATTAATAATAGCCTAATAATCATACATGTAATGATAATAATAATAATAATAATCTAATAATAATAATAAAAAAAACTATGGGAATACATAAACGTTTGACCATGGCAGAACCTGTAGAATTAGTTCTGCAATTATTCTATAAGAAAACAGAGCAGACCTTGATCAGACGGTTCAGGCCTACAGGAGCCGACTTATCTGGGTCTACTCTGATTGCAAAGGCACTAATGGTGATTTATGGAGTAAATGGGTTAAGTATTTCTGCACCATTAAATGCCAGGAGTGTCCTTTGTATTCTTTTATCGGGACAACCACCTTTAACACGCAAAGGACGATTTTCTATCTGTATTACGAGACAGTTTGGGTCAAGTTAAAACGCCTTGTATTGAGTAACTCGGAAGATCAATAAGATCCAACTTGGACACCTGATCTGAGCGCAAATATAAATAGATTGGAAAAGCAGACGGCAGTTTGTTCGGATCCTAAAGATAGGCTTCCGCACTTTTAAGTGCATGTACTTGAGTTACTCAGCTAAGATATCGAGATACCGTTTTCACACGCGGGATCGTTACACTGTCAGCAACGTGATACGCTGTAAAGAGTATGCAGAATAGATGAACAGCATATCGATAGGTTGAGTTCTAGAGAGTTTGGAGGAGATTTTCTGCCAATCAACAAGCCGGATATTTCAAAAACATGCTCGATTTAATTTTTAAGACACCGGTATTTGTCGAGACTGTCTTTCTTTATTCACTTAGTAGTGGATCAGAAACAAGAGGGCCATGAGGCCCTGAAGCGCTCACCTAAGATAACCCCTGGGGCGGGGCCATTTTTGAGCACAAGAAATCATTTGTACAACCTTGGTAGAGAACCACAAGGCAACGCAGTATGCCATTAATTAAAGGTATAAACCTTATGGTTTCAGAGAAAAATAACATTTTATATTTTTCCCATGAAAAACTGATAAGCCCTGATGCAGGGCCAAGTTTCGCACAGTGGTCAGGGTCGTAAGTTGAACATTCTTGGCAGAGGACCACAAGCCACAGCTACATATTTGTAGAGGACCATTAGATCATGTTACATACCAAACATAAAAGGTCTAGGCCTTACAGTTTCAGTAGATTTTTAAAGATTTTCCAATGAAAAACTGAAAAGCCCTTGGGCAGGGCCATTTTTGGTCTGGGGTCATAATTTGAACAATCTTTGTAGAGAACCATAAGATCATGCTACATACCAAATATCAAAGGTCTAGGCCTTACAGTTTCAGAGAAGAAGATTTTTTTTAAAGATTTTCCTATGAAAAACTGATAAGCCCTTGGGCGGGGCCATTTTTGGTCCGGGGTCATAATTTGAACAATCTTTGTAGAGGACCATAAGATCATGCTACATACCAAATATCAAAGGTCTAGGCCTTACAGTTTCAGAGAAGAAGATTTTTTTAAAGATTTTCCTATGAAAAACTGATAAGCTCTTGGGCGGGGCCACTTTTTGCCCAGGGGTCATAATTTTAACAATCTTTGTAGAGGACCATAAGATCATGTTTCATACTAAATATCAAAGGTCTATGCCTTACAGTTTCAGAGAAGAAGATTTTTAAAGATTTTCCTATGAAAAACTGATAAGCCCTTAGGCGGGGCCATTTTTGGCCCCGGGGGTCATAATGTGAACAACGTTTCGTTCCCCCTAGCCACTGCTGCTTCAGACAAATTTTCGTTATAATCGGGTCAGCAGTTTCAGAGGAGATGTCGTTTGAAAATGTGGACGGACGACGGACGCCGGACACATCGCGGTCACAATAGCTCATCCTGAGCCTACGGCTCAGGTGAGCTAAAAAGTTTCAAAGCATATTGAATTGAGGGAAAATGTGTGCTTCCCTTTATAAGCGTTTTTTGTTTGTTTTGATTTTGTTTAGTTTTTCTATTTCTATTAAACAAGTTTGGTCCAAAGGTGCCCGACGCATGCTTGGACTCATCCATGGAACCCCCCCCCCCCCCCCCCCCAAAAAAAAAAATAAATAAAAAATAAATAAAAATAAATAAATAAAATAAAATAATAAAAATAAAAAAAAAATGTGATCGAAGTAGATATATGTTCAACTGGCCTAAAACTATCTATTTGAACCTTAAACCACTCCGAAAAACGAGAAAATCACGACCCGGAAAAAAATTCCTATCGGGTCTATATACGTATTGAAAGGTATCTAACTACGACAGGTCCGTTCCAAATTCCATATGCTAAGCGGCACAATTAGTGCTTTCCTTAAATATTGCTCCGTCTTGTCGCTGCAAGACCGCGAATTTGAAAAAAAAACGCTAGAGCGAAGCGATGTGACTCCCGCCAGGATGCATAGACGTATATAGGGGGATCTGTATTCGTTAATCTTTTCAACAAAAACGGGAATTATGGTTAAACACTATCTTAAAACATTAAACTCGCCGCAATTAAAACGGTGCTTACTATTTCCAGTCAGCTACGAGGCGCCAGTTTTCTTTCTCCAACTTTCCTTTTGAACGGATGCGACCATTTTGCTGTGACCCGGCTCATAAACTATTCGATATGCAAATTGACTACTACTTCCGGGCCACAGCGATTTGGCCACCTACGTTCAAAACGAAAGTAGGAGAAAGAAAACTGGCGTCTCATAGCAGACTACAAATAGCCAGCACCGTTTTAACTGCGGTAAGTTAAATGTTTTTCGAATGTGTTTCAGCACAATTCGCGTTTTTGCTGAAAAGTTTAACGAATACAGATCCCCCTATATACTTCTATGCATCCTGGCGGGAGTCACATCGTTTCGCTCTAGCGTATTTTCAAATTCGCGGTCTTGCAGCGACAAGACGGGGAAATATTTAAGGAAAGCACTAACTGTGCCGCTTAGCATATGGAATTTGGAACGGATCAAGGCCAAAATGATTAAAATCGGTGTTGAATTGGCTTTGCTGTAAGACTTTGAAAAACATGACTGTTGTATTTTCCGCAGCTGATCTGTCGTAGTTAGATATCTTTCAATACATTATATAGACCCGATAGGAAATTTTTTCCGGGTCGTGTTTTTCTTGTTTTTCGGAGTGATTTAAGGTTCAAATAGATAGTTTTAGGCTAGTTTAACATACTTCGATCACAATTTTTTATTATTATTATTATTTTTTTTATTTTTTTTTTGGGGGGGGGGGGGGGGGTTCCATCGGTGAGTCCAAGCATGCGTCGAGCACCTTTGGTTTGGTCGAGGAGTTAATACAGTAAAACCTCTCTATAACGACCACTAAATTGTGTTAATTAGTTGGTATTTAGAAGCCACCTGCCTTTAAAACAAAACACTTGATGTAACTTAGTGGCCGTTATAGAGAGGTTTTACTGTAGATAAATGCTAAACTAGCTTAATTACACATGCAGGTACAGTAGATCCCATATAAAGCGATGACTTGATCAAATAAACACGGGTGTCTGTAAAAACATGTGGCTGCTTAACCCGTCCCATATTCAACATCCATGTAAGGTATAATGACATCATGAATATTTAGAGGCTGAAGTTTTTAATGTTAACTTTTCAAGAAAATATTTTGCATTGACAAAAAACAGTAGAATTAGATCTTAATATCATGTCAAAAACAAACAGCAGATCCTGATCAGACGTCTCCTATAGGACCGGTCTAATCTGGGTCTACTCTGCAAATGCGTGACAACAAGGCGTTTATAAGAGGGAAAGGGTTAATGCAGGACAAAGGCCAGTTCAGAGCTACAGATTTAAACGTGCGTATCCAAATACTAAAATCGTCATTTCTCCACCAAACACTTTAATGTGACCTCTCTTTAGAATCGTCTCTTCAAGACTCTAAAGGGTGGTCACAGTAGCCTATCGTTTGGTGGGGAAAACTTAAGGAGCTATTCTTGAAATTATTTAAATTTACGCATCTTATCTGGACCTCTGAAAGGTACATGCGGAAAGCTCTTTTTGTTTGCATACGTATCTGGTAAATGATAAACGATTGGTGCCGTGTTTGCAGTTTGAATTGAGACAAGACGCCAATCAGACTTAACCCCGCGTATGATCAGGATCCAAACGGGTTGACACTCTAAAATATCTTATATGAACAAAGACTACCTACAGAACTGTAGCAGACGACCATTTTAGCAAGCTATACATGTTCCAGACCAAACCATTCTTAAGGGGACAGAACTGCAGCATTACCAAAGCCTTGGCATATTAGAATTACTGCCCTTAACATTCTAATTGGGGGCGTCTTTATTTCACAACTATTAATTCAAGAATTTAGGACTTCTTGAATATTCATTCACTTAATTTCTATGATGGCATTTGCAAAAAAAATGTCTTAGTCGTGGATAAAACTATAGAAACAAATGTATGTAATTCCAGAAGCAAACAGAGCAGACCCTATAGGATAGGAGCTGTCTGATCTGGATCTACTCTGTGCTCTGTTCGCAAGTGTAAAATGCATATGTGGTAATGGGTAAATACATCTATGTCTGGTTATTTAAGGTTGATGGTATGTTAACCATTTCCCTGTTATGTGTTTATTCCAAATTTTAATACCTACTGAATATTCATGGACAAAATATATTTTTATATATATTTTTACAATGAAATATGGAAATTGGAACATTGTACATAGCCTTTTAAGAAAGTAAAGAAACAGACCTTTCAAATTCCACTTGCAAACAGAGCAGACGCATGCGGTGTGCAGTGGTCTAGTGGTAAGGCGCTTGACTACAAATCTGGAGGTCAGGGGTTCAAATCCCGGTCCCTCCCGGAAATTTCAGAGCTGATTTTCAGAGTCTCACACCCACACCTCCTCTCTACCCAGGGGTTAAAATGGGTACCTGTAAGGGTCACTAGCCAGTACTGCGGCTGCATGATTGCATGATTACGCCATATGTTAGCAGTGCTCAATATTGTAGGCGAATGACTCAATGACCTGGGGAGTAAATGTTTAGTTGGCTGAGCGGTCCTTCGAACTGAAAGTAGACTATAACTAGGTACATGTATTTTACTTTTTTTTTTACCCTGATCAGACGGTTCCTATAGGAGCCACCTGATCTGGGTCTACTCTGTTTGCAATTGCGTGAAAACACGTTTATATGAAGGAAAGGGTTAATGCAGGACAAAGATAATGTAGAAACTCACATACAATATTTCTGCATTACTATTGTGCTGCAATATACTGGCTGTGGCTTATTATCTTAACCTTTGTGACGCCACTTGTCACCTACTACAGTGTTTATTTCTTCCATTTTTTTTCAAAAACATTATTGCAGTAACAAGCATAGCGGATACAGGTAAGACACTGCATTACAATGCATCTGATCTGGATCAAAACTGTTTTCAAAGGAAATCACAGATTCGACACAAGAAGTGAAAGAATTAACCTTTTATCTATAAGTATACCTTTTAACACATATGCACACAGAGTAGACCCGGATCAAAAGGTTCCCAAAGGAGCTTTCTGATCAGGGTCTGTTCTGACTGCTTGTGAAATTATGCAGATCTGATTCTACAGGTTCTTCTATGACCAAAGAGTATCTTGTTCATATGCCATTATAAATATAAAGCTAATTAACCCTTTTCCTGTTGTATATTCATGTAAGAAATAATGATGTCATGAATATTAATTAGATTATCTTTTATAATGGCCTATGAACCCAGGACATTTTGGCTCAGGCAGAAGCTGTAGAATCAGATCTATAATACACCATAAGCAAACAGAGCAGACCCTAATCAGACGGCTCCTATAGGAGCCGTCTGATCTGGGTCTACTCTGTTTGCAGATGCGTAAAAATGAGCTTACATAAGGGAAAGGGTTAATTAGTGATACATAAATCATACCGAGTTACCGAGTTGACCCAAACAAGATCCATCCCTAGGATAATAATTATCTGTAAGCTCTGTTATGCCCCCATATCAAAATCATTCCATAGGCAACTAGAGCAGGCTGATCAGACGGCTCTGATCAGTGTCTATTTTGCTCTTTATAATGTAAAGGGTTGAATAAAAAGCAAATTAACCCTTCGCTTGCTACTCACGTCAATATACCTACCTGTAAATAGTGAAGACCCAGATGAGACAGCTCCTGCAGGAGCTGTCTCATCAGGGTCTGCACTATTTACAAGTTGATTGTGCAATCAGTGCACTCCGCAGCAGTGATTGCACAGCGAAATACTTGTACAAAGTGAAGATATATGTAATTTTACAGCAGGGCATGGGTAAAGAAGGAGAAATGTACTTTAAAATTCAGCAAGAGAAGGGTTAAGACATTTATCTGAGTACTGACACATGTAATTACAGTACAACCTCTCTATAACGGCCACTAAATTGTGTTAATTAGTATTTAGGGCAGGTGACTGCTTAAAACAAGGTGAAAGTAAAGGAGCGTTCTGTTTTACTTCCACCTTGCTTTAAGCAGCCACCTGCCTTTAACACAAAATACTTGATGTATTTTAGTGGCCGTTATAGAGAGGTTTTACTGTAGATAACTAGAGTTTAACACTTAAAACACACATGGACAAGGGTAAATCTAAATCCCCATCCCTTCAAGAAGAGTGGGTGTCAGTGTGGGGGTTGTGGTTGGGGTGTAAAAACTACATGCACTTCTAATCACTTTTTATTACTTGTCTGCCTCAACATTGCTAACCCTTTACATCATGAATATCCATGTACGAATTAATGACTACAAATATTAATTAGATGAAATTTTATAATGGCATATGAACACAGAAATATTAAGCCCTGTAGCATCAGATCTGTGCTATTTGATAAGGAAACAGAACAGACCCTATCATACAGCTCCTAGAGGGGCCATTATGATCTGGGTCTACTCTGGTTGCAAAGGCATTAACATTTTATGGAGTAAAGGATTAAACATAATTATGTGTATTTATGTTTTTATAGTAAACTTGGAATATAACATCATGTCTCAATGGCATCCATTTCAAAGTAAAATTGATGTCATTATGTCATACAATGTGGATCCACATTAAGAATGTGGTCTGCTCTGTTTGCGTAATCCTTTCCCTCATATAAACTTGTTTCATGCATTTGCAAACAGAGTAGACCCAGATCAGAAGGCTCCTATAGGAGCAGTCTGATAAGGGTCTGCTCTGTTTGCTAATGGATTTTGATAGATCTGTTTCTTTAGTTTCTAAAATGGCTACAATGTTCCTCCTTGAATATTTCATTAGAACTATTTTGAACATGAATATTCAGTAGGTATCAAAATTTGGAATAAACATAGAACAGGGAAAGGGTTAAGATACATGTATTATAACAGCACTGACTCTACAGTTTCTAACAATACCAAAAATTCCTGTGTACATGTGCCATTACATGTATAAACTAGAACTATCAATAAAGGTTATGAATACCCCCACATGGCATCCAAGTTTATGACACCAACTACCAATGCACCGGTAAAAGGGACAAATGACAAAAATACTCAAAGTTGAAAGGGAGATAATTGTGTAATGCCTGCCACTAAAAATGTGAAAATTGCATCTTGCATTCTACTATTCCTGGTTATTATGTATACCAAATATAAACTGAATACCTTTCAAATTGGAGGTGAAGTTTGTGACACCAACTCCCTTTGATACACGTGAAAATGACCCTTTTAACAAGAGCTCCAGGTGCCAGAGAATTAAGCGCCTGAAGTGACCTTGACATTTGACCGACTGACCTCAAAATTGATAGAGGTCATCTAATGGCCATGACCAATTTTCATTCTAAGTATGAAGACAGCACACATAATTCTTATCAAGTTATTGAGCAGACTTTTTTTTTAGTGACGGTCATTGTGACGTTGACCTTTGACAGACTGACATCAAAATCCATAGGGGTCATCTACTTGCCATGACCAACCTTTCTACTAAGTATGAAGACAGCACATCCAAAATTCATCAAGTTATTGAACAGACCAAAAAATGGGGCTAATGGACGGACAGACAGACGGGCAAGTGCCATACCATAATACGACAGAAGTTACCAGGGGCAGATAATCCTGCAATGCCCAGCCCCGAAGTTACTTTCAAATAACAGAATAACTTTCAAATTGAAGGAGATCGAAGTTTGTGACACCAACTCTCTATATGTTTCATGTGAAAATGACATTTTTTAACAAGAGCTCCATGTGTCGGAGCATTATGCGCCCGAAGTGACCTTAGACCTTTGACAGACAGACATCAAAATCAATAGGGGTCATCTACTTGCCATGACCAACCTCCTTACTAAGTATGAAGACAGCACACCAAAAAGACAAGATTTTTTGGATTTTTTCAGTGACCTTGACCTTTGACCGACTGACCTCGAAATCAATAGGGGTCATCTACTAGCCATGACCAACCTTCCATCTAAGTATGAAGACAGCACATCCAAAAGTTATCAAGTTATTGAGCAGACAAAGATGTGGCTAATGGACGGACAGACAGACGGGAATGAGCGCCATACCATAATACAACGAAAGTTACCAGGGGCAGAAAATTCTGCAATGCCCAGCGTTAAACACATGCAAACTGCATCTTGCACATTTACTATTCGTGTTTATTATGTATACAATGTACCAAATACAAATTCAATAACTATAATAATAATAATAATAATAATAATAATAATAATAATAATAAGGAGGAGGAGTTCGCTGCACCAACTACCAAAGTTAAAATGCAGACGGACAGACAGGGTTTGGATTTGTACCAGTCCACATTTTCTCTGCATTCAAAAGGTTAAAATATTACTTTTATCAACTGAATGAAAACATTTTGCCTTTTTCTTCTGCAAGTCCATGAGTTAAATTTCTCTCTACTATTCTCTTGAGCCATTTTGTTCTTCATGATGTTTCAGAGCCTGCTCTAGAATGTCAAGATCGACCCTGTGCATGAACAGGAAGTCCTCGTACATGTGGAACACTGGGATATCGTACTTGTACTTTTCATACCAGTCTGCATTCTCTGGAAGCAGTATATCTACTTCCTCCAAATTAAACTGAAAATAAATAAAATACAATTGAAAATACATGTATAAAAATGAACAACATATATGAGTGAAGTGTAGTTTTATCAACTGTTTGCATCCTAGTTAGATGATAATTATCACCTATGCAAACAGCATGGATCCATGTGAGAGGCCAAGTGATTGGCATTTCATCAGGATCCACGCTGTTTGACACTTTGATCATATTTTTTCAAAATAATCTGATTGTGAGAGTTGAAAAAGATTTTTTACAGGGTAGTCCTAGTGATCTAGCACATTACAGGGTAATCCTAGTGATCTAGTGATTTAGCACATTACAGGGTAGTCCTAGTGATCTAGTGATTTAGCACATTACAGGGTAGTCCTAGTGATCTAGTACATTACAGGGTAGTCCTAGTGATCTAGTGATTTAGCACATTACAGGGTAGTCCTAGTGATCTAGTGATTTAGCACATTACGGGGTAGTCCTAGCTATATTACTTGTGCAACTAGTTCTAATCTATGTAAATTAATATGCCAAATAACCCTTGCCTCCTAATAAAGGCAAATATTTTACCAAAGCTACAGATCTCTCTTCGGGACAATTCTAAAGAGCGGTCACAGTATAGGGTTTGGTGGAGAAGTAACTTAGGATCTCAAGCTATTCTTGAAAATGTTCAAATTTACTCATCTTATCTGGACCTCTGTTTTACAGATAAAACTGCAAACAATTTTATATTCAATTGCAGTGCAAATAGTTCTAAAAACTCTAAGGATGAAAAATGACAGAAATATGTATTTCATATATTTACTCTTTCCCTCATGAATATTCATGTAAGAAATAATGACATCATGAATATTAATTAGATCTACAATTTTTTATAAAAACATAATTATGAACACAGAAATTTTTTACCATGACAGATTATGAGATACTGTTGAATCAAATCTGTTTAATTCCATCAACAAACTGTTTTCAGAACAGACATTTCTTACAGGAATCACCTGATCAGATTCTACTCTGTTTTTAAAGGCATCAAAAGCTGTGTCTGTTATGTGAAGGGTTTACTTACTCTATGATTATAAGGTCTCAACACCGCCTTTGCCTCATCACATAGCGTACATCCATCCTTTGTGAATAGATAAATAATTGGCAGGCTCTTGTCACGAGTTGTGGTAAAGGTCCTGGTGGACTCGATATTTGTGACATCTGATAATATGAGACTGTTTGATCTTCTTGACAAAACATGTTTGGAATATACTGGTGCCTGAAACTTATTTCTTAATATTGTAACCCTCTGAACAGCATGAAACCTTTCAATACTTGATACACTATCCAGGCTTCTGCATAGAAACAAAGTCATACTTCTAAATCTGTCAGCAAAAACAGTTTTCCACATACCATATCTGTTTGGTTTAGCAAGTTTTATCACTTTATTACGTATGTCAGGTTTCTTTATTCCATTTGAAAGTGGAAGGTGTGCATGGCATGGGTTATACAGTTTATCTGCAACATTGTATGACATCGGACTATACAAGACTGGTCTGACTTTGCAGGTAGAAGCCAGAGAGCGGGCTTTCAGAGAAGGCTTGAAACACAACCTCTGGATTCTTGTAGTAACACTCCAAAAAATCTGCAGTCCTGAGTCAAATCCCATTGTGACAAAGATTTAAAATCCTGAAAACAAAATAGATTTACATGTACATGTAAAAACAAAATGCAAGATTGCAGATACATGCAGGAACTGTATGTTAACCCTTTACTTCATTGTAACATCTTTTAGCATCTTTGTAAACAGAGTAAACCTAGATCAGACATCTGAGGAGCCATCAAATAAGGGTCTGTCTGATGAAATTATAATAGATATCACTCTAGTTTCTACCAGTACGAAAAACGTCCTGTTTTTTTGGAGGATAGGGGGAGGGGTTGTTCGTAGATTTTTTATGTTTGATGACATAAATAAATAGTGTGTTTGTAATATGTGTTGAAAAAGAGCTGTGTTAAAGGCAGGTGGCTGCTTAAAGCAAGGTGAAAGTAAAACAGAACAGAGCCTTCTGTTTTACTTTCACCTTGCTTTAAGCAGCCACCTGCTCCAAATACCAACTAATTAATACAATTTAGTGGTCGTTATAGAGAGATTTTACTGTATATAGACCTAAAATATAGCTAAAAAAATTGTTTTGATACTTTTAGGGGGGCGTACTCCGACTCCGCCCCCTCTAAATCCGCGCCTGTTACATATGCCAATATGAAAATTCTGCTAATAAATATTCATGATTTCGGATTTTTGAGCTACTTTTGGTTTGGCTATATCATAGATCTGAGACTGTAAAACAGCAACTGTCACAAAAGTAACATGCTGTCTTAACCAAACACCTTTACATGGTCGAAACATCTTAATAAATTTCCATGCCTTTGCTAACAGTTTAGGCCCAGATCAGACGGTCTGTATTGCTTTTGGAATTATACAGGTGTAACTCAACAGTTTCTATCATTGCCATAAAATCCCGTTTTCATACACCATAATAAAATTTCATAATTTAAACATAAATATTTATGAGGGAAATGGTTTGTAGACAGGTCATTGCTGGTACTAGATGAATGGCCAGCTCTGTGATCACTGATAGTATACCATCTAAAGCCAAACTATTTGCAAAGGTAATCAAAAGATTTCAAGGTAGATCTAGTGTTTTAAATTAAGACTAGTGATGAGTATGGACAAATGTAACCGCTTTTATGTTTCTGTTATTTTATACTGTTGACCTGATACATATGTGTATACATGCATATATGTACATGAAAAAAAATTAACTGTACTGTCAAGTCAAGTCAAGTCAATCTTATTTAAATAGTCGGATATACAATAAATAACACAAGCTCAGTATAGAGTTTAAAACACCAACTATCTACATACATAAAGTGACAGATAAAGTGATTTACGGAGAAATCACCTAGTGACGAAATCGCCTACAATTAGATATATAGTAAACCAATTGGAGATTTCGCCTAGAAAGCAATTATATATAGTGATTGTATTTCACACCAATGGTACAGGTATATGGTTAACATGACAGAACTATAAAGAAAGTTTGTAACAAGATTCAATTATTCTGTGGTATTGTTTTCCAATCAAGATGATAAAGATTGATCGATCAGTGTAGCCCCTGTCCTGATCATCACTACATAGAATTTGACAGACAATAATTATATATAGGGAGCGGTAATTATACCAATAGTCATGCATGCAGTAAGTATATAAGAATGTCATACGCATTGAACAAGTTATATATACAAATATTTCTTGGATCCAGATAATCTAACAAGAAGTAAGACTCATATTATAACTGTTTCGTACATATGACATTTTCACTTTCTGCAAATATTCGGTATATAATTATATCAACCCCTGTAATAATGGGGGTGGGTATTATCGGCTGTCAAACTCCAGGTGGTGATCAGGGGCTGCACTGTCCAATCTTGGTCATCTTGATCTGGAAGACAACACAACATGACAATTTATTCTTGTTACAAACATTCTTTATAGTTCTGTCATGTTATCTTAAATTTACCTGTACCATAGGTGCAAAATACAATCACTATATAATTGCTTTCTAGGCGAAATCTCCAATTGGTTTACTATACATTGTATATCTAATTGTAAGCAATTTCTCCAGCACCCACATGTATATGGTAAAATAACATTACAAAGTATTTATCTAACACTATAGCATAAATAATCTAAGACATGTAATAGCAATTTTAAAATGACAATCTATTCTGTAAGACATAGCCATGCAAAGGTAACTTAAAATAAATGTAACACAAATTCATGCAAGCATATAGCTTAGCAGGTCAGATAGATAGGTCTTGTAATAGCAACTTAAGGGATGATAAAGGACATACAGTTATGCAGCAGTAAAACATTCATATGTTATTATGCAGATCTATATATCCAGTCATAGAAGTGATTACAAAAGTGTTAGGTTAACCATTTCCCTGGTAAAATGCATGGATACAGGAAGAAGCTGGACACATCATGCGTATAATTTAACTTTCCATATTGTAAGGGAACAACCCCATTTTGTCTTGAGATTAATGGTAGAGACTATCCAATCAGAGCATTATTTTCATAGCAAATTAACATAGACTAACTGCATGACAGTTGGTCCACACATGTGTACTCTAAATGGTGATATCGAGCTACATGTACTGTCGGTTTTGACGATTAACCCCCCCCCCCCCCCCCCCCACACACACACACACACACACATTCACACACGCACAAATGTGAAAGACGGCAACCATCAGAAAATAGCATGCAGTCTCATTGATGAGACTAGACTGACAGCTTCTGTCACACATTATAAACAAGTTAAAACACATGTAAACAAAATTTATTTTTTGTTTAGATTATAATTTTTAAAAAATAATAAAAGGTATCATTTCATTTACACGCCATTTTATAATGTATCTGCATCGTCGACAAATAACCTGCGAATTCTTAGGCTGTGTCACTGTGTGTCATCTGTCTTGCATGCTGTTCATTGATAAGCTGCAAACTGAAAGTAGCAGGTGCGTGGAATAGGAGTTACCTCCCTTAACTTTCTGAACGGAGCAACGACAGCCCAATCAAAATACAGCAAAATATTCTTCCTGTCAACAGCTGTAGGATGTATACCTACGCGTTGAACAAATAAAAATATGATTTCCCTGGTATGATTTAACGATCATGTGACAAAACAACATAAATACACAAATTTTGAAATTGATGTATAAAAAATATTAATTTCAATCGTAATCAACATATATAAGGAGATGTATATTGAACTACTTATGTTGGAAAGAATTGTGTTATTAGGTCAGACGCCATGTTTAAACAATATGGAGGATAATACGAAAAATTCCAATGTTTGAAGATGCCTGAAGGAAGTTTTAGGTGTGATATTCTGTGAAATTTATGTAAAATGCATAGAAATGCACCAGTTTGTTTATTGCTTTGGTGATTTTATCTGTTTGTTAGTAATAACTGCAAAGTCTGTAAAATTACGACTTTCTAATCATACCGTAGGGATGGTAGGGAAACCGTCAACCTATCGCCCTCAGAATTGACCTGTTCACTGACTCTGGATAATGATGTATGCTTAAACTTTAATGTTTATTTATTGAACTATATTGAGTATTCCAAGGAATTAAAACCGCTTTCCTGTGGCTAATTATCTTCGGATTTGCTATCATGCTTTAATGGTAATGCTCACTGGCACCAGATTTGTTCCAAAGTGCACGACTTAAAAGTTGACAATATGTATAATATGGTAGACAAGTGATGTATAACGTGTGTTTGATCTTTTGTTATTCAAAGAATTCACCTATGTGACTTACTGATAATTTGCTCCTATTTATCACAATGTTTTCAAACTACAAAATTCTAAAAAAAAATCCTTTTCTCTAGTTAATGCTCCTTTTCAGTAGATTTATTCAAAGAGCTTGGGTCTAAAAATAGCCTATGGAGGAAAGGGTTAAATGAAACATAGTCAAATGTTTTATATTTGGCTAAGAAGAATATGCACAAATACACATGTTACTGTTCCCTATTTGGCCATTGTTTTTATTAGTATTATCAGGATATATTTTCTCCAAGTGCCATTTTTATTACTTATATTACTTCTGATTATGCCTTTCTACACATTTGCAAACAGAAGGTCCAGATCAGATGTCTCCTGTAGGAGTTGTCTGATCAGGGTCTGCTCTGTTTGCTTAATTATGACACAATATCCATCCAATTCTACAGTTTCTATCTTTTTAAATATTTGTGCACATGTGTTCTTGAATGTGTTATTTTAAGAATACAGCCAATTAGACAGTAATGGTGAGCAGTAATTGCTGAACATTATGGCTAATGTCAGACATCCTGAACTACTTAATTCACCCAGAACGACCATTTTACTTCCACCCCTTCCTTCATTATTCATAGAAATGCCTTTTGCACGCTTTTGCAAACAGAGTATACCAAGATCAGACGGCTCCTACAGGAACCATCTACAATGTATGTAATTAGATTGTCCTCTGTAAGAGGCTGTTTGCCTATGGAATGATATATATAGATCTGATTCTGCAGTTTCTGCCAGAGTCAAAATCCTAAGTATGTACTAGTTTACACCAAAAAAATTAGCCAGTAAGTATGAATTCCTGTTGTCATTATTTCTCACATAAATTATATTCATGAAGGAAAGATTTAAAGTGACAGAATAGTTTTCAAGTCTAGTTGTTGTTCATAGAATCATAAAAATAACAATTACTGGTTACTGATAATATTAAAGCATTGAAATGTAACAAACACAATTATTAACCTTTTCAGTTATATGAATAGCTTTTCACACCTTTGCAAATGGAGTGGACCCAGATGAGAATCATCTGACCAGACTCTGCTCTTTTTGCTTCTGATATAATTATCTGAGCCAAAATGTCCTGTGTTCATATATGCCATATTATAGAAGTAATATTATTAATCCATTAATGACATCATGTCTTACGTACATGAATTTGTAGGGCTAGATACCGTTAAGAACGAAACTGTACAATACCATAATACTTTTGAAACGATACAATATTTTATTGATACCAATACCAACAAGATTTCTTAATGAAATCCATATAAATTTGTCAGAGTCAACTGGGAGTCTATTTTAAGAATTGTTTTTAATGCAAAAGTGGCATTGTTTATATATGTAAATTATATTGCATATCTATGTCATTTTTAAGCATATTAAATGTAATTTTGAAGCATTTTAAACCAAAATAACTGGAGAATTTACAGAGTTATTTTTGGTCAAAGTATCGATAAGAGTATCTGTAATATCTGAAACGGTATACATGTATACTGGTACTTTTTGAACTGGGTATCGTACCGATACAATACCGACTAAAGGTATCCAACCTTATACATAAATATTCAACAGGGAAAGGGTTAACCCATTCCCTCATATTGGCGACTCATATAGCCTATGAGGTAATGGGTTAAAGAATCTTATCAGCTGCCTTGTAGTAGACTGATCATGATCATAGTTTTCACCCGTTGTTTGAAACAATATATTTAATCCCTGGAAAAGGGTTATTGTCAAGTTATAGCCCTTTCCCTGATTCAGTCCAATTTTCAATACCAACTGAATATTCATGGGCAAAATAATTATAATGAAATATGGAGGGTGTAACATTATAGCCATTTTAGAAACTATATAAAGAAGCAGATCTATCAAATTCCATTAACACTTTACTCCATGAATATTCATGTTAGAAATAATGACATCATGAATATCAATTAAATTAATTTTTTTTATAATAGCACAAGTCATGGACACATGAATACTTGACAATGAAAGAAACTGTAGAATCATATCCATGTCATGTCATAAGCAAACTGAGCAGGCACTGATCAGACAGCTCCTGTAGGAGCAGTCTGATCTGGGTCTACTCTGTTTGCAAAGGCATATTTATGGAGTAAAGGGTTAACAAACAGGACAGACTTTGATCAGACGGCTCCTGTAGGAGCCGTCTGATCTGGGTCTACTCTGTTTGCAAATGTATGAAAATGTGTTTATATGAGGGAAAGGGTTAACACTCTACACCATGAATATTCATGTAAGAATTAATGACTTTATCAATATTAAGCGATTTATTCAATTTCACAGTGGCTAATTAACACAGGAAAGTTTGGCCTTGGCAGGAGCTCTATACAATCAGATATATTATTCAATAAGCTTTTACAGAACAGAACTTATTAGATGGTCTTACAAGAACTGTGATTAGGGTCTGCTCTGTTTGCAAATGTCTTTAAAAGGCGAATCTTTGGAGTTAAGGGTTTAGATCTTAACCCTTTACTGTATGAATATTCATGCAAGAAATAATGATGTTGTGAATATAATAAGATTAATTGTTATAGTAGCACATGTACACAGGAATATTTTGTCATGGCAGAAACTGTATAATTATATCTATATCATATAAGCAAACAGAGCAGACCCTGTTCAGACAGCTCCTGTAGGAGCTGTCTGATCTGGGTCTTCTGTGTTTGCAAGGTATAGAAAGGCATATTTATGGAGTAAAGGGTTAATTAGCAATCCATCTGGTCAAGTACATGCGGCTAATTCCTTTATTAGCTTCCATATTAAAGTAATAGTCTCAACTTACAACATGCTTTAAAAATTAATAAATCATTTGTTTATATGCTGACAAGAAGCATACGGGTATTGCAAGAAAACCAATCAAATAAACGCTTTTAAAAGAAGAGAAAACTTTCATATATATGTTTGATATTGAAGACCCAATGTTATTTGCCAATGTATTAGTATTTATATTCCGGTTGTATTTTAGTTTTGTAACTGTTAGACATAGGCCCATAATAATGATAATATAATAAGAAAATGGTTTATTTTGTATCACAGGGGCATTTTTTGATATAAGTTCAAATTGACCATATTCATGATAATGTCTGAACATACCATAACAAATACCAAATTTTATTGATGTTATAATTATTCACTTTAATGAATACTCCTTTAGTATTTTCACTGTACATCATTAGCAAATTTGAAATTAGACTGTCAAAGTTTTTAATCATATCTGTTAATGTTTAAATTGTTTTCGTTTATTTTTTTGTTCTCAGTGGAAAATTGATTACCAGTAGTAAAATTGCATTGATTGTGAAGTGCCGGAGTATGAGCCGGGAAAGGTGAAGTTATCATAAAATATTCAGCAGATGATATATGCTATGCAGATAATTGCCAGTCAGAATAAGGTTTACAATAGGCTTGTCCATCTGCCAAGTACATCGGAGATATTGATTGGAGTAGTTTTAACTCTTTGCACGCTAGCGGCAAATCTGTGATTATCTTTGCAAACTGTTTGGATCTAGGTGAGATACAAAGTAGCATGGCATGTCATCAGGATTCAAACTTTTTGACACTCCTATATATACTGTATTTGAAAGAAAAATGAAAAACAAAAAACACGTTGAGAATTAAGGAGGTGACAATTACTTGGCATACAAAGACTTAAACTCTTTACAAGCTAGCGGCGAATTCGTGATTACCTGTGTAAATGAGACGTCACATACTGTGGCATCTCATCAGCATCCAAACTGTTTGACACTCTTGACCATATTTTTGCAAAGAAATGAGAGAAATTTCATTTTAAGAATTAAGGCAGACAAGAATTATTGCTGACAAACAATTACTTAGTGTGCAAAGAGTTAAACTTAGCCTGCAAATGCTGGCATAACAGACATTGACAAACTGCTTGAATTGAGATCAGACAGTGATTAACTCAAGATATCTGATGAGGATCCAGACTGTTTGATTCTGGTCCAATATTGAATCAAGAAATTTAGCAAATCAGTTGAAAATTAGAACAGAATATTGCAAGTATTTGAACAGACTGCCATTTTTACAGGTGATTGAGGTAAAGGCATTATTGGTTTGTCTTTGTACGTTGTCAATTATCAATTTGTGAGTCGACAATTTTCTGGTGGTTTCAATAATAACAGCTTAGTTATATATAGCAAGGAGCTCGATAATGTTAGTGTGCCCTCAGGATTTGGTCTCTTTTCAACCCAGTAGCGGTTTACATGATAATGTTATCTCACAGTGCTGGTTGAAGCATAATTTGTTTGTTTCAATCTGTTTTTAAATGAAGGCGCTTTTTACATTTTTGGCAGACAGACCAAGGTAAATATTTAAGTGTTGAAGTCAAATTCGGTGAAGAGGTCAGGCAAGGAATATGCTTGAAATTTGTTACACGATAAAATGGTTGTATGTTACTGATAGGGAAAAGCATTTATTAATGATCTTGTGGACTAAAATCAGATTGGTAACATTTCAACCTCTAATGTGCTGCTCTCAATCTGACTTATAAATAGATTTTGCTAACAGTTTGTTTGGTGTCTCAACAAAACTGAGCTCACCGTAGGGCATTTGGTCAGTAGTTTCTCAAAAACTTAAAATGAATTAGCACTAAATTTCACCAGGATAGAATTTAGGCAGACATCCTATAGGAGCAAATGCTCTATTTATCACAATGGTTTCAAACTACAAAATTCTAAAAAATTTCCTTTTCTCTAGTTAATGCTCCGTTTAGGTAGATTTATTCAAATTGGTTGGATCTAAAAATAGCCTATGAGGGAAAGGGTTAAGGGTTAAGACAAATTGTTTAACCCTCTTCTATGTTTATAATAGATTTCAATACTTACTGAATATTCAATGACGAAATAGTTACAATGTGAAACATTGTATTGTAACCATTAATGATTTTAGAAATTAAAGAATTAAACACTTCTATCAAATTCCATTAGCAAACAGAGCAGACCCTGATCAGACGGCTCCTATAGGATCTGGGTCTACTCTATTTGCTAATGTGTGAAAACACGTTTATATGATGGAAAGGGTTAGATTATAAAAGAGCATAGTTTGATCCTTTACTCCATGAATATTCATGTAAGAAATAATTAACCTTGATGAATATTAACGCAAGTTTTATAGTGGCACATGAACATGGAAGTTTCTTGGCCATGAATATATATATCTACATTACTTCATAAGCAAACAAAGCAGGCCCTGATCAGACAGCTCCTGTAGAAAACTATCTGATCTAGGTCTACTGTATTTACAAAGGCATAATAATGTGAATATATGGAATAAAGGGTTAAAAGTTTGGAATGTACATGTATCTATATACATGTGCAAAGTCGACTGATACATGCTAAAGTATAAATGTATGGAATTGCAAGCTTAAAAATGCCATTTGAATGCTGAATTTTTAGAGTGGAAAGGTCCATCCTTGTTTCAAGATCATAGTCCACTTAGTATGAAGGTTACAGTATGAGGTACACTTTTGAATGATAAACATTACAGACCTTGATGAGAGGTTTACACCGTTTGTAAATGCCAGTACACTGGTTTTCTGAGGTTAACCCTTTCCCTGTTCTATGTTTATTTCAAATTTCAATACCTACTGAATATTCATAAAGAAAATTGTTATAATGAATTATGGATGGTGGAACATTGTAGCCATTTTAGAAAGTAAAGAAACCGGTCTATCAGATTCCATTAGCAAACAGAGCAGACCCTGATCAGACGGCTCCTCTAGGAGCCATCTGATCTGGGTCTACTCTGTTTGCAAATACGTGAAAAAAACGTTTATATGAGGGAAAGGGTTAAGGCTAATAGTGTACTTCTCATATTCTTCATATACCCTTTCTCTCATATAAACTCTTTCTCATGCCTTTGCAAACACATTCAATAGACCTAGATCCGATTGCTCCTTTAGGAGCCGTCTGATCAGGGTCTGCTCTGTTTGCATATAAAAGTATAATAGATCTGACAAGTACCAAACAATCTTGTGTACATATGCCATTATAAGAATTCAGCTAATAAATATTCATGGTGTAATTATTTCTTACATGAATATTCAACAGGGAAAGGGTTAACAAAGTTACCACATTCTAGAGTTCTTAATTTTATGCATGCATGTTAAGTACCAGTATGTAATTATTATGTGCAAAAATTGCCACCTGCTACAATTTTAAAAATTTTACATTTCTCTTCAAACATAGTCATTGACAAACAGTTTAGATCTTAATGAGAAACCACATTACCCAGTGTCTCATCTGGATCCAAATAGTTTACATAATTTTTTCTCTGCTAGTATTCAAGAGTAAACCCTTTCCTTCATATAAATGCCTTTTCATACATTTGCAAACAGATTAGACCGATCGAGGTCAGAATCAGACCATTATATATCCTATCTATTATCCTATAGAACATGTCCAAGGTCTGCTCTGTTTGCTATTTTATTCTAACTGTTTTTGTCTTTAGCCAACCATTCTCTTTTAAATTCTTACCTTCAAAAATTAAGTTAATGAATATTCATAAAGTGATGAATTCATGTAAAAATGTTAATTGGGAAAATTTTAATCTTCAGCCCTTGAGTTGAATTGTCTAATTCAATACTCAGAGAAAATTGTTTCTTATGTTTCCTGTCAGGATAAGATCAGATTGTCAAAAGGTTTTGTTTGTTTGTCAAAAGGTTTTGTTTGTCAAAATATTTTGTTTGTTTGTATCAGATTTTACATCACTTTACAGTATTTTAGTCAAAGACGAAGTCAAACTAATAAAATTAATTATGGGTGGAGGCAGACCACAGCAGTATTTCATTGCACTGTTTCATGGAAAGAAGAACACCCGGGTAGAATCACTGACCTACCGCAAGCCAGCTGAAAGGCTTCCTCACATGAATGATCCAAATGTGAACACATCTGTGGGAGGCTAACTTGTGATTGTCAGTTAAAGGCCTTAATTGTCCACTTGGCCACAGAGGCCCCAAAATAGTTTTGTTCTTGATGATTCATGGATTTGTTCTGGGTCTCATCAGTTCTAACTCTTTTCAGATCTTATCACTATTTGTCTGGTAGAAGGTTAACCATTTTCTTAACCTTTCCCTGTTGAATATTCATGTCAGAAACAATGACATCATATTTATATATTTAATATTTATTAGTTGCTTTTTAATAATATTTGGTATATGTACACAGGTTTTGGTATTGGTAGAAACTGTTTGGTCAGATCTGCTATGATTTCATAAGCAAACAGTGTAGACCCAAGTCAAAAGGCTCCTCAGAGTCCTGCAGGAGTAAGGTTTGCTCACTTTGCTTATGGATTTATAATAGATCTGACTTACTTTACAGTTTGTATTTTACTGGCTGACGTTTTCGTGCGGTTAACATGCTCGACTAGCGATAACTACAATACCAAGGGTCCTGGGTTTGATCCTTCACCGAACCATGTCCTTTGGACAAGACTTATTTGCAAAGGTCCGATGTATCATCACTTTACAATGGGCATCTAAAAGAACCAGAGAAACTCTGTTCATAGTAAGAGTAGAGCATCGCACCCATGTTTTTCTGTATCCTCTCCCCTCGCTCCTTTCTCTTTAACCTTTTCCCGGTTTTAATATTAATGTGAATATTAAATTCTGGCAATATAAATATTAATGAACCGAATTTCTTTTACAGCATTATTAACAAAGCAATTTTTGACTATGGAAGAAACTTGTAGAATCAGATCTATATTAAATCTTAGCCTGCCGCATGGGTTTTCCATGGCAAACAGTGCAGACCCAGATGAGAGAGCTCCTATAGGAGCTCTCTCATCTGGGTCTAACACTGTTTGCACTGTTTGCAAATGCAAGAATAGTTGTGACTGGCAGGCTATGGGTTAATTCCATAATATGCAATCAGAACAAACCCTAATCAGACTGCACCTACAGGATCTGTTCTACTTCGTTTACAAAGGTGTGAAAAAGTGTTTGTATGAAGGAACGTGTTAACTTAACCATTTACTCCATAAGTATGCCTTTCTATGCTTTTGCAAACTGAGTAGACCCAGATCAGATGGCTCCTATTGGAGCCCTCTGATCAAGGTCTGCTCTGTTTGCTTATGATATAATAAAGTTATGGTCACGGCTAAACATTCATGTGTTCATGTGCTATTATAACAAATAAGCTAATTAATAATAATATTCATAATGCCAGTATTTCTAACATGAATATTCATGGAGTAAAGGGTTCAAGTATTCCCTGACCTGCAGTGAATTACATTAGTACTTTTATGACCCTTCATGTATGACGTCTGTTGGAGCAAATTGTATACTGTAAATCATAATTTCCTATTTAAATCTTTTCGTGCTAAGGAACAGTTTTCTGCTATTATTTTGTCTGCCGCAGTTCTCAAACTTGTTCTTCTTCCAATATATATGAAATGTGATTAAAATGTCATTTGGTTAGGATCCTGATAAGGCAGGAGATATTTAGTATCTTGTCATGGATTCAAATTTTGTTAATAGGAAATCACCGGTTCGCTGTTATATAGCTCGCAAAAAGTTGAGGATTAAGTAAACAAAATCATAGAAAGGTTGGTCTTTGTTATACTAGTTCACTGGTGTTTACTTACATTTATAGTTGGTGGGTATTATTGAGTGGTTTAATCTCTATTTAGATCTGCCTTCTTTGTCTAGATTAATTGAAATTGGCAAGGTTTTTATAGAGTGTTTCATTTACAGATCCTCTGTGAAATGATCATTCCCCTATGAATCTTCATATGAGAAATAATTTAAGGATATTAACCATTTCCTTCATAAACATGTAAACTTCTTTTCACACATTTGCAAACAGAGAAGACCCAGATCAGATGGCTCCTGATCAGGATCAGCTCTGTTTGCTAATGGAATTTGATATATCTGTGTCTTTACTTTCTAAAATGACCACAATGTTCCACCTTCCATATTTCATTGTAACTATTTTGTCCATGGATACTCTGTATGTATTGAAATATGGGCTAAATATATACAACAGGGAGAGCGTTAAGAAGCAAAACTAGCTGTGACAGGACTTGAAAATCAGGTCTATATTAGTAGACTCTGATTAGAAAGCACCCACAGGAACTGTCAGATCTGGGTCTACTTTTTTGCGAATGTGTCAAATGTTATCTATATGAGGGAAAGGGTTAAGTGAACTTGAAGAAGTCATGGTCTTTTCAGTACTGTTAAATCAATTCAGAAATGATAAATACTATGCAAATTAAGATCAATTTATTGAATAAACAAATTGAATTCATATTTCACACTTGGCTGAGTCTATATCTGCAGCACTTGAAATGTTGAGCTTATGTTAATAAGTTAATACATGTAATGGTTTGCTACAATTCTTGCACTATTTTTTTCTTTTATGTGTGTCTTTTGAGAATAGTCCAAGCATCTGTCTGACTGTATTTATCCTTATGAGATGTAGAGATCATCTCAGCATCTCAATTGGATACAAATTGTTTGTGAATCTTTGACATATTTTCCATTCTCATTCGATCCAAAGATTTTAATGATATTCCATTAATTATTCATTGGTAACTGACTCCTTGCATGCTTTAAATAAACTTGTGCTGTCTGCTAGAATTATGATCTGCTTTAATTCTGAAAGACATATTTTCCTTAATTTCTTTTTAAAAATGCAATCAGAGTGTCAGAAAGCTGCTATTCTGATGAGAAGCCGAGTTATTTGGTATCTCATCTTGATCTATACTGTTTGCCTTTGGTTTTCAAGTATCTAGCAATAGATAAGGGACATACATTGAAATACTAAAATTGTCATTCCTCTTCCAAACCCAGTGTTGTAACCACTCTTTCGAATTGTCTCGAAGAGGGTTTGGTGGAGAAATAAGGGAGATTTTCTTGAAAATATTTTAACTTGTGCATTTTATCTGAGTTGGTGATCAAGGATTTGCCACTAGCATGCAAAGAGTAAATACTTTAATTATTTATTGATTGACAAAAAAGAGTTATACAATGAAACAAGATACCTGTTTGTGTTGACTTAATAAAAACACCATTTAATTATTATTGACATTCTTTGTATATAATTATATATATAAATATTTATTCATTCTCAATCAGGCGTCATAATTAAATGGTGACAATGATATGCTGAGACCAAGAGCTTCCTCGTCCCTGGTCTTTGCTTTCAATGATAAACATGACTCTGATCTAATTTGTCAAATGTAAAGAAAAGAAGTTGATTTTCTTACCATATTATCTCTGATAAACACTCTTTAGTTAACCCTTTCCTTCAAATAAATGCCTTTTCACTCATTTACAGACAGAGTAGACCCTGTAGAAGCCGTCTGTTCAGAGTCTGCTCTGTTTGCTTTCGACATGATATAGATCTGATTCTACAGTTTTTGTCAAACCAAAAACTTGCCTTGAAAGGTTTGCATTTTAAAAAAACAGTTAATAAATATTCATGATTTCATTATGTTTACATGAATATTGAACAGGTAAAGGCTTTATATATTTATTAGTTTTGTTGTATTGGTCTCATTTATTAGAATGTGGTCATTTTTTTGGGGAGAATACTGTACATAATTTGAAGAAATCAATACTTGGTATATTTTATCACTGACAGCATGGGGCCAATTTAATATTTCTAATGTCAATCGCATTGACCAAATAAAATATCGAGATCCCATCTCTTGCCTTCTGTCTGTCTGTCCATTTGCCAGTTGTCATATTTTCAACAGATGCCAAATGTGTTCCCTCAGACACTATTTTGTTAAAATTCATCGTTTGATGGAAATTCTCAGCAATAGGCATAGGGGAATAATTGATACAAAGACAATTCAATGAAAAATTACTAGATGTGGTTGAAGGGCATATAATAGATGCTTGTTATAAATTTAAGGAAGAAAGTTCTTCGCTACGTACTGCCCGGAGGTCTAATTCTGGGTTAATTGGTTGTCTGATGCTAGATGAAGGTTATCTAAAAAGCTCCTAAGGTCCTGTAGGAGCTTACTGCATCACATGTTTAGTTCTGCATTAACCCTTTCTTTTATGTAAACACTTTTTAATGTCTTTGCAAAAAGAGTAGACCCAGATCAGATGGCTTCTGTAGGAGTCATCTGATCTGTGTCTGCTCTGTTTGCTAGTATGACATGGTATAGATCGGATTCTTAATTCTTTTAATGCAAAAAATATCCTTTTAAAATGTTTGGTTTTTTGTTCATGATAAAAAGTCAGGTACCAAATATTCATGATGTCTGACATGAATATTCAACAGGTAAATGTTTAAGAAGTCATAGATCTACTTTTCAAGACAACAATTCTGGGTCACTGCTAATAAAACTTTTAGTTGAGTCTGAGTACGTTCTCAAGCTTTTGATTGGTCAGATTTGAGCCTTTGGCTCAAATCTGACCAATCAAAAGCTTGAGAACTCAAATCTGACCAATCAGAAGCTTGAAAACGAAATTCAGACTCAACTAGAAGCTTTATAAGCATGGACCCAGATTTATTTAGTGGTTACTCTATAGAGAGGTTCTGCTGCATTTTCTGTCGTAATTTTTGTGCCTTTTTATTGTTTTTAGAGCGGGCTATACATGTGGATTGGGATAACCATTACAAACACCCAATGACAAATGAGGACATAGCAGCACTGCATAAATATGGATTCTGACGGTGTTTACGAGAGCTATGAATATGGCGATGATGAGATACCTGGTGAAGAGACAGACGGCTACAATGAGGCTACTGCAGTTAGTGATAGTTCAGACTCAGAAAGTGAACCAGACGATTCAGGATTCAGCAATGATAATGTATCTCAGGAATTAACACTGCTTGATGGCCCCTGTGTGCTAGTGTTACCACCAGCTTTGGATGAAGACGATGATGGGGAGGCAGATGGTAAGTGTTTCTCGTACATGGATTTACTAAAAGTCAATGACTAAAGCTAATGTGCACATGGGTTTCAGAAGCATAGATAAGATGCAATTCAATTAACCCTTTCCTCCATGAAATATTCATGTAAGAGATAATGATGTCATGAATATTAAGTATTTTAATTTCTTAAAATAACACATAGGCACTGGAATGTTTAACCTTGGCAGAAACTGTATAATCCTATCTATATTATATCATAAGCAGACTGTGATCAGACGGCTCCTATAGGAGTCGTCTGATCTTGGTGTACTCTGTTTGCAAAGGCGTAGAAAGGCCTATTTATGGAGTAAAGGGTTAAACCTTCACACCTCATTAATATTCATGCAAGAAGTAATGACATCAAGAGTATTAATTAGCTAAATTTTTCGCTAACAAATTGGGAGGACGTATTGTGTATACTTCATATCTTAGTACAAGATAATATCAACATATGATTTTTTTGTCAAAGCAGAAACTGTTGAATTATTATTCTGAAGAATGGTTATAACATAGGGTTTGGTAGAAAAATTACAATAATACACCCATTCTCTATGACTCTAACAAGTGTGGGACACATATGCACTGTCTTTTTCAAACACAGGATCTTTCTGATGTAGGTCTGCACTGTTTGCCATTCAGAATCCACTATCAAGTTTTCCCTTTTTCACGCCTTTGCAAACAGAGTAGACCTACTATGGGAGTCAGACTGATCAGGGTATACTCTGATTGCTTATGACAAAATATAGATCTGATTAGAACTACAGTTTTAGTCAAAGCAAAATATTCCTGTGAATATTTTACATTATAAAACTTCTGCTTATAATTATTCATGAAATCATTATTACTTACATGAAGATTGAACAGGTAAAGGGGTTTAAGTACAAAATTATAAATATGTCCCTTAGTTCAGGGTAAACAAAAGTCTCGGACATTTGGTAACACTGTAGACTTTGATAAATGACTATGCTCTGTAAAGTGGTATTGAATTACTGCACTATTTGTGTGTACAAAATACTGGAATTACACTTAATTTTATGACACTCAATCTCACGACATGTTAGTAAAGCTTAGCTACCCTGTTATAAATCCATAACAAATGCTCCCATTCTAATAAAAGCCCCCCTGAACAGGGGGTGGGGTGGGTGGGTGGGTGGGGATTAATGATGAATAAAACAGCTAAAACATAATAAACCACTAAATAAAGAAATGCAAGTTTTTCAAAATAGGTGTCCTGTATTGCTTTAATCTTGCATTAGGCAACCATCTATCTACAAAATGCATGAAATGATGTCTGATATGGGTCTACTCTGTTTGCAAAGACGTGCATGAAAAGGTGTTTTTATTAGAGAAATGGTTAATGATGATGAACACTATTCTGATGTCATATAGATATTGTTTTTTGATCATATTCATATAAATTATTCATTAACCATTTACCTCTATGATATGCTTTATCAAGCTTTGCAAACAGAACAGACCCAGATTAGACAGCTCCTAAATAAGTCTTCAAGTCGGAGGTTGCTTTGTTAGCATATGGAATAGTAAATGTCATTGCTATAGCCAAAAAGTCTTGTGTTCATGCATATATGCCATTATGAAAATTCAGCTTATTTTATATTCATGCATTAATTATTTCTGACATGAATATTCTTCAGACAGGACTTTTTCTGGCTATTGTGGGAAACTACATATTAATAATTGCGTAAAACTCAGTGATTTGGAAAGCATCTTTGGTCCCATTCTAAATTATTTTCCATTTCTTTCAGCATTTTAATCAAAATTTGCTCTCTATTGGGATTTCCCCCCAAAATTGGGAAAAACGTAACTTTCTTTGCAAATGGGAATGGCTCCTTAAACGGATCCGGGTAGATACCAGAAAAAGGCCTGTTAGGTGAAAGGTTAATCAAGATAAAGTTTCAATAAGAATATTATACAGATTAAATTACATATCTAGTTCATTTGTATTGATATCCTTCAACTGTGATAGTATGTAGAACAGGTATTCTATCCTCGGAAATCACTCCAGAGCTTTGACATACAGCCAGATTAGAAAGACATCACTGTATAACTTGAAAAAAACTTCATTAACAATCATCATATTGTATGACCTACTTTTTGTTTAGTATGTATTGAACAATCAGATGGCGGGGAAGTAACACCAGATGCAGAGCCACAGATCCGTTTAGGGCCACATTCTATTCACTTACCTCCCCTGGATCTGATAGGGGAGGTTACTCTGGAAGCTTCATTATTGTCATCCAAAAAAGGTCTACATACATATATATATAAACTAGTAGCATAGTGGAGATGTTCCGTTCACCCAGGGCTGTAGATAACCGAGTTGTATTTAGGAAATCTACTGTATCATCTCTAATAAACACTCCTGGGGGAATTAAAGTTTTGAAAAGGAGCCTCCTGCATTTTAATACAAGTGGTTGCTGCCACCTGTATTTGGACAAACTTGTATTTATTTATTTAATGGTTAATATAATAGGGTTGTAGTTGTTTTATTCATCGTTAGTATCTCCTAGAAATAAGGGGGCATTTATTAGAGTGGGGGAGTTTAGAAGTAAGGTGGTGTTTAACCCTTTCCCTCATATTGACGACTTTTGACGACTCTGTAAAAGTCACTTTGTGAAACCATTGTGATAAATAGAGCATTTGCTCCTATAGGAGCAAATGCTCTATTTATCACAATGGTTTCAAGCTACAAAATTCTAAAATTTTCCTTTTCTCTAATTAATGCTCCTTTTCGGTAGATTAATTCAAAGAGGTTGTATCTAAAAATAGCCTATGTGGTAATGGGTTAAGAGCTAGTGGCAGAGTTTAGAAGTAAGGGGGCATTTATTAGATCTAGAGTGGGGGAGTTTATCAGGGAGAATACAGTAAGTAGTTATTTTTTAAATATCTCTGCCAAACCCTATCTTGCTGCTGTTCATTAGAAGCACCTCAGAGACAAAAGATAGGTAGCAGCGAGATAGGGTTAAGTGGAGAAAATAAGAGATTTTGATAGATCAGTAAGTATCTTATCTACAGCCCTGTTCATCTAATACATATCTTGATTTTACATGTATTTCATTCTTTTTTACCTCCAAACATAGCCAGATACTACTGCATTTTAAAAAAAAAAATGGACTAACTTTAAAGGTTGCTTCACATGGCTTTTTGTCTCCTGTTTTCATTTCTTGGCTTGGACTGATTTGGTTGTCCATACTTATTTCCTGTGGCTGGTTTTGGACTTTGGAATTACCATGGAACCTCCTATATATATATATAATAACTATAGTAACCCATTGAATTTGAGAAAATAGTTACCTGGCACTTGTAAACATTACAGACCTAGATCAAAGGGCTCATCTAGGAGTCTTCTGATGCGGGTCTGCACTGTTCGTCATTCAAAATCCACTAACAAATTTTCTTATTTCATATTAAATGGACCCTACCTTAAACAATGATAGACTCTTCCTCTCTGAAAAGTCAGCATTCTGGCAATTGTTTTAATAACTCTTTGCCAGCTGGTAGCAAGTTTATGATTTACAAGTATTTTTGCATCTCATGAGGATCTAAACTGGTTGGCACTTTGACTGTACATGTATTTGAAAACAGAAATGGAAAGAAAAATGGAAAATTTGCAGATGCCATTTATTTGGATTGTAAAGAGTTAACCCTTTACCTTGTGATTATTCATCTAAGAAATAATTAAGTCATACGCAAAGAGAGGAGACACTGGTTAGATGGCTCATACAGGGGCTATCTGTTCATGGTCTACTCTGTTTGTAGAAGTGTGCAAAGGTGTTTTTATGAGGGGAAGACATTAAAAGGCATATCTATAGAGTAAAGTGTTAAACTACCACATACATTCAGTCTAACAGACCAAAATTAGATTGCTTTAGAGTGGTTGCTTTAGAGCTCTAGATAGTGTTAATAGATGCATTTGATTTGTTCTATTTTAAATCCCTTCAACACTACTATGGACCAATTTGTGATGACAGTTGCAAACAGTTTGACTTCTGAATGATGAGATGTTGAGTTAAACTTAGTTCAGGAGTCAAACTGTTTGACCTATGACTCTTTTATTGTACCCCCCCCCCCCACACACACACACAGTGGGAGGCATATATCCTTGCTCTTGTCCATCCATCCCTCTGTCCATCCTTACATTGGATTTTTACTTTGAACATATTTTGATCCTGAGGAGATGCTACGTTACTTTTTGCCTCATACATGTCCAAGCTCTTTGGAAATGTAATTACATAGATGTCCATGGCAGCAAACAAGTGACATGATTTTGTTTTTAATTCCCAGCTTCTGCTTTTTGGTATATCTCACAGTGCTTTAACCTTTAATCTGCTGAATAATTGAAACTGGCTCCGCCCTTTCTGAATATTAATTAAACAATAAAATTTATCCATATTTATCACTGAAGAAAATGATTTTTATGACAAGAGTGCAACGTTTTCCCTGATCAAAGGGAGTCTGCACTCTCTGCAAAGGTATTATATATACTTGGTTTCCACATTTTAACCCTTTCCCTCATATTAATGTGTTTTCAAGCATTTGCAAACAGAGTAGACTCAGATCAGATGGATCCTAGAGGAGCCGTCTGATCAGGGTCTGCTCTGTTTGCTAATAGAATTTGATAGATCTGTTTCTTTGCTTTCTAAAATGTTAACCATGTTCAATCTTCTATATTTCATTATAACTATTTTGTCCATGAATATTCAGTAGGTATTGACATTTGGAATAAACATAGAACACAGAAAGGGTTAAGAGATAATTTTCATGTGCCTGTTTAATCCTTTCCTTCATATTAATGCTTTTTAAGGACTTTACAAACAGAGTAGACCAAGATAAGACAGCTCCTATGGGAGCCATGTGATCAGGGTCTACTCTGTTTGCTTAAGAAATTATAAATCCTATGACTACAGTTTCTACCAATACCATAAAATCCTATTTACATAATTATGCCATTATAAAAAAATCAGCTACTAAATATTCAAGATGTCATTATTTCTGTCATGATTATTCAACAGGGAAAGGGTCAAGGGATTGTAATCATCATGCATTTTTTACTGCTGAGGGTAATGAAAAGGTGCATTTGGCTATTAGGATCAGGATCATAGGGCTACTTCAAGGATAAGTTCTGTATTTATGGCATTTTTATAGATCTAGTAAGGTTGTTCAATCTTCTGATGTAAATGTATTGTCACATAAATGTTAGAATCACTCAGAGTACAACGCTAGGTGAGCAGTTTACCCAAGTAGTCAAGTACATACTGAATCATGTGCAAGCTGGTCTAAGCTTAGCTGCCTTTTGTTTTTATAATCCTTTTAATGAGGTCAGCTTTTCCTTTCCTCTCAACTAATGAAGCTATTACATTTACTTGTAACTTGTCTATATCAATATAAACCCTTTCACTGCCGATGTCGCATAAATGCACAACGCCAAATAGTGCAGTCCCAGATCAGACCTTTTCAAGGCGGCGTCTGATCAGGGATTTCACTTTTTGTCTCAATCTCTATTTATATATCTGTGCTTTATTCCTTTGAAATTTGCACTTATTTGTCTCATTTCCTTATTGTACCAAATGATTTAACAAAAACTGGGTTGCAAACGACAATTGGAAATTTGGCGCCAAAAGGGTCACATATAAAGACTTGTCCCCCTTCTGCAAGTTTCATTCAGAGCCACAGATAAATGTGCGTAGTCAAATACTAAATTTCTTCACCAAACCCTATGTTGTGACCACTCTTTAGAATTGTCTCAAAGAGATGATTCTAAAGAGTGATCACAACATAGGGTTTGATAGAGAAATAAATGAGTTATCCTTGAAAAATGTTTTAGCCCTTCCCCCCATACAAACACCTCTTCATGCATTTGCAAACAGAGAAGACCCAGACTAGACAGCTCCTATAGGAGTCCTCTGATCAGGATCTGCTCTGTTTTCTTATTGAATTTGATACATGTAGATCTGTTTGTTTACATTCTAAAATGGCTACAATGTTCCACCATCAGTAGGTATTGAAATTCGAAATAAACAGAACAAAGAAAGGGTTAGTTATGCATCTTATATTAAGACCTCTGTTCATTTATAACTTTAAAACATTTCTTATTCTTTATGTTTGAAGCTTAACTTCTAATAAATAGTCATGGTGTCATCAGAGGTCCAGGTAAGATGCCTAATGAAAACATTTTCAAGAAGAACTTCTTTATTTCTCCACTAAACCCTATGTTTTGACCACTCTTTAGAATTGTCTCTGTGAAACAATTCTAAAAAGTAGTCGCAACATAGGGTTTGGTGGAGAATTAAATGACGATTTTAGTACTTGAGTACGCATCTTCATCTGCAGCTCTGTATCATTCTTTGTTACATGAATATTGAACCGGTAAAGGGTTAATCAACTGTTACTGGCCACATGGCCATTTTGCCAGGCAGTTTTGTAGACAATGTAATCCCAACCAGATCAGCTTGTATAGTAAGCTATCCCATCATGGGCTCCACAGTTTGATAAGGAAACATATCCTTTACTGCATCAGATTTATCTCATTAAGACTCCTCTGCAAGCTTCATTACTGAAATTAATTTTTATCCCTTCCCCTTGCCCCCCTTGCCCCCCATATTGTTTTTGCCCAGTCTATTGGTTTGGCCTCAACTTTAACATTTGCGATAATTTTGGAGCCATTGCACATACAATTACATCAAAGTTGGCATGCATGTGCAACTTATGGAGACAACATTTTATGGGGTGACTTATTAAGGTCAAGGTCAAAGGTGAAATTACTGGTCAATTTTATATTAGGCGATAATCGGGGCATAGTGTTTCACAAACACATCTTGTTTATGTTGGGTTAGTTATGGCCAAATCCACATATCGCAATTTTAAAAATTCTGGGCTTTTCACGGGGGAAATATGTATCATAAACTGTCAAATTTTGGAATGAAAATTAAGAACAAGGAATACAGACAATTTCACCAATGAAATGAATTAATACACAGAATTTTTAATCTTTCTTAGGTGATAAATGTTAGTGTCATTGTTAGAAAGTACAGTAAAACCTCTCTAAACCAGAATTCTAGTAGAGAAGGATTTAGAATAAGATACTTTAAGACAGACCAGTGTGGCTGCTTAATGATGGGTGAAAGTCATACAAAAAGGAGCTTTCTGCATGGTTTTCACCCTGCATTAAGTTGCCACCTGTCTCCAAAACCAATATTTATACTAAATTGAACATCCAGTTTAGAGAGGTTTTACTGTATATTTGAGACAAATAAGATTGGTCTTTATCAAATTACTCTTCCTCTATAGATGAGGAAAATGCAACAGAACTTTGGGGAAAATATTTACTTTCTGGAGAGGGGATTCCATATGGGACCCAAGTTTTGGCCCAACAAATACCATAAAAACCACAGTTCACCCTTGATTATTACATTTACATTTTGTTTGATTTGGTACTGTAATTCAGTCACCCAGTCTTCCCCTTAATTTCTATTGGTTTGTAAATTTGGCACCAATTTGGTACCTTTAGTTCATACAGTAGCAAATGGTGTAGGCTCCAATAAGATTGTTCTATTAGACAAGGGTCTGCATCTTGAAATGCTGTTGTTATTTAATGTTACACGTTTGAACATTATTTCAAGAAAATAGTAACTCATTATCACTGAAATAATTCATCTGTCAAGAGCAATTAACCCATTCCCTCATATTCAGACGCCTCAAGTCACTTTCTGACACCTTAGTGATAAATAGAGCATTTGTTCCATAGGAGCATAATGCTCTATTTATCAAGATGGTTTCAAAACTTCACAATTCTAAAATTTTCCTTTTCTGTAGTTAATGCTCCTTTTCGGTAGATTTATTCAAAGAGGTTGGGTCTAAAAATAGCCAATGAGGTAATGGGTTAAAGACACATTTTGAACCTGATTGTTTTTAATAATTTAGTGATAGTTATAATACAAGTCGAAATACAACAGGTGTATATTTCTTTGCAGATTTGTTTTTGTCACGGAACTCTCTTGTCACTGAAATCTTTTATGGTTTAAAAATTGTATTGTATAAAGTTTGAAATTACTCCTTCGGTGATGGGAATGAATTGACATTTTTGTTCACATTTTTTGTTTACATTATTTCTCTCTTCAATCATATAATGGCAACACCATTGCATTGTAATCAAATGCATTTTATACATTTCTGTTTATACACAATAATATATGTTTAACCTTTTGAATGCAGGAAAATCTCATTTGTAAACAATGTAGACCCAGATCAGAGGGCTCCTAGAGAAACCCTCTGACCGGGTCTGCATTGTTAGTCATTCAATTTCCTCTAGATGGTAAATCTAAGCATTTCATGCTGAATGTGCTTTATAGTTAACCATTTACCTGTTCAATATTCATGTAAGAAATAATGACATCATGAATATTAATTAGATTAATTTTGATATGGCACATGAACACAGGACATTTTGGCTCAGGCAGAAACTGTAGTATCAGATATATATTAAACCATAGGCAAAAAGAGCAGACTCTGATTTGACAGCTCCCATGTGAGCTGTCTGATCTAGGTCTATTCTGTTTGCAAAGGCATGAAAAGGCATTTATTTAAAGGGACGGGTTAACCACTGATGTGCCATTCCCCCAGAGCAATAGATTAAAAGATGCATATTCAAATACTAAAATGGTCATTTCTACCCCAAACCCTCATTTTGGATATTCAGCATTCAAAGGGTTAAACTACTAACACCAAATTAACTCTTGTTGTAGGAAAGAACCATAAATTACCTCATGAATATTCATTATAAAATAATGAATGTATGGATATGAAGTAGCTGAATATTTATAATGTTATCATGAACAATGGACTATATAATTATATAGACTTTAATAAGCAAACAGAGCAGATTTATTATTCTCACAATGTTTATTCCATTTCTTCAGAGTGTCAAACAATTTGGATTCTGACATGACACCAGTAAACTCAATCTGAATCACTTACCTTGGAATTACACTGCTTGCAGATATTGTCATAAATTCATCTTTAGCTTGCAAAGAGTTAACCCTTTATTCCATGAATATTCTTGTAAGAAATATTGACATCATGTATATATGATGAACATGGATTATATTATAAGAGCATATCAATCTAAAGAGTGGTCACACCATTTGGTTTGGTGACTGGAAAGTTATTCTTGAAAATGTTTTAATTTAAGAAAAGTTTGGCAATGACATAGACTGTAGAATCATAGCAATATTATTTCATAATCAAACAGCAGACCCTGATCAATCGGCTCCTACAGGAGAAAAATGTCTGACCTGGGGGCATCTGATCTGAGTCTACTCTGTTTGCAAAGGCATAGAAAAGTGTATTTAATGGAGTAAGGAGATAAACAGGCACAAGATAAACCTTCACCTGATAGAGACATCTTTGCAAACAGAGTAAGAATGATGGCTTCTGTTGGGTCTGCTGTGTTTGCTTATGGAATGATGCAGATCTGATTCTAAAGTTTCTGCTTTATTAACCCTTCGCTTGCTGAGTTTTAAAATACATTTCTCCTTCTTTACCCATGCCCTGTTGTATAATTACATATATCTTCACTGTGTACAAGTATTTCGCTGTGCAATCACTGCTGCGGAGTGCGCTGGTTGCACAATCAACTTGTAAATAGTGCAGACCCTGATGAAACAGCTCCTGCAGGAGCTGTCTCATCTGGGTCTTCACTTTTTACAGGTACGTATATTGACGTGAATAGCAAGCAAAGGGTTAAAAAATCCTGTGTTCATATGCAATTATAAAACTAAATCTAGTTAGTATTCATGGTCATTATTTCTTACATGAATATTAATCAGATAATGGGTTAAATTAAGATAAAATTCATAAACTTATGTTGTAGAATAAATACAATTGTCTGTTTTAAACAATCAGAGATTAATATGGATGTTGGTAATAGGTATAGATTTTACATTCAATGTATACATATGCGATAATAAAAAATCAGCAGATATTAATATTCGCGATGTTATTATTTCTTACAAGAACTTTCAACAGGGAAATGGTTGAATATGATGATTATGGTATTGATACAAACAAACTTTGCCAATTATAGTTTAAACCCAGATAAAAAAAAATGTTCATAAAGGAGCTTTCTGATCATGAGGGTCTACATTCTGTGCTTCTCCAGCAAATTCATTAACCCCTTACTCCATAGATACACTTTTTATGCCTTTGGAAACAGAGTAGACCCAGATCAGATGGCTCCTATAGGAGCCATCTGATCAGGGTCTGCTCTGTTTGCATATGATATAATAGACAAAATTTCCTGTGTTCATGTGTGATAATAGAAATTAAACTATTTAATATTCATGATGTCATTTCTTGCATGAATGTTCATGGAGTAAAGGGCTATAGTTATCAAACAGTGCCGGATTAACGTATTCAGGTTTGAAAATTGGTGGAAAGAAGAGACTTGTTGACCGTAGGATAAATACAATAATATTCTGTTTCCTGTATCATGGCAATAACATTTTCAGGGACTCGAAAAAACTTATATTTAAATGCACTTCATTGAATTAATTTTAGTTTTGTTGCAAAAGTCTTAAACTCTGAATGTGTTTTATGCAAAACAGTATTGACCCAGTTTATTTTTACAGATACAGGCATTAGCACTCAGGCAGATGATGATGAAGATTTAGGCGAAGGGGAAGGAGATGAAGAGACCCCTGATGCAGCTGGCAAAACTGCCTCTACTGAACTTGAGGAAAAGAAAGAGGCTGAGAAGAAAACACCAAAGAAAAAGAAGAAAAAGAAAAAGTGAGTAGCTTGAAACAGTAATTTGATGCAAGAGTTTATTTGATTAACCCTTTCTTTCTTATAAACGATTTTCATGCCTTTGCAAACAAGAGTAGACCAATGAGCCATCTGATCATGGTCTGCTCTGTTTGTTTATGAAATTATGATAGATCTGACCCTAAAGTGTCTACCAATACCAAAACATCCTGTTTACCAATGTCATTATGCCTACGCCTATGCCGGTGGATGTGGTCAAGTAGTTGAGACGCTCGACGATTACAATACCAGGGTTTCGTGCTCAATTCCCCACCAGACCAAGTCCTTCGGATGAGACTTTATCAGTGCTTTACACTCATCAGAGAAACTCATCTGCAATAAGACTAGGGCATTATGACTGGTTTTCTCTGTATCTGCTCCCCTCTCTCTTGGGGCAATTCCAGTCAGCCCATGGTTGGCAGAAATGGACGTACGTTGATCAACACAACCAACCAATCATTATACAGTCAAACTTGCATGAGCGACCACGTGTATTAAGCGACCACTTGTCCTAAGCGACCACTTTCAGGTCCTCCCGTGAAGTTTTGCTCTATATTTAACTTGCACTAAGCGACCTTTGTTTAACGCGACCAGCGACCACCAAATACCTGTCCCTACGATAATTGCTCTGCTTTGTTAAGCGGCCAATTATATATTGTCGTTGTTGCATCATGACAAGCAATCGCATTCACACCTTTATACGACTGACTGTTCGAGAAACTTACCTGTCACGCCTAAATTTGACATGTTCTCAACACAAAACATGTGCGTGTTCCACTCGGTAAACTCCGTTAGTCTCCGTGCTCTTAACATTTCTTAGCGATTAAGGTCGAACAATGTCCGAAGTTAAAGGTTCATTTAGCAAATAATTTCAAACAACCAAGTATATATTTCATAAAACAAGTTTGTTGACAGGATGTAATTGCCTCTGGGCCTGTCAAACCCCTAATCCGATTAAACCTGCTGTGTAAAACAATAAATATGGCTGTCACTGTTTTCAGAAAATGAAAGGTCACATGTGATATCGCGTGTGATTTATTGGGGTTTTAAATTTCATTTGATTGGTCAAAGAGTGCACACCCTTTTCTGCATTAGCATATAACCTCCAACCCCACACTGAGTTAGGGGTTTAGATGTCTAATGATGTTTGTTTTTCATAATTAAAGTGCAAACTTCGGTGGCTTTGACAGTGAAAAAATTCAGTGCACGCGCATCTCAATTATACACACAATTAATTTGTAACGAAAGTTATGCAGTTAAGATTTTACTGGTTCCTTTGCTATTAGGGCATCATGCGCATGATACGAGCCGGTCATCAGCTGTGTGTATTACATTCATGGCGGCATATATACGATTTAATAGTTGTCAGTTTTCACACGTAAGATTTGCATTGCATAAGGGAAAAGGCCATTGGTTAGAGAGTATAATGAGCTTGGAAAGCATGTTTACAAGCAGCAGGGCAGAGTTTGAAAACAAACAAACCAAAATCAGTGATTTCTTTAAGTAATTTGTATGAAAGAAGTGACTGATTTTTGGTTAATTTGTTTTAATTTCATTCAGAAATAAGACAGGGAAAGTGTTAACCCGTAACATTTAAGGCCTTTATTTGGTTCCCAACTGAAAAGAAAACATTTGCATGTTTAAGTACACATGTACATGCACATGTTTTCTTTACTACACTTGAAGGGGTTTTGTATTAAGAGACCGTTTTATTAAGCGACCACTTTTTGACTGTCCCTTGGGTGGTCTCTTAATACAAGTTTGACTGTACATATATAGATGACAATAACAAGTACAGTCGAGACTGCCTTAGCGACCCCCTGGATTCAGCGACTCTCTCTCATATGCGACCGTGTTTCATCCCGCCCAACGTATTTTCCTATAATTTTGGTCTGAATTTAGCGACTCCCTGTCTTACGTGACAAGCGACCCTGATTTTGCGAACCAAACATAGGCTTCGGTCTGTATTAAACGACATTCAATTATCACAGTTTCTTTTGTTTGTTTACATAGCGCGTCGGTATCTCACACCATATTAATTAGGGAAAACCCGGGATTGTAATCACGCTTGAACTAGCTGGTTCCCGACTTCCGCTGTACAGATACATGTACGCGAGCAGAATATTCGGGAAACCGGTCGTGTCAAACATGGCTACGTACGTTGTATACAAGATTCGCCGGAGGAGATTTCGAGCGACAAAACTGTTAAAAAACGACAAACAACTTTTAAACAAGGCAACTAATTCGATCTGGTTTGCGATTATTACGGGCTCTTTAGTTCAGAACGGTCTTTATAAATATTAATCAGTATGTGCATAATACGTGTCTCTATCAACATTACTCGCAAGTATGCTTGGTAATCTGCACCTAGTTTATATTTATATCATTAAGTGTTTAAAACTTTCCCTCATATAAACGTGTTTTCACGCATTTGCAAACAGAGTAGACCCCGATCAGACAGCTCCTAGAGGAGCCGTCTGATCAGGGTCTACTCTGTTTGCTAGTGGAATTTGAAAGATCTGTTTCTTTTCTTTCTAAAATGGCTACGATGTTCCACCTTCCATATTTCGTTATAACTATTTTATCCATGAATATTCAGCAAGTATTGAAATTTGTTATAAACATAGAACAGGGATAGGGTGAATTTAGTGCATGCAATTATATGTGTATTATATTTGTACATTGTATCGTACATGCACTAATGTTCTGGTAAGTGAATGATTTATTAATTAATTAAACTTTTAAATTAGCGTTTATTTATGATAATAAATGTTGTATAAATGTATTAAATAATAGATACATAATTATATTAGACTGGATTAGTACACAGTTTTATTTTTCCCTTAAGTAGATCTCTTACATGTACATGTACATGTAGCATCGGTATACGTCATGTATTATATCCTAGGTCTGTATTAAGAGACTCCCTGTCATATGTGACCTTTTTCATGAAGTCCCTTGGAAGGTCACATATGACAGTCTCGACTGTATTCATGATGTCATAACTTCTTACATGAATATTCAACAGGGAAAGGGTTAGAATGACGTAAAGGGCTAAGACTAATAGAATTACTTTAATAAAAATATTTTAAGAGTCTTTACCATACTCTTGGATTCTTGTAATTAGACCACCAGTATTCTGTAAACCTTCTCATTTATAAAGTTTTACTTATTTTTCTCTTCTGTTAACCCTTTCTCTTAAAGCATTATCACACTTTTGCAAACAGAGTAGACCCAGACCAGATGGCTCCTATTGGAGCTGTCTAGTCACGGTCTGCTGTGCTTGCCTTTGACATGATATAGATCTGATTCTACAGATTTTGTAAAAGCAAAAATAATGCCATTGAAAATTTCACACTTTGAAAAATTCAGCTAATAAGTATTTATGATGTCACCATTTCTTACATGAATATTGAATAAGGAAAGGGTTAAATGAAGGACACTATTACAGTAAGACAGATCCATTCAATTTTTGAATCACATTTTATGCAGGTGATTTATGTTACATACTGGCTTTTTGAAGTCAGTCTAACTCATTCAGTACTAATGACGCATTTTCAAAAAACATTTTCAAACAGTTTTCTGTATGAAACACTAAGTAATTTAGTATCAGTCATCATACTGCTTGACGTTTAACATTTCCCTTTACACAAGGCTTATTCACAAATTTGCAAACAGAGTAGATCCAAATCAGATGGCTTGCAGTTTCTACCGACGCGAAACATCCATGTAATAATTATGCCAGTATAAAAAGTCATCTATTATATATTCATCATGCCCCTAATTCTTACATGAATATTCAACAGGATAAGAGTTACTCATTGTAGTTTGGAAATAATTTGGCTGATTATTGAAGGAGTTGATATACAGTAAAACCTCTCTTAACCGGAATTCTAGTAGAGAAGATTTTAGATATTTAAGGCAGGTGACTGCTTAATGCAGGGTGAAAGTCATGCAGAAAGCTCCTAGAGGAGCTTTCTGCATGACTTCCACCCTGCATTAAGCTGTCACCTGTTTCCAAGTCCATTTACACTAAATTTAATGTCCGGTTAAGAGAGGTTTTACTGTATAGGTTGGAGATGAAAAGTTATTTTGTGTTCAAAGGGTGAACCTGTTACCTTATGAATATTTATGTATACAAGGATTCATGACTTCATTAATAATTCTTCAACTGAATTTTTATAGTGGCCAAAGAATAAAGGAAGTTTAGGCCATTCAGAAATTGTGAATCAGTTTTTTTTATTCCATAAGCCAATAGTAGACCCTAATCAAACTGCTCATACAGGAGCTGTCTGTTCTGGTTCTTCTTGGTTCGAATAAGCTTTAAAAAATGTCTTTACAGAGTAATAGACATTAGTGTCTGGACAGACTACTTTGAGTGTCAAATAAATTTCCATATTTACCTCTATGAGTGTGTATTGTATGTCTAGGCATACATGTTCTAACACTTGTAAACATTTTAGAATTGACATAAAAGGAATTTGGAGGGTTTGTTTCACCCTTTCGGTCCACAGTCAATATTGACACAAGTAGTTTTATTAAACAGCACTTACTGTATAATCAGCAATCGTGACAGAACCCCATCGAAATTGAAAACCTGTTTGTGTTGTGAATTGCCGATAGGGTTGTAACATATGTTCAAAGTGGGGACATGAAAATGAATACTTTTTTAGCTATTTGGATGATCCTGTCTCCTTCGTCGTTAGTCGTACATATGTGCATCGTGCGGCGTCAAAAATTTACTTAAACATCTTCTTTTCTGAAACTACAGAAAGGAAATTGACAAAAAATGGCCAGAATATTCCCTAGGTGGTCCTCTTCCAAAATTGTTCAAATAGTTTAATTCCATGAAGAACTCTGGTTGCCATGGCAACCAGATGAAAAATCTTTAAAAATCTTCTTCTACAAAACCACTGATCATATTTCAGAATAATTTGGCAGAAATAGTCCTTAGGTGACCCTCTATCAAATTTGTTCAAATCATGTTGTTATCTCAAAAAACATGACCACCAGTGGGCGGGACTATTTTTCCTTACATGTCTATGTAGATAACTTTAAAAATCGACTTCTCCACAACCATCTGTCAGATTTCAACAATATTTGGCATGAACAGTCCTGAGGTGACCCTCTACCAAGACTGTTCAAACCATGTTGATATCTCAAAAAACATGGCTGCCACCTGGGGGGTGGGGGACACTAATTTTCCTTATATGTACAAAACTTCAAACCATATGGCCTAGAGCCTTCATATTTGGTATGAAGCATGTGCTCATGGTCCACTATCAAGATTGTTCAAATTTTGGTCCTTGGGTTAATATTGACCCCACTCTAGGGCTCCCATTATTGACATTGAAATGTATAGGAAATATTTTGAAAACCTTCTCCTCCAGAACCATAAGGCCTAGATCCTTCATATTTAATGTCACATGTGCTCATGGTCCACTATCAAGATAGTTCAAACGATATCCCTTAGGTCAATATTGGCCCCAGCCTAGGGCTCCCCTTATTTTCACTGACATACATAGGAAAATCTACCTCGCCCCCTGGTCATGGTCTGCTCTGTTTGCTTATGGAATAATAATAGCTTATTCCACAGCTTCTGATATAGCCAAAACTTCCAGTGTATTATATGCCTTTATAAAAAATCAGCTAATGACTATTCATGACATCAGTATTTCTTACATGAATAATCAACAGGGAATGGGTTAAATTCCAATTAATCCTTTGAAGGGGTGGGGGGGGGGGGGGTTAATGAGTGTACTGGTATTTGCAAACTGTACAATCATGTACACCCAGAAGGACTCCTTTTCTGACAAATGAAGCATTTCATACTGAATGAACTCTATACAAACAGAGTAGACACAGATCAGCTGTTTGATCAGTGGCCAGGCAGTTTGCTTATGACACAATATATAGATCTGATTCCACAGTTTTATGAAAAAGCAAATAAATCTTTTGAAAGGTTTACATTATAAAAATTCAACTAATAAGTATTCATGATGTCATTACTTCTTACATGAATATTCAACAGGGAAAAGGTTAAACACTGATGAGCCATTTCACTTTGAATATTTAGCATTCAAAGGGTTATAGCTATGTTTTTAGACCTGATTAATAATGTAAAACAGTATTTTCCATGTTCATAACTTAATTTTTAGATCTGTTAACCCTTTCCCTGTTCTACATTTGTTCCAACTTTCTATACCTACTGAAGACTCATGGACAGAACATTTATAATGAAATATGGAAGATCGATGGAACATTGTAGCCATTTTAGAAAGTATTAGAAACGGATCTTTCAAATTCCACTACCAAACAGAGCAGACCCTGATCAGATGGCTCCTATAGGAGCCATCTGATCTGGGTCTGCTCTGTTTGCAAATGGGTGAAAACATGTCTATATGAGGGAAAGGGTTAAAAGACTAGTGTAAGATATTAGTGTTACACCATTAAGTCTATAGACAGTTTAAGCATAATAGTTCAAGCATAATTTCCCGACAACCTTTGTCAAAGAAGTAACACTTTGTATGGTTTACTTTTTATAAGATGAATTTGCCTAGCAATGTTTAACATAAGAGTACAATCAGTATTAATTGTGCTGAAAAGAACTCAGAACAGCAAACTGCAGATCCTGATCAGTGAGCTCCTGCAGAGTCCTGTAATCTTACTTTACACTATTTGCAAATGATGTCCAACTAATGTCTCCAGCTTTTGAAAGGCTAAAGTTATTTTTATTCTGTAAGTATTTGACCGTAATACTATCCCAGGACAGGTATGTATATTGATTATGGCAAGTGACAATGATATACCCTATCACCAATATTGATCTTCTCAGCCTAACACTTCTTTGCATGCCAAGTGATTGTTGTCTGCAAAAATGTTTGTCTGCCACTATTCTCAAATCTAATGTTTCGTTAGTTTCTCTTCAAGTACAGTCAGTGTCAAACAGATAGGATCCTTAACACTTTACTTGATCAATATTCATGTAAAAATAGTCACTTATGAATATTGATTAGCTAAAATTTTATTAATGTTTTTTTTTTGTTGATAACGTTTTAGACCTAATAGTACCGGTATATTGAATTTTGTGAAAATTAATTTTCTTACGTTGTTACATACAAAAAAAAACAAAAAAAAATACTGTCTTGCTATGGCAAGTTTAAAATCAGATCAAAGAATTTTATTCTATAAACAAAAAGAGCAGAGCCTATTGGAACAATCTATTCTTGATTTACTCTGTGTGCAAAGGTCAATAGCTGTCTATATAGTAGGTAAAGGGTTAATTTATCTAATACCTAATGTGACCAATAAAAAGAAAAGTTCTACCATTCTTTTTTATGCCTCCCCAACGGCGGGTATATAGTAATCGCATTGTCTATCCGTCTGTTCGTCTGTCAGTCCTTCTATCTGTCTGTCCCAAATTTCGTGTCCCTTCTATAACTTCTTTTTATCTGTGAATGGATTTCAAAATAACCTTGCACAAATGTTCACCACACAAAGACGATTTGTAGCGTTCAACTCCCTGGTCCATGGGTCAAAGGTCAATGTCATCCTTCGGGGTCAAAGGTCGGAGGCATAGTGTTTCACAAACACATTTTGTTTTATCTTGAATAACTTCTGAATGAAAAGATTGGATTCGGATAAAATTCTGAATAACTCAGATTCTCATCAGGATATAAACTGTGTGATCAGCTCTGATAAAATATGCATAACTTTAAAACATTATATATCAAGAATAACACTCAAAGAGACAATTCTAAAGAGTGGTCACAGCATAGGGTTTAGTGGAGAAATGGCGATTTTAGTACTTGAGTGCACACATTTATCTGTTGCTGTTGCTCTAGTGATATATGTTTTAAAAAGCTACATTTAGAATGGAAGCCGGCTACCAATTTGCAATGACATAGTAATTGTTTACTTGATTAATAATCATGTAGGAAATAATATCATTATGAATATTAAAGGGGGGGGGGGGGTTATATTGTTTTTGACCTGCCTGCTTGTCTGTTGGATTGTCGGTTGGTTTGTGGACAACTTTGACATTAGAGATCGATGATTTGTAGCCATTGCTCATACATACTTCAAACTTGGCATACATGTGCAACTTATGGAGGCAAACATTTTTAGGGGTGACTTGTTAAGGTCAAGGTCATATGTTAAGGTCCAAGGTCAAATTACGGGTCAAATATATATTGGCAATAATCACTGTGGGGCAAAGTGTTTCACAAACACATCTTGTTTGAATGGCATGTGAACACAGGAAGTTTTGGCCATGGCAGAAACTGTAGAATATCAGATCCATATTAATTCACAAGCAAACAAATCGGTTTCGACCATGTCATCAGACGACTCCTGCAGGAACCATCGGATTTTGGTCCTCTCTTTTTACAAAGTCTCTAGATCTGTCAGGTTAATAATTAAAAGCAGGGCACAGTATAACATGCTAAAGATTGAGATTTGCCAGTCGGCTATATAGACAACTGTCTCAGATTTCAGTCGGCTGTTACCCAATAATCAGGCAACAGCTTTTTCATTGTTGGGGTATTTAAAGCTTACTTTTTATGCCCCCAAAGCTAGGCTTTGGCGGCATATAGTGATCGCACCGTGCGTGTGTGGGTGTGTGTGTGTGTGGGTGTGTGGGTGGGTGGGTGTGTGGGTGGGTGGGTGTGTGGGTGGGTGGGTGGGTGTGTGTACCTTTTGTCCGGAGTATATTTCCTTTGTCACATCAGCTACGGATACCAAATTTGGTGTGTGAGTTCATCTTGGGATGGGGGAGTGTCGCGTACCATTTTCATGTCACTGTGACCTTGACCTTGACCTTTGACCTTGATTTTACAAAAAGCTTGTCCGGAGCATATCTCCTTTACCTTACCAGCTACAGATTCCAAATTTGGTGTGTGAGTTCATCTTAGGATGGCGGAGTGTCGCGTACCATTTCCAGGTCACTGTGACCTTGACCTTGACCTTTGACCTCGATTTTAAAAAAAGCTTGTGCCTTACCAGCTACAAAAAGCTTGTCCGGAGTATATTTCCTATACCTTACCAGCTAAGGATTCCAAATTTGGTGTGTTAGTTCATCTTGGGATGGAGGAGTGTCGCGTACCATTTTCAGATCACTGTGACCTTGACCATGACCTTTGACCGATTTTACAAAAAGCTTGTCCGGAGCATATCTCCTTTACCTTACCAGCTACAGATTCCAAATTTGGTGTGTGAGTTCATCTTGGGATGGCGGAGTGTCGCGTACCATTTTCAGGTCACTGTGACCTTGACCTTGACCTTTGACCTCGATTTTAAAAACCGCTTATACCTTACCAGCTACAAAAAGCTTGTCCGGAGTATATCTCCTATTCCTTACCAGCTAAGGATTCCAAATTTGGTGTGTGAGTTCATCTTTGGATGGAGGAGGCTTTGGCGGCATATAGTGATCGCACCGTGCGTGTGTGGGTGTGTGTGTGTGTGGGTGTGTGGGTGGGTGGGTGTGTGGGTGGGTGGGTGTGTGGGTGGGTGGGTGGGTGTGTGTACCTTTTGTCCGGAGTATATTTCCTTTGTCACATCAGCTACGGATACCAAATTTGGTGTGTGAGTTCATCTTGGGATGGGGGAGTGTCGCGTACCATTTTCATGTCACTGTGACCTTGACCTTGACCTTTGACCTTGATTTTACAAAAAGCTTGTCCGGAGCATATCTCCTTTACCTTACCAGCTACAGATTCCAAATTTGGTGTGTGAGTTCATCTTAGGATGGCGGAGTGTCGCGTACCATTTCCAGGTCACTGTGACCTTGACCTTGACCTTTGACCTCGATTTTAAAAAAAGCTTGTGCCTTACCAGCTACAAAAAGCTTGTCCGGAGTATATTTCCTATACCTTACCAGCTAAGGATTCCAAATTTGGTGTGTTAGTTCATCTTGGGATGGAGGAGTGTCGCGTACCATTTTCAGATCACTGTGACCTTGACCATGACCTTTGACCGATTTTACAAAAAGCTTGTCCGGAGCATATCTCCTTTACCTTACCAGCTACAGATTCCAAATTTGGTGTGTGAGTTCATCTTGGGATGGCGGAGTGTCGCGTACCATTTTCAGGTCACTGTGACCTTGACCTTGACCTTTGACCTCGATTTTAAAAACCGCTTATACCTTACCAGCTACAAAAAGCTTGTCCGGAGTATATCTCCTATTCCTTACCAGCTAAGGATTCCAAATTTGGTGTGTGAGTTCATCTTTGGATGGAGGAGTGTCGCATACCATTTTCAGATCACTGTGACCTTGACCATGACCTTTGACCGATTTTACAAAAAGCTTGTCCGGAGCATATCTCCTTTACCTTACCAGCTACAGATTCCAAATTTGGTGTGTGAGTTCATCTTGGGATGGCGGAATGTCATGTACCATTTCCAGGTCACTATGACCTTAACCTTGACCTTGACCTTGACCGATTTTACAAAAAGCTTGTCCAGAGCATATCTCCTATACCTTACCAGATACGGATTCCAAATTTGGTTTGTGAGATCACCTTCAGATGGCGGAGTGTCGCGTACCATTTTCAGGTCACTGTGACCTTGACCTTGACCTTCGACCTCGATTTTACAAAAAAGGTTGTCCAGAGAATATCTCTTATACCTTACCAGCTGCGGATTCCAAATTTAATGTGTGAGTTTATCTTGGGATGGCGGTGTGTCGCGTACCATTTTCAGGTCACTGTGACCTTGACCTTTGACCTAGATTTTACACAAAGCTTGTCTGGAGCATTTCTCCTATACCTTACCAGCTACGGAATCCAAATTTGGTTTGTGAGTTCATCTTGGGATGGGGGAGAGTCATGTACCATTTTCAGATCACTGACCTTGACCTTGACCTTTGACCTCAATTTTACAGTCCGGAGCATATCTCCTATATCTTACCAGATACAAAAAGCTTGTCCAGAGCATATCTCCTATACCTTAAACGTTGACAATCAACCCAGGGTCCTTTTTAACGTTGAGAATGACTTAGGGTCCTTTTTAACTAAGTTTTGACGCTTGGCTCTTTTCTTAGCTATCATAATCGTCAAAGGTTCTGTTTCTAATGTTAAGAACTGACTCCTGTGTCATTTTTAACAGCATCAAAATTTCATGTTACACCTGCATTACATTGTATTGTTTTTCCACCAAAATGCATTTCGGTGTCAAACACTTTGGGGGCATTTGTCACCCGTGACGACCCTCTTGTTCAAAATGAAGTGTAGTTGTTAAATCAATTATATAATTTTATAGTATGCCCTTTTGAGAAATTACTCCATGAATATTCATGTAAAAAATAATGATATTATGAATATTTAACAGACTTTTCATAATGGCACTATGAAAAAATGTAATTTTTTATACTCAAGACGTAACTGTATTATCAGATCTGTATTATTTCATAAGCAAACAGCACACCCTGATCTGATCTGGGTCTACTCTATTTGCAAAGGCGTAAAAAGGCACATTTATACAGTAAACGAATGGTTAATATTGTTAAAAATGAAAATGTACTGGTTTTCAAATTAAAGGTACAAACAGCATGAGCCTTTGGTCATTAGTATCACATATATTCTTTATTTATTAACCCTTTCCCTGATAGGCTATTTTTAGATCTAACCTCTTTGAATAAATCTACCGAAAAGGAGCATTAACTAGAGAAAAGGAATACATTTTAGAATTTTGTAGTTTGAAACCATTGTGATAAATAGAGCATTTGCTCCTATAGGAGCAAATGCTCTATTTATCACAATGGCTTCAGCAGGTGACTTTTACAGAGGCGTCAAAAGGCGTCAATATGAGGGAATGGGTTAAGCTGCATTTATTCATTTAGATTAAAAAATTTGCACCATGAGAGTATACATGTAGATCATGGCTTATGTATATTAACTAGGCCACACACACTTACACACACCTGTAGGTATAGATTAACTCTTTAAAAATGGGGCACAATCATGTGTACTGACATTTGCATTTACAATGTAGACCCAGATCAGAGACTATTCAGAGGGTCCCTAGAGGAAACCTCTGATCAGGGTCTACACTGCTTTTTATTCAAACTTCGTGCATAGTGTACTCTATCATATTGAATGGTGGTTACCATTTTATTTTAGTTATGGACCAGTCCACTTTCAATATTCAGCATTCAAAGGGTTAATTTAATATGGATAAAATAGAATTAGCATTACAGAAGTCATAGTTCATTAATTACTGTATTTAGGATCAAGGATTAAAGAAGTTTACTATGTCCATAGGTGAAGGTTGTATTTCATATTACCTGTCAGGTACATAGAATTAGTGAATTCTGTGAAGTTTGCAGCTGAAAATTTTTCGAGGACAAACAAAGAGTAAAGCAAAGCTGTAAAATGGCATGTGTATGAGGGAAAGGGTTAAGAAAAGGAAAGTTGCAGGTTCGGTCCCTGACTTGATAGTTCCAAACACTTTAAATTGCAACTGTTAGCTTTCTTGCTTAGCAGTTAGTTTTCAACATTATAATATGGGGAAGTGCTAGCTGGGACTGTTTTACCTATATTCATGTCTGGTTACAAAATTTTCTGCTATTTCAGTTATGACAGTTTTACTGTATGAGAAAAATCTCATTACTTATGATAAGGAAACATGGTTTGACATACATATAATAAATATTCAAGTAGAATGGTTTTCACAATGTTCTGAATAAGGGTTTAACTGCATATTGTGTGCCTTAAAATGGAACTCTAAGCTTGGCTGGCTTAATCATACACCATGTAAAGATTGCCGTTAAATGTCCCAGGTTTGATTTAATCTTAAAATGCCTAGTAATTATCGAGCATATTTAATGTGTCACGTCATACTTATATTGAAGAACTACTGTTGACATTAAAAAGAACTTCATGAGCAAATGTTTGGGAAAAAGTTGTGGAAAATGTTCTTGGACTGCCTGGCATTAACCCTTTACTCCATGAATATTCGCGTGTGAAATTATGATATCATGAATATTAATTAGATTAATATTGTTTTAATAGCATAGGGATACAGGAATATTTGGCTATTGCTGAAATTGTATATTCAAATTATAATATCAGAAGCAAGCAGAGCAGACCATGATTAGACGGCTCCTATAGGAGCTGTCTGATCTGGATCTACTCTGTTTGCAAAGACGTAGAAAGGCCTGTTTATGGAGTAAAGGCTTAACCCTTATTCTTTTAACCTGCTGAATAATTAAAACTGGCGCCTCTGAATATCAACCCCTACTCCGTAAATGTGCCTTTTTAGCTCCACTTTTTCAAAAAGTGGAGCTATTGTCATGACCCTCTCGTCGACGTCTGTTAACCCTTTTGTTAAGGTCCATTTCTCAAAAACCATCAAAGATATTTATTATGGTTTAAATTTGGTATGCATGTTTACTATCACAAGGGGAACCCATTTTACAAGGGCAGGTAACCCTAAAATTAATTTTGCCATAGTTATGCCCCTTTTTCGACTTAGAATTTTCATTGCTTGTTTTGCAAACAGAGTAGACCCAGATCAGACGGCTCCTAGAGGAGCCGTCTGATCAGGGTCTGCTCTGTTTGCTAGTAGAATTTGATAGATCTGTTTCTTTGCTTTCTAAAATGTCTACAATGTTCCACCTTCCATATTTCTTTATAGCTATTTTATTAATGAATATTCAGTAGGTATTGAAATTTGAAACAAACATAGAACAGGGAAAGTGTTAAGGGCTGCTCTGTTTGCTTATGATATGGGTTTGATTCTACAGTTTTACCATGGTCAAAAAATCCTGTTTTCATGTCCTATCATAAAAAAATAATCTAATTAATATTCATGATGACATTATAGAACAGGGTTAATTTAAATATTGTATAGAAATGATTTATGAAAAACAGTGCTGACCCTGATCAGAGGGCTGACCTTGGGTAGACCTCTGTTCTGGGTCTACACCATTGGCAAAAGTTTATGCTAGCTAATTTAATTAAGGCTCCTACACTTTAAGGGTTAAGCTGCAAATCAACTTCAGAGTGTCACTTACACTTCTAGGTCATCAGTCTTGCCTTCTACTGGGACAAATATTTATAATAGTTATAACCATTGGCAGTTAACCCTTTCCCCATATAAACGCCTTTTCACACATTTGCAAACGGAGTTGACCCAGATCAGATGGCTCCTATAGAAGCCGTCTGATCAGTGTCTGCTCTGTTTGCTTTAGACATAATATATAGATCTGGCTTTACTGTTTTTGTCAACGCAATTATACATTATTAAAAAAAATAGCTAATAAATATGCATGATGTCATTATTTCTTATAATTACATACATGACTATTGAATAGGGAATGGGTTAACAGACGACAGATGAATACATAACAAATCTTAGCAAATCATGTTGATCTAGAGCTGCCAAGTAACTAATTAAATGGTCACAATTTGCAGATAGTTTGACACTCAGATTGTGATTTAATTAAAAATCAATGGATCGGCTGTTTAACCTTTACTCTATGAATATTCATGTAAGAACATAAGCAATATTAATTGATAATACAGTTACTGTAAAATCTTGATTATTTTGTATAGAAGAGTTTAGTCCCTTTTAGGCAGGCGGCTGCTTAATTCATGATGAAAGTCATCCAGAAAGCATGAGAGCCCTGACTTTCACCATACATTAAGCTGCCACCTGTCTTAAAGATCGATCATGATACATATTTTAGTGTTCGAATAATCAAGATTTTACTGTATTAAAATTGAATTACATGAAATATATTTTTAGCTCACCAGAGCACTTTTGTGCTCAGGGTGAGCTTTTGTGATCGCCTGATGTCCGTCGTCCGTCGTCGTGCGTCGTCCGTCGTGCGTCGTGCGTCGTGCGTCGTCCGTCGTCGGGCGTCAACAATTTCAAGCTTTAAAAATCTTCTCCTCTGAATCTACAGGGGTCTCAGCTTTCATCTTTGGCACATAGCATCATCTGTAGGTCCTCTACAAAAGTTATATAAATTATGTCCCTAGGGTCAAAATTGGCCCCACCCCAGGGGTGCATTGTTTTCTATAGAAACATATAGTGAAAACTTTGAATATCATCTCCTCTGAAACTGAAAGGTTCTCAGCCTTCATATTTGGCACATAGCATCATGTTCAGGTTCTCTACAAAAGTTATATAAATTATGCTCCTGTGGTCAAAATTGGCTTCACTCCATGGCGGACAGTTTTCTAGCAAACTTATAGCTGACTGCGATTTTAAGCATCTTCTCTTTGCTCATAAATAGGTCATCCAGTCAAGCAGTGGGATAGATGACCAGTGGCTATTTTTAGGTCACCTGTATCTGGTGCTGGAGCTCTGTGCCTTAACCCTTTGCCTGTTCTATGTTTATTATTAATTTGAATGCCTACTGCATATTCATGAACAAAATAGTTAAAATGAAGTATGGAAGGTGGAACATTGTAGTCATTTTTTTTCCAAATTTCACAACCTACTGAATATTCATCTACAAAATAGTTATAATGAAATATAGTAGGTGGAACATTGTAGCCATTTTAGAAACTTAAGGAACAGATGTATAAAATTCCATTTACAAACAGAGCAGGCCCTGATCAGATGGCTCCTATAGGAGGCATCCGATCTGGGTCTACTCTGTTTTCAAAAATGTGAAAACACGTTTGTATGAGGGAAGGGTTAATTAATAATAGTGATTGGCATTATGATATTATTATAACCTGCCCTGCAGTTCAGAAGAAGGGTAAATCATGTAAAGACTCCAGAATGCCAAATTAAAGATTTCAAATAAATTATGAAATATTTTTTAACATGAAATTGTATTACTTGAAACTGTTAAGTTATACTTATGATTATGCAATTATTATGTAATAATTTATAATAATATTCAAATGCAAAAAATCAGTTTGGAATGCTAGGGTACACATACCCGTTCAGAAGAACAGTTGATCGCCTTTAGTCAGAACTTTGTATGGCCTTGTTTAAATTATGCCCCTGGGATTAAAATTGGCCCCACCCGAGGGGTGGTCAGTTTTCAATAAAAATATATAGTAAAAACATTGAAAATCTTCTGAAACTGGAAGGTTCATAACTTTCATATTTGGCACATAGCTTCATGTTCAAGTCCTCTACAAATGTTATATAAATTATGCCCCTGTGGTCAAAATTGGCCCTGCCCCAGGAGTAGCCAGCTTTCAATAGAAACATAAAGTGAAAACTTTGAAAATCTTCTCCTCTGATTGTCTGGTGAGCGCTTCAGGGCCATTCTGGCCCTCTTGTTTATAGTGGCATATAAATGGGGAATGCTTGTCCATGACAAAACTGTACAGTCAGATCTATGTGATACCATGCATGATAACAGAGCTATTTGCAAAGGTGTTAAAAGTCAAATTTATATAGTAGAGGGTTAATAATGCTGGGACAAGTACCATTCATTTCAAATATTCGTATAAAATGCCTCCAAAACCATGTTACTTTCAGTCTTTTACTGCACTGACCATTACAACTTATGCATAGTATGATATGTCAACATAGTTTGCTGATTTAAAAAGGAACTGGTACAAAAATATAACCAGTATGTGGCAGAAAATAAATAAAAGTATATTTGAAAACATCTTGACTCAAAACACCCATGGTGTAATGTGAAGAGACAAAAGTGTATGAAATGCTTAAACTTAGCTTGCTAGAGGGTTTTAAATGACAAACAGTGCAGACCCTGATCAGAGGGCTCCTTGTTTGCAAATGACAGTACATGCATGTCCCAGGTTGAAATGGCTAATGTAATGTATAATGTATGCCTGAAGGGGGAGGGGGGATATTGTTTTTGCTTTGTCTGTTGGTTGGTTGGTTAGTTGGTTTGTCTGTCTCAACTATAAGGTTGGTGATATTATTTTGTTGCCATTGCACATACATACTTCAAACATGGCATGCATGTGCAACATATGGAGGCGACCATTTTTAGGGTTGACTTATTAAGGTCAAGGTTATACATCAAGGTCAAAGGTCATATTTGTTTTTGCTTTGTCTGTTTGTTGGTTGGTTTGTCTGTCACCAACTTTAATGTTGGTGATAATTTTGTCACCATTACACATACATACTTCAAACTTGGCATGCATGTGCAACTTATGGAGGCAAACATTCTCAGGGGTGACTTGTTAAGGTCAAGGTCATACATAAAGGTCAAAGGTGATATTAGAGGCATAGTGTCTCATAAACACTTCATGTTTTTTTTTATGAAATTGATATAAAGAAAATATCTATAAAAATTATGTATTAAAGGCTGGTTGGTGACAGATTTTTTTGGTCTCTATTGGTAAACCCTTTGAATGCTGAATATTCAAAGTAGAATATGGCCCATCATTGTTATGCAATGGAGTCCATTTGGTATGTAGGGGTATTATTGACAATTAAGTGCATTCAAAGAGTTAACCGTTTCCCTGTTGGATATTCATGTAAGAAATAATGACATCATGAATATTTAGTAGCTGAAGTTTTATAATGACATGAACATGTAGGATATTTTGGTATTGATAGAAATTGTAGAGTCAGATCTCTTTTAATTTCATATGCAACTCTGTTCAGAAAGTGATTACAAGAACCATTTGATCTGGGTCTAATTCGTTTGTAAAATCATCAAAAAGCATTTTGTATATAGGATAAATGAAATCACCAACAACACTCCATTAGCACATAATTCCTTTAAACTGATGAATTTATTCATGTCATACTAATATTAATCATTTACTCAATGAATATTAATATAACAAATGATGACATATGAATATTAATTAGTTTATTTTAAATAATGACACATGAACACAGACAATTTAGAACCGTCTGATCTTGGTCAAGTCTGTTTGCAAAGGCATAGAACATCGTACACAAAAGCCAATATGGTTACTGTGGCATTTGGCAGGATAAGGGTTAATATTATGTCATGAGTGTCAGAAATTTTGAAGACACATTATAATTAGACACAATATATAGTTATTTTGCAATGTGTCTGAATCGAGACTTTTCTCTAAGGTCATGATATATCCAGCCATTGCGTGCTCGGAGTTGAAAGACATTTACACAAGATAACAGGATTTAATTCAGATTTGTTAACCCTTTACCTGGTATTTATGCCTTTTCATGCCTTTACCAAACAGAGGTGACTTAGACCAGATGACTCTTGTAGAAGATTTCTGATCACCTCTGCTTGTTTATAAATAGAATTCTATAGATATGTTTCTACAGTTTTTGCCAATGCGATAAAATCGTGTGTTCATGTACCATTACAAAATTTCAGCTAATAATTATTTATTGCATCATTATTTCGACTACTTCAATAATCCAAAAGTAAAGGGTTAAAAAGCCTTATAACTCTTGAATGATTATTATAGCGGCGCTTGGTGATTACCTAGGTAAACAGTTGAATTCTTGGTGAGACTCAGCGTCTCAATATCAGGATCCAACCTGTCACTCTGATTGTATTTTTTAAGGCAAATTGATAAAACAATAACTAAGGATTGAAGCAGACAAAGATGTTTTGTAGAGGACAATTTCTTTGCTTGCAAGGAGTTAAATGAATGATATGTATGAGTCTACTCATCTGTGAACAAATCAGATTTTGCTGATATAAACTGAGGATCGTATTATTTAAAGAACTGCTAAACGTTGTAACCACACTTTATGGGGGAATATTTAAACCTTTACTCCATAAATATTCATGTAAGATATAATGACATTGTTAATATCAATTAGATTTATTTTTAGAAAAATTTGTCCATGGCAGAAACTGTAAAACCATATCTACAATATTTATTATTTCATAAGCAAATAGAGCAGACCCTGATCAGAGGATTCCTATAGGAGCTGTCTGATCTGGATCTACTCTATTTACGAAGGCATGGAAAGTTGTATTTATGGAGTAAAGGGTTATGGCAATATTTGGGAACAGTATAGATCCAGAGCAGATGCCAGGTAACAGGGTGTCTCATCAGGATCCAAAATAATTGATTTTCTGATAATTATTTGGGAAGGACATGAAAGAAATGTCTGCTTGAAATGGAGGCAGAGAGAACATTATTTGCATTTACTCATAAAAGTTAAAGACTCTGGTTATAATAGTTTTATACCAAGTTCTTAATAAATAGTATCTGAACATTTTTTAAATGGCACCAGTGTATTTCTCTCTGCCCTACCCGTTTACCTTATAGAGACGCCTTGTAATGGTAGTCACCCAGATCAGATGGCGTCTGTACGAGCTATCTGACCCGAGGCTGAGGGTCTTGTCATTGTTTGCTTATGAAATGATATTTATCTGTTTCTGCCTTGGCCAAAGATTCCTTTGTTCCTGTTTCGATTACAAAATTCAGCTGAATATTTATTGAGACTTAATATAAAACTTAATATAATTAATATTCATGATGTTATTATTTCTTACATGAAAACATGCAAGATGAACACATGAAATTTTGGCAATAGCAGACAGTGAGACTTTATAGAATCAGATCTATATAACTCCATTAGCAAATAGAGCATCTTATACCCTGATCAGATGGTTTATACACAGTTGTCTGGTCTGGTCTACACTGCTTACAAAGATGTTAAAAGGATTTATGGATTAAAGGCTTATTTTTAGCCTCCTTTTGCACAAGTTTTTGTATCATCTGAATCCAAACTAATTTTATCTATCATAAAATGCTAAAACATCACCAGGTACAATATCAAAACAAACACAAAAATGGAAATTACTTTTATGAATAATTGAATATTGCTGCTTCTCCCTCATTATACTACTACCACCATTCAAATTGCTTGATTTTCTCAGTAGCATAGGTATTTCAGCTACCATTTCTTAAAAAATTCTATTTTGAAATATTATACAGATCCATACAGACAATTTTAGGCTACAAAATTTGATCTATTTCGAATTAATCATAAAACTTATTGGTATTAAAGCTTTGAGGTCAAATATCATGTTTGCATGCATAAATTAGTATTTAGACAAGGCCAAGGTACCTGGGGATCTGTTTTCAATTTTAACCCTTTCCCAGGTAGAACCCCCCTTTGACTTGACCCAGATTAATCATAATTCCTGTAGGAGCTATCTTATCAGGATCTGCTTTGTAGGCTTATGTAATTATACAGATCTGATTCTACAGTTTCTGCCATGATCAAAAGATCCTGTGCGCATGATCATGCATGCACTGTTATAAAAGTTCAGGCAATAAATATTTCTAATATTATTATTTTTACATGAATATTCATAAGGAAGAGGGTGAAGTAAGATCAGAATGAGTGCCAACAAGAAAGATTTAGTGGGGAAATAAAGAAAACATTAATTTTATCATGATAAACCTTTCTTAACCCTTACTACGCTTAATTTTCAAATTGACTATTCCAAAATTCAAACAGTTCAGGCTTACGGTGGATATTTAGAGATGTTTTCCAAAGAAAAGTGTAACATGGCAAACAGTGCAGACCCTGATGAGAGGGCTCCTCTAAGAGCCCTCTCATCTGGGTCTACACTGTTTGCAAAGGACATTAGTGACTCGTGTCCCACACTACTGTAGGGATTAACCCTTTCCCTGTTTAATATTCATGTAAGAAATAATTTCACCATGAACATCCATTACCTGAGGTATTTTTATGTAAACATTTCAAAGATGTTATGGCTTTGACAAAAACTGTAGAATCAGATCTATATCATGTCAAAAGCAAATAGAGCAAACCCTGATCAGATGGCACCTTTAGGAGCTGTCTGACTTGGTCTGCTCTGTTTGGAAATGCATGAAAAGGCTTTTATATGAGGGAAAGGGTTAATGTCCTCCTGAAATCTGGAGCTGTGCATACAGTCAATGTAATCTGGGAAGAATAAGCAACATGAAAAGCCTTTACAATACCCCTTTACTACATGAATATTCATGTCAGAGATAATGACTGTATGAATATTAATTAGCTGAATATCATGCACAAGGGAATTCTTACCATGGCCGAATAAAGAAGTAGATCTATGTTATTTCATAAGCAAATGGAGCAGACCCTTATCACATGGCATCTAGGAGCTGGGCCTACTCTCTTTACAAAGGTGAAAGGTGCCAAAGGCATCTCTATGGAGTAATATGTTTTAGGCTTAACCCTTTATTCCATAATTACGCTTTCTACGCCTTAGCAAATAGAGCAGACCTAGACCGTAGGGAGCAGGTCTGCTCTATTTGCTTATTGAATTTGATAAGATCTGTTTCTTTTTTTTCTAAAATTGCTACAATGTTCCACCTTCCACATTTTTATAACCATTTTGTGTATGAAATTTGGAATAAAAATTAGAACAGGGGAATGGTTAAATGTTATGTTAATTTTGTTTGTATTTTCCAGGTGGTTTTACATATGCACAAACAACTGCAAATATGATATTGGTAAGTATGATTTCATTGATGTAGAATGTGTACAAATAATTCAATGGGTAGAATATATTATTGGCTTTTAATTTTGTTTTAAAATTATTTTTTTTTAGAAAATATGAATTATAAAAATAACAATAATTGATAAAAATGATATTTTTTGTGATTTTGTCAGCCAACACCTTAAACTCTGCATTGATGACTCTTTAGAATTGTCTCAAAGAGATGATTCTAAAATAGGATTGAAATTTGATCAAACTTCATAGAAATGACTCATAGATGGTCCTCTATCAAATGTATATATATAAACAATTCCAGTGTGCTATACAAAAGTAGGTCATTGGAGATGAAAATATATGTTAGAATTGATTTCCTAAACAACTGACTAGAGTTTTAACAAATTTCACAATAATGGTCCATAGGTGATCTTCTATCAAAGTTATGTAAGTAGTTTTAACCTGCTATTAAAGTAGGTCACAGGAGCAAAGAAAAATTGAAAATCTTCTTTTGCAAAGCTTATACAGCCTGTGTTTTCAGCCAAATACAGGGACGTTAACAAAGTTTGGTAGCTAGATTAACATAATAGATCATTAATCTTGTCCTATTAATTAGGTGAGCAATACAGTAATAGGACTTCTTATTCTAATTGAATGACTTGTTTATTTCAGTTCGGAAAGTGTCACGAAAGTTCGGCTTTAAAGAAGTGTCTGACGATGATGACTGGACGCTGTACTGGACAGACTACTCTGTGGCTCTGGAACGAGTCATGGACATGAAAAAATACCAGGTCAGTACACAAACCAGTCCTGTGACAAACTACAGTATGACCTCTAAACTGGGCGCTAAATCTAGTATAAATTAGGGCTGTCACGGTTAGACAATTCTTGAACCGGTTAATCGGGAACGCCGAACCGTAACCGGTTAACCGCCATGTTGATCATCCGTGTCAGACTGTATATAGGATACAGCATGGTGCGCTATATATTCGGAAATTAAATCCTATTTGGGCCGATATAAGACTTGAAAAACCTGTTGACATCCTGCTTGACTCATTTGTTGACCGAAATAATATAACCATTCATTTCAATCTGATAGATTTATGACGAAAGTGAAAGTAAGAATCGTGTTTACCTTTCGAGTCTCAACTTCCGCTAGACTGGCCTACTGTAAAATTATCAACTTCCGTTATGAATGTTTACTGACTAAAAGTGCAGGTTCGAATGCCCTTCCACTTTACCGTAATGCTTGTAAAAGTAATAGTACACACTACACAGAGATGAAGAAAACTGGATAAAATTGAGAACGAACAAACATTGGTTTATTGGTAGACAAGTGTACATGATAAACCACCGTTAGGCAAGTGGAAGACTGTGTTACCTTTCAATTAGATTTGAGAGATAGAGACATTTTTAGCTCGCCTGTTCATAGAACAGTAGAGCTTATGCTATACCCCCGGCGTGAGCGTGAGCGTGAGCGCGAGCGTGAATGTGAGCGTGTGCGTGAGCGTGGCCAAGGTTAAAGTTTTTTGGACGGGTTGTTTTAAAGCTTAATATTTGTACTAAGATTCTGAAATTTTGTATGGAAGTTCATTTGAGGTCAGATATAACTGTAATGAAGTTAAACATTAAAAATATTTTTCAGTTTTATCAATTTTTGACATGTTTTGGACTTAGTCCTTTTGGCCATAAATCACCAGGTTAAAGTTTTTTGGACGGGTTGTTTTAAAGCTTAATATTTGTACTAGGATGCTGAAATTTTGTATGTAGGTTCATTTGAGGTCAGATATTGCTGTAATGAAGCTAAACATTAAAAATATTTTTCAATTTTATCAATTTTTGACATGTTTTGGACTTAGTCCTTTTGGCCACAAATCACCAGGTTAAAGTTTTTTGGACAGGTTGTTTTAAAACTTAATAATTGTGCTAGGATGTTGAAATTTTGTATGGAGGCTCATTTGGGGTAAAATATTACTGTTATGAAGTTAAACATTAAAAATTTGTTTAAATTTTATTCAATTTTTGACATGTTTTGGACTTAGTTTTATTTGGGGCCCAAAATCACCAGGTTAAAGTTTTTGGGACAGGTTGGTATAAAGCTTAATATTTGTGCTATGATGCTGAAATTTGATAAGCAGGTTCATATTGTTGAGACCCTTCCGGCCATGCCAAAATTTTTGCCCTGCTGACCTTGACCTTGACTTTTGACCTACTTGTGCAAAAATCTTTAAATACCTATATTGTTGGAACCAGTTGGCCTTGGACTTCCATACTTGGTATGACCATGCCAATATGTTTGCCCTCCTGACCTTGGCCTTGACCTTTGACCTACTTTTACAAAAATCTTTAAATGCCTATAGTATTTGAACTAATAGACCTAGGGCTTCCATAATTGGTATGCAACTTTCTTGTGTTAAGACTTTTCCAACAATATCGTTGTTTTGCCTTCTGACCTTGACCTTGACTTTCGACCTACTTTTGAAAAAATCAATAAATACCTATATTATTGGAACCAATAGGCCTAGGACTCCCATACTTGGTATGATCATGCCGACTTTTTTTGCTCTCCTGACCTTGTCCTTGACCTTTGACCTACTTTTGCAAAAATCTTTTAATGCCTATAACGTTTGAACCAATGGGCCAAAGGCTTCCATACTTGGTATGCAACCTTCTTGTGTTAAGACCTTTCCTACAATATTGGTTTTGCCATGTTACTTTGACATTTGACCTACTTTTGCAAATTTCTTAAAATGCCTATCAAATTTGCACCAGTCGGCCAATGGCTTCCATACTTGGTATGCAACTTTCTTGTCTTAAGACTTTTCCAACCATACCATTGTTTTTACCATGTGACCTTGACCTTTGACTTACGTTTGCAAAAGTCTTTAAATGCCTATAGCATTGCAACAAATAGGCATAGGCCTAGTATGACCATTCCAGCATGTTTGCCTTTCTGACCTTGACCTTTGACCTACTTTTGCAAGTTTTTAAATGCATATACTTCCATACTTGGTTGTATCTTTTCTGTCTGAAGACTTTTTCAAACACACCAATGTTTTTTACCATATGACCTTGACATTTCACATATTTTTGCAAAAATATGTAAGTGCCTATAACTTGGAACCAATATACCTAGGACTTCCATACTTGGTATGACCATGCAAACATATTTGCCCTTCTGACCTTGACTTTAGCATTTGACCTACTTTTGCAAAAGCCTTTAAGTGCATATAACATTGGAACCAATAGGCATAGGGCTTCCATACTTTGTATGTATATTTCCTGTCTTAAGACTCAACCATACCAATATTTTTACCTTATGACCTTGACTTTGACCTTTGACCTTCATTTGCAAAAATCTTTAAATTCCTATAATATTGGATGTGATGGGCATAGGACTTCTATACTTGGTACGACCATGCCAACAATTTTACCCTTCTGACCTTCACCTTTGACCTACTTTTGCAAAAAAATTTAACTGTCTATTACATTGGAACCAATAGATCTAGGGCTTCCATATTTGGTATTAGGGCTTTCGTATTTGGTATGTATCTTTTTTGTTTGAGAATCTTTTTAAATTGATGAAAATTGGAATTTGATTGCCTTTTGGTTGTAATATTGATGCAGTAAAGTTTAAATTGAAAATTGAATGATTTTTTTGTGTTCAATATGACATGTTTTAGACTTGACTTTTAAACAGGCGAGCATCAGGTGGCTTTGACACCATTTCTGGTTTATGATTACAGTGATACGTAGTTCGACGTGAATTAAATGAAATAAGTAATGTTTACAGAAGATGATATGTATATGGTTTACAGCCCCGAATAGTCAGATACCTGCGCTTTTCTCCACCATAGCATGTCGAAGGGAAACAAAATGACTTAAATGACAGTATAAAATAATACTTTGAGCGTAATTTACTTTCTCAAATTATTACAGGCGGTTCACGGTTAGTGAAAATTTGAACCGGTTAGAACAACGAACCGAACCGTCAACGATTAACCGAGTAACCGTGACAGCCCTAGTATAAATATTGGTCTTGGAGACAGGTGGCAGCTTAATGCAGGGTAAAAGTGATGCAGAAAGCTCCTAGGAGCTTTCTGCATGACTTTCACCCTACATTAAGCAGCCACCTGCCTAAAGGTATCTTCATATAAACACCTTTTCACACCTATCCAAACAGAGTAGACTTAATCAGGTGGCTCCTATAGGAGCCTTCTGATCAGGGTCTACTCTGTTTGCTTAAGAAATTGTATAGATCTGTTTCTGTAGTTTCTACCAAGTTGAACAAATCCCTTGTCCATGTTGAATTTAAAAGATTATGTCCATGAATATTCAGGAGGTGATGAAATGTTTAATTAATAGGGTTAAAGTCATTCTTGAAACCCTACTTTCACTTGCAAATGATTTAGATCAGGACCAGATAACCAAGTTAGTTACTATCTGAACAGGTTCTAAACTGGTTTCCATTCTTATTGATGTTTTCCATTGAGAGCTATTAGTTAAATTAGAGCTGTTTGCAGACAGATCTTATGTATTTGGATTTACAGGTGTCTAGCTGACATGTTTGTGCACCACCATTACAAGGGTTATGAATTCTAGTAAACTTTGATTGACATGTATAAAGGGAATGTCAAATTATACCTGCAATGTGCAAACAAATATCTTGTAAACCTCTTTTGAATTATTAATATTGGTTATTAGGTGAATTGGTTTTTGAAACAAAATTGCCTTACTATTCTATAGGGTAACTTTTCTCCTTACTTCATGAATATTTTTGTCAGATATAATATGACATCATGAAAATTTAGAACCTGAATTTTATAATGGAATATAAACACAGGATTTGTTTTGCCATGGCAGAAACTAGAATCAGATGTTTGTAGTTCCATAAGGAGACAGAACAGACCCTTATCAAATGGCTCCTACAGGAGTCATCTGATCTTTGCCTGCTCTGATTACGAAGGCATTAAAAGGTGTCTCTATCAGGTAAAGGGTTAAAGCAAAGTTTTACTTATATAGCAAATCATTGGGGGTTGACAAGTATCATTAATATATCTCAGTTATCAAACATCATTCATTTTTAGCTCGTCCGTTTCGAAGAAATCACGAGCTATTGTCGTAACTCCAGCGTCCGCGTCGTCGTTGTCATCGTCGTTGTCATCATTGTCATTGTCGTCGTTGTCCGAAATCTTAACATTGACCATAACTTCTTCAATTTTTCATTTACAACCTTCATTTTTGGTATGCATGTTCATCTTGACAAGGCCTATCCACACATACCAAAATGATAACAGACGAGCGTTTGCACCCACTTGCGGTGCTCTTGTTCATTCGAACATGATCCAGTGAATCTGTTGATACTGTTAAATAAAATAATATTGAAAAGGATTCTGATCATATTGCACATGTACATGGCAAGTGCTCACAGATAATGATATTGTCTTCTATTATTGAGGAAAATTCTCATATCTATTAAAAATTCCCCAATCCTCATAATTTTTTTATATTCAAAAGACGAGTTGATTTACATTGAGTTTACCTCATTAATGTTAATGCAAGGATAATGACTCTATGAATATTAATTGGATGAATTTTTATACTGGCATATGAACATAGGAATGTTTAGCCATGACAGAAATTGTAGATTCAGATCTTTATTATTCCATAAAATTACAGAGTGGACCCTGCTCCACTATAGGGTCCATCTAATCTTGGTCTACTCTGTTTGCACATGCAGTCACGAAAAGGTTTATGTATGAAGTAAAGGGTTAAAGAAATAAATTTGCAAATTGCTTTTCCAGTTGCAATAAATGGAAATTTTGTTAACTCTTTCCCTCATGCAAACACTTTTTCATGCCTTTGCAAACAGAGTAGACCAAGATCAAATGGCTCCTATAGCAGTTGTCTAAATTTGGGTCTGCTCTGTTTGCTTATGAAATTATTATATATCTGATTGTACAGTTTCTACCAATACCATACGTTCATAATGTACATATGCCATTCATTGTGTCATTATTTCTTACATGAATATTCAACAGGGAAAGGGGTCAATAAAAATGTGAATAAAACCTTGTGTAAAAATAATATGTAGCTGTTTGAATTATTAATGTAAACATTGTGCTCATGTATTTTCAGAAAATCAACCACTTTCCTGGAATGAGTGAGATTTGTCGTAAAGACCTGCTGGCCAGAAATATGAACAGAATGCTCAAAATGTTTCCTAAGGAATATAATGTCTTCCCCAAAACTTGGTGCCTTCCTGCAGAGTAAGTGAACCAATCCACCATCTTACAAACAGAGTGTATATGTTTAACCCTTCGCTTGCTATTCACGTCAATATACCTACCAGTAAATAGTGAAGACCCAGATGAGACAGCTCCTGCAGGAGCTGTCTCATCTGGGTCTGCACTATTTACACATTGATTGTGCAACAAGTGCACTCCACAGCAGTGATTGCACAGCGAAATACTTGTACACAGTGACGATATATGTAATTGTACAACAGGGAATAGGTAAAGAAGAAGAAATGTATTTTTAAAATTCAGCAAGAGAAGGGTTAATTGTTTACCTGATGGAGACACCGTTTGAGACTTTTGGAAACCAGAAAAGACCTAGTTCAGATGACCCAGATCTATAGGAGCCATCTGATGAGTGTCTGCTCTGTTTGCTTCTGGAATAATGTAGATCTGATTCTGTAGTTTTTTTGGCCATGGCCTAGCATTCCTGTGTTCATATTTCATGATGAAGTATAAGATAATTAATAATTATATTCATAATGTTCTTATTTCTTACATAAATATTCTTCAGCTAAAGGATAAATACACATCCCAGTTAAACCTTTTAACCCATTCCCCCATAGGCTATTTTTAGACCCAATCTCTTTGAATAAATCTACCGAAAACGAGCATTTACTAAAGGAAAGGGAAATGTTATAGTTGTGTAGTATTGAAACTCTTATCACAATGGTTTCAAGAAGTAACTATTGCAGAGGCGTAGAAAGGCATATTTATGGAGGAAAGGGTTAATATTTATTCAAGATTTCTTTATCTCATGAATATTCATGGAAAGAATCAATAAAATGGAAGTTTAAAAAAGGGAATGTTTTCAGTGTTATGGATACTGCATAAGCAGATCTATAAATTTCTGTAAGCAAACAGAGCAGACCCTTATCAGACAACTTCAATAGGAGCCATATGATCTGGGTCTTCTCTGTTTGCAAATGCATGAAAAGGTGTATATATAAATATAAGGGAAAGGGTAAAGAGGAAATTACCATATATTATTTAATTATTTTTTGCACAAATTGTAACACATTCTTGTTTTGACTTACTTGTTGTACAGAATCAAATTATTTAACCCTTTCCCTGTTGCATTATTTGCATATTCATGTAAGAATTAATAACACCATGAATATTGATTAGCTGAATTTTTATGATGGAATATGAACTCAGGAATATTGGTAGAAACTGTAGAATCAGGGTATGAATAGTTGTTTATATGAAGAAAAGGGTTGAAGTATTTAATGGTGAATACATTAAACAGTGTAGATGCAGATGAGAGCCCCCTGATTTGAATCAGCACTGTTGGTCATTCAAACCCTCTTGTTTATTTAGTCCTTTCATACTACATACAAAGTACTGTTAAACATTGGTGGATCATTCCTTTCTGGTATCTCAGCATTTGTATGGTTAACCATTTACCTCATACAAACACCTTCTCAAACCTTTGCAAACCAAGCCAAAATTTAAATGAGGAAGAATTGAGGTCTTTTAGGCAGGTGGCTGCTTATTGCTGGGTGCAAATCATGCCACCTGTCCAAAAACTGGCATTGATACTGATTTGAATGTCTGCTTTAGAGGGGCTTTACTGTATATTTGGTGATAACAAATATTGATATTTTTGTTTTCAGCTATGGAGACTTCCAGGCCTATACTAGACAAAAGAAGAACAAGACTTACATACTGAAGCCCGAGTCTGGGTGTCAAGGTAGAGGCATCTGGGTCACCAAGAACCCGAAGGACATCAAGCCCCATGAACACATGATTTGCCAACAGTATATGACTAGGGTAAGTGGGCTGACTGAAAGTAGAAAGGATGCACAGGTCTGTTTAGGGCATGTTGAAAAACCTTGAGTTCTTAACTCTTTCCCTGTTGAATATTTGTATAAGAAATAATGATGTTATTAATATTGCTTAGATTAATTTTTACAACATTTGGCATATGAACTCATGGAATTTTTGCAAAGGCAGAAACTGTAGAATTAGATCTATATTATACCATAATAAAAAAGAGTAGACCCTGATCAGATGGCTCCTGCAGGAGAAGTCTGATCTGGGTCTACTCTGTTTGCTGAGGTGTGAAAAGGCATTTATGTGAGGGTCAAAGATTGTTTTTTGAGTATTCTATTATCCCAATCAAGGGGATCCACTTCGCTCCTGGTGGCTTGACATTGAAATTAAACAAGAACTAATTAGTATTTGTCTATTAACCTTTAACTCATATGAATGCCGTTTCATGCCTGTGCAAACATGGAAGACTGAGATCAGACTGCTCCTGTAGGACTCATCTGATCAGGGTCTGCTCTGTTTGCTTGTGAAATAATGTAGATATGCCATGGTCAAAAACTACTGTGTTTATAATGCCATTATAAAAATTTGCTAATTATTATTCATGAATTCCTTGTTTCTTACATGAATATTCATTAAGGTAAAAGGTTAACTATTTTTATGCAGATTATAATATACAAACAGTTTGTTTCAATGGAAAGGGTCAGTCACATCTTAGCTTGTTAAGACCTAGTCTATTTGACAGTCACTTGCAAAAGACCACACTGTTTTTATAAAAAACACCCCACAAAACCAAAGCAGATTGAACACTTTATAGACGAAACAATAGATGACATTATCAAACAGTTTGGATCCAGTTAACTAGGTATCTGTAGCATAATATTAATGATAATAAAAATAATGAAAAATTTCTAGCACTTATTCTGAATTGTTGCTGTTAGGAACAATATTTCACTTAACTCTCTACTCTTATATTCATGTGTGACAGTAGGGAATCAGTTAGATCTCCTACAGGAACTGCCTGATCTGTGTCTTCTCTGTTTGTAAATGCATAAAAAGGTAGGATTATGGATTAAAGGTTTAGGAAATAATGATTACATTCCAATGATTTAATGTGTGCTATATCAATATTTTTTCGAGTTGAGATATGAGTTTCTCACATAACTTTGATTATCTTCGGGTTAGAACAACGGGTTAAGATTCCCTTTATAGCAGTAACATGTGTAAGAACATTTTAGAACATATATGACGTCATACATCATATATGATGTCAAACTTGGGAAACTAATGTTTACATGCGAAAACACACTGTTTTGGTTATTTGAGAAAAAGAATCTGATGCTCATTGTCTTTTAAGATCAAAGTTCCTAAAGTCGCCAAGAAAATGTTATTAAGCTCGCCAAAGGCTCGCTTAATAACATTTTCTTAGGCTCGTTTAGGAACATTTGATCTAAAAACACAACTCACGATAGATCCTCTATATAAGCCTTTACTTCATGAACATTCATGTGAGAAATAATGACATCATGAATATCAATTAGATTATTATTAATTGTTACAATAGCCCATGGACACAGAAAGATTTTGCTATGGCAGAAGCTGAAGAATCATATCTATATTATATCATAAGCAACCAGAGTACACCCTGATCAGACGACTCCTACAGAAGCCATCTGATCTGGGTCTACTCTGTTTGCCAATGAGTAGAAAGGCATATTTATGGAGTAAAGGGTTACTCTTTCCTGCTTATAAGCACTTTTTCATGCTTTTGCAGAGTAAGACCTAGATATAATGTGAGTGAAATTACTCCTGTTTTGAATCTACATGTACTGTCATACTATTTAGGTAGCCACTTGAAAAGGTTTTTTTTTTATTTTCAGCCTTTGCTAATAGATGGTTTCAAGTTTGATCTTCGAATCTATACCTTAGTCACTTCCTGCGACCCGTTACGAATATTTGTGTTCAAAGATGGTCTTGCGAGATTTGCCACCCACAAGTACAGCGAACCAACCAACAACAATATAGTAAGTTACACGCAGTTACACATTTTAACCCTTTCATTGTTTATTAGTCCCCCACCGGTTACCGGTTGGGGGACTATAGGTTTGCTCGATTCCGTCTGTCCGTCTGTCCGTCTGTCCGTCCGTCTGTCCGTCCGTCTGTCACGCTTCTTGTCCGGGCCATATCTCCTACAAAGTTAAGCCAAATTAATTATAACTTCACACATTGAAGAAGCATGATGAGGGCTAGTGTCATGCACAAGGGTCATAACTCTAGCATCAATATTTTTGGAGTTATTCCCCTTTTACATATTTTTTTGTCCGGACAATAACTCTTTATCTATTGGTTCAATTGATTTGAAACTTCACATATGGAACAATCATGATGAGGGGTAGTGTCATACACAAGGGCCATAACTCTAGCATCAATATTTTTGGAGTTATTCCCCTTTTTCATATTTTCTTGTCAGTCCGTCTGTCACACTTCGTGTCCGGGCAATATCTCCTACAAAGTTAGGCCAAATTCATTATAACTTCACACATTGAAGAAGCATGATCAGGAGTAGTGTCATGCACAAGGGCCATAATTATAGCATCAATATTTTTGGAGTTATTCCCCTTTTTCATATTTTTTTGTCCGGACAATAACTCTTTCTCTACTGGTTCAATTGATTTGAAACTTCACATATGGAACACGCATGATGAGGGATAGTGTCATGCACAAGGGCCATAACTCTAGCATCTATATTGTTGGAGTTATTCCCCTTTTCATATTTTCTTGTCCAGTTAGTAACTCTTTATGTACTGGTTCAATTGATTTGAAACTTCTCATATGGAACAAGCGTGATGAGATGTAGTGTCATGCACAAGGGCAATAACTCTAGCATCAATATTTTTGGAGTTACTCCCCTTTTTCATATTTTCTTGTCGGGACAATAACTTTTTATTTACTGATTCAATGTATGAAAGTAGGTACTAATACCATTCAGATGGTCATGTATATATACCATGGTCAACCACACCATGGGTGGGTGGGGTGGGGAGTGTGGAGGTTTTTTTCAGTCCGGTGGGGGACTCATGTCTTGCATAGCAATACAACATGCCCTTGTTCCAAATTTAGATACTTGAATATTCATGGACAAAATATGGAAGGTGGAACGTTGTAGCCAATTTAGAAAGTAAAGAAACAGATCTGTCAAATTCCATTTGCAAACAGAGCAGATCTGGGTCAACACTGTTAGCATATGTGTGAAAAAGTGTTTATATGAATGAAAAGGTTAAAAAAAAAATCTCTCTCTGGGGCCAAAAAGTTGGAAATACTGACAACTGCCATTGTCTTTTTGTTGTTACATTTGGTTTATTCTGCAAACAAATTGCTTTTAGTGATATGTTCAAATGCTACAGATCTAGCTCATTTAAACTTTATGTGTTCACTATCACATGTAATTGTTATATATAGAAGTCGGCTTGTCAGTCAGTCCGTCGGTTGGTCCGTTGGTCAGTCGGTCCATCGGTCAGTCGGTCTGTTGACTTTTTTCTGCGCAGTTTCTCAGTATTGGCTGACTGGAATCCAATGAAACTTGAAAGGATAATTTTAGAATTATGTAGTTTTGAAATCATTGTGATAAATAGAGCATTTGCTCCATAGGAGTCAATGGTTTCAGAAGTGTATTTTATAGAGTCATCAATATGAGGGAATGGGTAAAAGGGCTAAGAGAGTTTTTACTGTAAATGAAACTATGTTTTTGTACTTGCTACAGGATAATGTATACATGCATCTCACAAACTATGTTTTTGTACTTGCTACAGGATAATGTGTACATGCATCTCACAAACTATGCCATAAACAAACATAGTGAGGACTTTATACGTGATGATGAGGCCGGAAGTAAACGCAGGATTAGTACTACAAACCGCTACATGGCGGAGAAAGGTTACGATGTGGACAAAATGTGGGCAGACATTGATGATGTGATTATAAAGACACTAATATCAGCGCATTCTGTTCTCAAACACAACTACCGCACATGTTTTCCAAATCATGTCAAAGGAAGTGCTTGTTTTGAAATTTTAGGATTTGATGTGATTCTAGATAGGAAATTAAGACCGTATGTGATAGAGGTAAGTTTGATACAGGTCTTTATGACAGTTTAACTATATTTTATTACAGTTTAACTATACTTAGATTTTGTTTACATTAAACCTATACCCCATAAATATTCATAAAAATGGCAGCATGCATATTTATTAGCTAAAGATTTAAAATGGTATATGAACAAATGATTTCACGGCCATAACATACTGTAGAATCAGATCTGTATAATTCCATAAACAGACCAGAGCCTAATCAGATGGCCTATATAGGAGCAGTCTGATCTGGGTCCACTTTGTTTGCAAAGCCATCAAAACTCATCTCTATCAGGTAAAGGAATAATCTTTACTTAAATTTTTGTTGCATAATATGTTGTCCGTGTTCAGTTCTTACATATAATTCATCTTTAATTTCTTTTTAACCCTTTTCTCCATATGTATGCCTTTCTGTGCATTTGTAAACAGAGTAGACCCAGATGAGATGGCTCCTATAGAAGCCGTCTGATCAGGGCCTGCTCTTGTTATGCCCCCCAGATAAGATCTGGGGGGCATATTGTTTTTGCCCTGTCTGTCTGTCTGTCTGTTTGTCTGTTTGTCTGTTTGTTTGTCAGCAACTTTAACATTGGTCATAACTTTTGAGCCAGTACAGATAAAGACTTGATATTTGGTATGCATATGTATCTCATGAAGCCGCACATTTTGAGGGGTGATATGTCAAGGTCAAGGTCATCCTTCAAGGTCAGAGGTCAAATATATGGGTCAAATCACCGACTTTAACATTGGCCATAACTTTTAGACCAGTAGAGATAGAGACTTGATATTTGGCATGTTTGTGTATCTCATGAAGCTGCACATTTTGAGGGGTGACATGTCAAGGTCAAGGTCATCTTCAGGGTCAAAGGTCAAATTGTCTGTTTTTTTGTCTGTAACTTTAACGCAACTTTAACATTGGTAATAAATTTTGAGTCAGTACAGATAGAGACTTGATATTTGGCATGCATATGTATCTCATGAAGCCGCACATTTTGAGGGGTGACATGCCAAGGTCAAGGTCATCCTTCAAGGTCAGAGGTCAAATATATGGGTCAAATCACGACTTTAACATTGGCCATAACTTTTTGACCAGTAGAGATAGAGACTTGATATTTGGCATGCGTGTGTATCTCATAAAGCTGCACATTTTGAGGGGTGAAATGTCAAGGTCAAGGTCATACTTCAGGGTCAAAGGTCAAATTGTCTGTTTCTTTGTAACTTTAACATTGGTCATAACTTTTGAGCCAGTACAGCTAGCAACTTGATATTTGGCATGCATATGTATCTCATAAAGCCGCACATTTTGAGGGGTGACATGTCAAGGTCAAGGTCATCTTTAAAGGTCAGAGGTCAAACACATGGGTCAAATCACCGACTTGAACATTGGTCATAACTTTTGAACCAGTACAGATAGAGACTTGGTATTTGGCATGCTTGTGTATCTCATGAAGCTGCACAGTGTGAGGGGTGAAATGTCAAGGTCATTCTTCAGGGTCAAAGGTCACCAACTTCAAATTGGCCATAACTTTTGAACCAATAGAGATATAGTCTTAATATTTGGTATGCATGTGTATCTCATGAAGCTGCACATTTTAGGGGGTGACATTTCAAGGTCAAGGTCATCTTTCAGGGTCAAAGGTCACCGACTTTAACATTGGCCATAACTTTTGAACCAGTAGAGATACAGACTTGATAGTTGGTATACATGTGTTTCTCATTTCGCTGCACAGTTTGAGGGGTAACATGTCATGATCAAGGTCATCCTTCATGGTCAAAGGTCACAAACTTTAACATTGGCCATAACTTTTGAACCAGTAGAGATAAAGACTTGATATGTGGTATGCATGTGCACCCCATGAAGCTGCAAGGTTTGAGGGGTGACATGTCAAGATCAAGGTCATCCTTTAGGGTCAAATATCATATCGAGGGGGCATAGTGTTTCACAAACACATCTTGTTCTTTGATATATATCTATGATTTTACAGTTTCTGCTATGGCAAAAATTCCTGTGTCCATGTGCTAATACAACAATCATTCTAATTGATATTCATGATGCCATTATTTCTTACCTGAATATTCATGGTGTAAAGGGTTAAAACACAATCAGTTTAGATCCTAGTGTGACAGGAACTTACTCTGTGCCACATCTTGATCCAAACTGTTAGCATTTGTACATAGCATTCAAAAAGTTTAGCATAGTACAGGAGATATTTGTCATTACCTTTGCTCTGGATCCAAACTGACTGTCACTCATATTGTAGTTTTAACCCTTTCCCTGTTCTAGGTTTATTCCAAATTTCAATACCTACTGAATATTTATGGACAAAATAGTTATAATGGAAGATGGAAATTGTAGGCATTTTGGAAAGTAAAGACACAGATCTATCAAATTCCATTATCAAACAGAGCAGACCCTGACCAGACGGCTCCTTTAGGAGCCGTCTGATCTGGGTCTACTCTGTTTGCAAATGTGTGAAAAGATGTTTATCTGAAGGAAAAGGTTAAAGAGTAAGAGTGAAGCTTGAAGACAAATATTGAATCACTAAAACAGTTTGAGCAAATAAAAGTTTGGGTATTATACATATATATTTTCAGTTTCATGTAATAAATGCATATACTGGTTTTGTGATATATGATCACCAGTACGAGGTCTAAGTATGGGTCTAAAAAGTAGGTGGCAGCTTAATGCAGGATGAAAAGTTGCAGATAGCTCCCATAGGAGCTGAGCTCTCTGTATTACTTACATCCTGCATGAAGTAACCACCTATGTTTATAAATAAAGTGGTTATATTAGAGGGGTTTTACTGTACCTTTCAATTATTTGATGGTCCGGTATTACCGATACCTGTTTTAAAAGCATTCCGTTCTGGTTCAACTTATTGTTTAGCAGTTTATATTGTAGAAATACTGCTTGTAATTTATTTGCACTGTGGTAGTTAACATTTTAAGGTAATGTTGAATTTATTTGTTTTTGAAGGACTATGGATATATAATAATAGCTTTAATACCTAATTTCTCTAAATTATTTTTTTACATAGATCCTCCGTTATTTGTGTATGTCAAGGGTTATATCTGCGCAGATACATCACTCAAAACCGTTGTTAACAAAACTTTAACATTGCTTATAACTTCTGAATTACTTAAGCTATACAATTCATATTTGGTATGCAGATAGCTCGGGTAAAGGCCTTTCACTTGATACAATGATACATGAAATCAGGTCAAGGTCAAGGTCACTATTTTGAAAACTTTGCCGTTTTTAACAAACTTTAACATTGCTATAACTTTTGAACTACAAATGCTAGGCAATTCATCTTTGGTATGCAGATGCCTTTTGTAATGGCCTTTCAGTTGATTTAAAGATATTTGAAATTAGGTCAAGGTCAAGGTCACTATTTTGACAAGTTGGCCATCATTGAAAAACTTCACTATTTTGTCTCAACTTCTGAACCACATACGCTAGACAATTTATATATGGTATGGAGATAGCTTTGGTGAACGCCTTTCAGTTGATACAAGGATACATGAAATTGGGTCAAAGTCAAGGTCACAATGTTAAAAACGTTTTTAACAAACTTTAACATTTTGCTATAACTTCTGATCCACGAACGCTAGGCAATTCACCTTTGGTATTCAGATAGCTTGGTAAGGACCTTACAGATGACATAAAGATACCTAATCCAGGGGTGTGATATTTCCTCCTTTCAGAGGATTTCCTCCCGTTGAATTTGTGATCCAAATTACAAAAGTTGTCACATTCGGTGAGATCAGCTCAGATCTGATTGTTTTAGAATATCATGTAAGTGGGTGTAGGGCATTTTCCTCCCCTCAGTAGTTTCAGTAATCACACCCCTGCTAATATCAGGTCAAGGTCAAGATTACTATTTTGAAAACTTGGCTGTCATTAAAAACAAATTATAACTTCTGAACTACGTATGCTAGACCATTTATATTTGGTATGCAGATAGCTTACTCCACCTGTAATTAGTTTGACGTCGTGAATTAACTGAAACTATGTTGAAGCGACGTAAAAACATATATCAGTAAAAAATCATTAGGTTAACATTAGGTCAACACAAAAAATCTGGCTTTAATGCGGTTTCTGCATGTTTTGCTTGTTTCATTTTCTTTCGTATGAAATGTGCTTGATAGAAGGAATGTCACATCTATATGACCTATGTCTGAGGATCACTCTTATTGCATGAGTAAAATCCACATCAGGCTGGACCTTAAGTTTTGTTGGGTAAGATTCTTTACACATGCAACTCAAGTGATCTCATTACACAGATATCCATGCTGGTGTAATATTCCACTGATAGTATTTTATATATACTTATTGGCACAGTAGACAGGGTAGACCTGGATTAGATGATTCTCCTAGGAGCCATTTAATCTGAGTCAAACCTGTTTGCTTAAATCGCATTTACAAAATATGGGCATAAAGAAGTTATGCAATATGTGTACTAATTGTATCTTTATTTAACCCTTTCCCTGTTCTATGTTTATTCCAAATTTCAATACTTACTGAATATCCATGGACAAAATAGTTCAAATAGAATATGGAAAATTATTGTAGCCGTTTTATAAAGTAAAGAAAGATTTATCAAATTCAATTAGCAAACAGAGCAGACACTGATCAGATGGCTCCTATAGGCAAATGCGAGAAAAAAAACATTTATTTTTAGGAAAGGGTTAACTCGTTACTCCATGAATATTCAGGCAAGAAATAAACGACATCATGAATATTAATTAACTGAAGTTTTATAATGTCACTGCGAACAAAATTTTTATCATGATAGAAACTGTAAAATCATATCTATATTATTTCATAAGCAAACAGAGCAGAGCCTGATCAGATGGTTCCTACTGTAGCCATTTGATCTGGGTCCACTCTGTATATGAAGGCATAAAAAAGTGTACTTATGGTGTAAAGGGTTAAATAACAATAGACTAGAGTCTGATTTCTGTACACAGGTCAATCATTCGCCTAGTTTCAACACAGACTCCGAGTTAGACAGGGAGATTAAGGGTGCTCTAGTCTACGACACACTGCAGCTGGTAAACTTTGGTGCTTGTGACAGACGGAAGTGCATTGAGGAGGAGAGACGACGCATCAAAGACAGACTGCTAGGAAAGTCCAATAGGAAAGAGTCGAGGTATGTGCAACGTACCTAATCAAATAATTCTTCACATGTTACTGTCATCTTGAGGGAATCTCTAATGAGGATATAGGTATAAACTGAATAAGAAAATACTATATTATCTCTAATAAATGCTCCCAGGGCATTACATTTCTTGCATTTTATACACAGGTGCTTGCTTAATGCTGAATGGCAGAGCTTTCTGTATTACTTTTAGTCTGCATTAAGCTACTACCTGTATTTTGTAATTTCTATCTTTAATTGTTCTTATTTAGTGGTTAGTTGTAAAACTGATCATTAGTTTCCTCCAGAAATAAGTGGACGTTTAATAATCAAGTGGGTAGTTTATTAGGGAGAATATGGTACTCCTGTTATAAACAAATCTTTCATGGCTGCATTATGAAGATGGCAGCACTGCAGATGTTGCTACTAACACATCTTGTAAGTGACAAACTCTTTTGGATTAGATCTCTGTTTTGATTATGTTTAAACCTTTAGTCCATGAATATACATGTAAGAATGTAAGAAATAATGACATCATGAATGTTATGATAGTATAAGTATTTAGGAGTACTTGGCTTTTACAGAAACTGAAGAATCAGATCTAAATAATTCTATAAGCAAAAAGAGTAAACCCTGATTAGAAATAGAAAGCTTCAACAGGATCCCTTTAATCTGGGTCTACTCTGTTTGCAAAGACATTGAATGTCATATGTATGAAGTAAAGGGTTAACAATATATTCAGGTTTGACACAGAAAAGCCTTTCATTTATTAAATTGCCAAATTTCTTGTTGTTTGTCTATCATGCAGAGAAGAGTTGGATCTGGCTCAGCAGCAATACATTGAGTCACTAGAGAAGTATGAGAACACTCATCTTGGCAATTTCCGCCGTATTTACCCAAATCCGGGCATGGAAAAGTATGAGAAGTACTTCCATAGCAGTGGTACATTATTCCAGGAAACAGCAGCCTTCAAAGCCAGGAGTGAGCTAGCAAGGTACAGATCTAAAATTTAGTACAAAACCCCTTGTAACTATGTTATATTTCAGTTAAAATTTCAATTGGATTTTCTTTCATTATACCCCTGCAAACAAAGTTTGAGGGGGGTATACTGGAATCACTTGGTCAATCAGTCCATCCAAATTGGAACATGGGTAATTGGTGTCACAAACTCCTCCTTCAATTTATTGAATTTGCACATGGTATACTTAATAACCATGAATAGTATATGGGTAAGATGCAATGTTTATGTGTTTATCACCAGGCGTTGCAGAATTATCTCCCCTTGATATTTTATAAACTTTGATATATACTTAACCCTTTTCCTCATATAAACGTGTTTTCAGGCATTTGCAAACAGTAGACCCAGATCAGACGGCTCCTAGAGAAGGAAGAAATAATACATTTCAATGTTTGTTTTTTCCACTTGAAATTCATTGTGCTCCGCAAACAAAGTCTCATCATTCATTCGGGCTGTCTGTCTGTCCGTAATTTGAACATGGATAGTTGATGTAGCGAACTTCTCTTTAATTTGAAAGTTATTGACATTATATTTGGCATACATAATAACCACAAATAGTAGGTGTGCAAGCTGTGAATTTTGATGTGTTCAGGGCCGGGCATTGCAGAATTATCTACCCTTCATCTTGATGTAATTTTTGTCATTGTAACATGAAACATGGATGGTTGGTGTCGCAAATTCCTCCTTCAATTTTAAAGTTATTGAATTGATACTTGCCATACATAATAACCATGAATATTAGATGTGCAAAGCGTAATTTTTATGTCATTGTAGAATTATATCCCCTTGAACTTTGACTTTTTTTTTGTCATTTGGGCATAATATTAATATTTCAAAGGTGAGTCACATCTTTGTTTTTTCAGACAACAGAGAGAAGAAATCAGCAGGAAGAAAGAAAAGTTAGAGTCCATGTTGAAAGGCAAGAAGAACACAACAGGCATAGCCAGGCCAGAGAGTCCAGGCAGTCGACGGCGACGATCAATACGCAGATCAACTGTACCCTCGCGCAGAATTACCTCCTCAAGAACTAGTCTAGATGTAAGCTTGCTCAGTATTTCAAGGGCTTGGTGCAAAACTATTGTAACTCCTTCACTTTGTGAAGGAGTTACAATAGTTTTGCACCAAGCCCTCGATTTGGAAATGTATCTCAAGTGTTCAAAGTCATTTCATGGGGTTGAAATATTATGGGCTTGTTCTGTGAAATAGATCATGGGGACTTTGAAAATAATGTAGACTCAGACTAATTGCAAATTCACAGAGGCAACATGTTATCTTGACCTTTATTCACTAATATTTGAACCCTTTACTCCATATGTACAACTGTTTATGCCTTTGCAAACAGAGTATACAAGTTCAGACGGCTCCTGATGGAACTTGTATACTCTGTTTGCTTATGAAATAATATAAATCTTATTCTACACTTTTTGACAAGGCCAAAAGTTCTTTTGTTCATATGCCATTATGAGAACTCAGCTAATAAATATTCATGATGACATTATGTCTCACATGAATATTCATGGAGTAAAGGGTTATACAACTTTTCACTAACATTGGCTCTTCCTGCATAACTGAGAAACAAGTGGCCTCATTTGCGAGTATGATTGCAGTAAGGAAATTTATAATTATGTAAGTCTTTGCAGATGGTCCAGATAAGATGTGTAAATTAAAATATTTTCAAGAATAAATTCTTTATTTCTCCACTAACCCTATATTAGATAGAATTGTTCATAGTAAAATAATGAAGAAAGCATAAGTTCCATGGAAGTGGTAGCTCTTGCCTTTGTACATGTTCAATCTTTTCCTCCATGAATATTCATGTAATAGATAATGATATCATGAGTATTAACATGAACACAGGAATGTTTTGGACGTGGCAGAAACTGTAGAATCACATCTATATTATTTCATAAACAGAGCAGACCCTGGTCAGAAGCTCCTATACAAGCCGTCTGATCTAGGTCTACTCTGTTTGCAAAGGTGAAGAAAGGTAGAAAGGTGTATTGATGGAGTAAAGGGTTAACTCTTGTTACCATGAGTGAATATGTGATCACCTTTGCAAACAGTTTGACTCAAGATTAGACACTGAGTTATTCATCATATCATCAGGATCAAAACTGTTTATTACTGGCATTATCTTTTTTTGAAACAAAAAGGAAGAAAAATCAAAGATTAAAATTGAAGCAGATATCAAATTTTGCAGATGACAATATTTAGCAATGAAAGAGTTAATTATGAATGGTTGTTGGGTGATGAACTTGTTTTCTTTCTTGAAAACTAGAAGTGTGTTGTTCATAATTATGGTGAATATAAAGCTTTTTTTCTACTTCTTTAATTTCTTTTTTTAAGGAACCTGGCATTGGCAGGAAAGAGTTGATATATATTGTGGCTATTTGTTGAGTGCATTTGATTATCTGCATGAAATCAAGAAATATTCCGATTCCTTTCACACTACATACAGATTTAGAAATTAGTTTTTAAATCATGAGTTATTTCTCTGAAAATGGTTTATGATTATAGAAAAAGGTGATCAGGCATTGCAGACAGTGCAGATGCAAATCGGTGGCAGCATTTGAAATGCAAATTTTGAAAATGGTCTATGCAGTATTGACAGAAAAAGTGATCAGATACAGTGTTAACCATTTACATAATAGAAATGCCGTTAGAGCCGTCTGATCTGGTTCTGCTCTTTTTGCTTACGAAATAACATAGATGTGATTCTACAGTTTGTGATTTCCCCATTTTCCATGTCCATTTCTTGTGTGTTATCCTAGGTACTGGGTAGTGAATCATCTAGAAATGTAAATATGGATGAACCAGTAGATACCAAGAAGCCAATGGACATCTTGGAAGAAGAGGAGCTGGAGAGAATCAGCGGGTTATTACAACGGGACAACCTCGTACGGGGCCTCGGTATCGTAGAGCATGTGTATAGACTCCTGCACTGCACGCCCGGCACCATGGGTGTACTCAAATCTGAGCCCCGCCCACTCCCCCCACCCCTGGTAAGTTTAAGCTCAGCATGGCTACTAGTGTTTATACCTGTGACAAAGTCACAATGTTTAAGATTAGATATAGTTAAAACTTTAATAGTCAGTTTCACAGCGGTTTTTTTTTATTTGAGGTTTAAGATTTTTGTTCATTGATGAAGCTTGCAATTATACATAGTTTGCTCTCAATCTATTTTTTACAAGTAATGATTACAAAAAAAGCTAGGTCCAAAAGTGTTTATTATGACTGATAAGCCTATTTTGTTTTATTTTGTAAAACTTTAAACAAATATAATTTGAAACTTAATTTCCATAGTCATTTTTTCCTTCTAGCTTTGTTTCATCTGTATTTGTTTGACTCCATTTATAATTATACTTCATAATTTTAATATCATGCAATTTTCAATTATTATCATCTTAAATACTATATCACTTCATGCATTACTAGTAATTTAATAATTATTGTAATTTTATTAAATTCATTTCAGTTGAAGGTAAAGAATTGGGCAAAGGCTTAGCATAGTACATCTACTATATACAGTTGAACTTTGATATCTCAAACTCGGATAACTCGAACTGTGGGATAACTCAAACTAAAAGTTTGGTCCTTCCAAAATTTACAATATAGAATTGGTCTAAAATGTATCACTATACATATCTAGAAACACATGTGACAGCTTCAAAAGTAATGCTGAAAGCTCCTACAGGAGCTTTCAGCATTACTTTAGACCTGCATTAAGCTGTAAATGTGAGATATTTGTCAGATTATAAATCGGATGACTCGAACTTCTGCTTTCTGGAACTAATTTGTATGGTCCCTTGAAGTTCGAGATATCGAAGTTCAGCTGTACATAAAATAATAAACTTCAGAGCAATAGATGAAGGTGCGTTATCAAATACCAATCAACATTATTTCTCCATCACACCATTCGAGACGATTCTAAAGAGTGGTCATATCAAAGGGTTTGGCTGAGAAATAAAAGAACTGCTCTTGAAAATGTTTTAAATTACGCATCTTATCTGGGCCTTTGAACTTAGTCTTTTTTTTTTATCATGTTTGGGACAAAATAGTAATCATATCCTTTAGATTAGACTTACTGAATAATAGGGTATGACAACAATTGAAAGTTGATTTTGTTCAACATGATTCTTTAAAAATGCGAATAGCATTTTTTTAAGCCTTTGTATATATAGATCAGGGACATTTTGTTCATAGTCTGTCTGTTTGTATGTATGCTTGTAAACTCAGTTCAGGTCAAAATGCCTGCTGGGGGCATAGTGTTTCACAAACACGTCATGTTTAATTTCTGTTAATAGGCACTGACATCTACGAGCAGTGCAGACCCAAACCAGCTGCTGTGTCATTGAATTATCAGGGGCAGCACTGTTTGTCAAGTAGCAACTCTAGGGACACAAGTGTCATTTGCTGTACTTCTGAAAGTAGTTTTTTAAAATATAGTTCAGTGTGTCAAACAGATTGGATCCAGATTCCTTATTTCTGGTGTTTTATCTGGATCCAAACTGTTTGCATAAGTACTCACAAATCGGTCTCATGAGTTTAAAAGAGTTAAATATTGTCATGGTTCCTAAGACTGTTTCACACAGATGATTAATTAGATATTGCAAATGTGGATAATTGTTAGCAGTGTAGACCCTGATAAAACCAATGTCTCTGATCCAGTGGTTGATTTGGGATACAGTCTTTGCATAGACATAGAGTACATTTTCTCCTGCAGCCACTCATATAACCTTACGGGACAGGACATATATACTGTCATTATAAGTATTTTTATAATAGTTTTTTTTTTCATTTGCACTAGGTCATTACAAAAAGGCGCAATACTGTAATGTTTCAAAAGGTAAATGGTGTCACAGCTAAATTCAAATACTTATTTCTTAAACATTTTTCTGCGGGTATTTAACCTTGCATGTCCAAAACTCATAACCATTTTAAGTTAATTCTTACTAAAGCATAAAGCAGGCATGTGCATGACCATTTTTCATAAGTTTCTTTTCTTAACTTTTTGCAATCAGGTAATTTTCATCTGCCAATGAATGTTATATGTTTTATTTCTGAAAGGGATACTCCCTTCTGCAGTAGGACCTCTCTATAGCAACCGTTAATAAATAAACATAGCATCTTTTAACGCATTCCCTCCTACTGATACTTGTTGATGCCATTGTAAAAGTCACTTTTTAAAACCATTGTGATAAATAGAGCATTTACTCCATAGGAGCAAATGCTCTATTTACCACGATGGTTTCAAAATTACACAATCTAAAAATTTCCTTTTCTCCAGTAAATGCTCCTTTTCGGTAGTATTAAAATATGTTGGGTCTAAAATAGTCTAGGAGGGAATGAGTTAAAGCAGGTGGTTGCTTAATGTTAAATGAAAGTAATGCAGAAAGCTTGTATAGAAGTGTTTTGCATAACTGTTGTCCTGCATTAAGTTATACTTTGCCTATTTTTGTGTCACCTGCCGAGAGGCAGTGTGTCATTTAGGGATCACTTTTCCGTCGTCTGTCAACCTGTCCGTCTGTCCGTCCGTCTGTCTGTCTGTCTGTCTGTCCGTCACACTTTCTTTTTTTGGCTGTCATTTAATCATTATAGAGCTTTCAAATTTCACACATGGAACAAGCATGATGAGAGGAAGTGTCATGCACAAGGGCCACAACTCTAGCATCAATATTTTTTTAGTTATTCCCCTTTTTCATATTAACAATAGTTTTTATGTCCGCTGCGAGCAGGGGTGACACATGTGTTCCTCCAAACATTCTTGTTTAAATAAATCCGCCAACACCAAAATTCTGTTACCATGCTCTTTAGCACTAAGCAAATTTCAAGTCACAAAGATTCCCATTCTGAAGTTGCTTTGTAATGCAAACTGGTGAAAGTATGAGCAGAATACATATCTAACCCTTTCCTCCATAAATATGCCTCTGTAATAGTCACTTCTTGAAACCATTGTGATAAATAGAACATTTGCTTCTATAGGAGCAAATGCTCTTATTTATCACAATGGTTTCAAATTACAAAATTCTAAAAAATTCCTTTTCTCTAGTTAATGCATCTTTTCGGTAGAGTTGGATCTAAAAATAGCCTATGAGGGAATGGGTTAAGGTACCAGTTGAAAAACACCCAGAATTATACTTACAAAAATTGTATTTTGTGGTTGTTATAGAGATTTTAATGTTTATCTTTACAAAAGGATGTTTAGAGTGTCAAACAGTTTGGATGCTAATGAGACAATGAGTTTCATGGTATTTTCATCTGGATCCATACTGTTTGCAAAGGTTTTCATGAGATGTTCTCCGTATAGCATGATTTGAATTAAATATAATACTGGAGTTTTAATGTAGTTATGTATTATGTTTAAATTGAAATATGTTACAAAATTCAGGGAATGAGGTTTCAGCTGGCCAGGGTAAGATGCCTCTGATTTCAAAAGAAAATCAAAACTAATTTTTTTTCAACCTTTTTGACATTTCTTCTATATTATTTTGTAACTTTTCTGTCATAATCATTCATACACATAAAATCAACTAATTCATCGGCATATGTTGAATTCGATTTTATCTTAGAAATTTTCCCTGGTGTTTGTGTTGTGATTGCAATCAAACTATTTTATTTAGAACAAAATTAACGTAAGATGGGAATGCCTACAAAAAGATATGTCCCCTGTGTCCCCCCCAATTTGTTGGTAAGGATTAGGGTAATGGTGTTAACCTTTACTCCATGAATATTCATGTAATGAATAACATATTTATATTGATTGGCTCAACACTTGACTCCATGAATATTCTTGTAAGACATATCGACATCATGAGTTTTAATTAGATTAATTATTATAATAGCACATATATGCACAGGAACTTTTGACCATGGCAGAAACTGTAGAATCGTATCTATATCATAAGCAAACAGAGCAGACCCTAATCAGACAGCTCCTATAGGAGCCTTCTGATCTGTGTACACTCTGTTTGCAATAGTGTCGAAAGATGTATTTAAGGAGTAAAGGGTTAATAGTTATAATAACATGAACAAGAAAAATGTTGGCCCTGCTTGATACTGTTGGGTCATTTCTACTATATAATTCCATTAGCAAACAAAGCAGATTCTGATCAGAAGTCTCTTACTGGAGCCATTTGATCTAGGTCTACTTTGTTTACAAAGGCATTAAAATACATACCTATGGAGTAAAGGGTTAAAACCTCACATATTTCACAAATATTACCTTCAGTTCATGCATATTACATATACTATGTTATACCTAATTTTGGGATTATTTTGAGTATTGTAATGACCACAAATACTGCACCATCTAATACTTATTGATGGGTGCTTGCTCCCCACAGCTTAAATTGCCTTTTGAAGATATTTTTCCACATTTGTTCTACCTAGTTACCCCCCTTGCTGGCAGATTTTAGCTTAAGTTATGTCTACAATTTCCCGGTAAGTAGGTCAACTTTATCACATGGGCTGGGGACACTGCACATGTTGTAGGTAGGTTAGCAGAGCCACAGATAATGAGGCAACAGTGTTTCAAATATTATATTTATTCTCCATCAAACCCTCTGATGGAACCACTCTTTAGAATTGTCTCAAAGGGTTTGATAGAGAAATTAAAGGAACTATTCTTGAAAAAATGTCTTCTCTATGCCTCTGGGTTTGGTCTTGCACTGCCCAGTTTGTATGCAGTATGGCCTGTAAAACCTTTAAAATGTTCTGCTGAAACAGTTAGAGTTCATGAACTCATAGGAAGTTCTGCAGTATCTGCAATCAGCTGACTTTTCTATTTAGCAAATAAATACATGTACAGTTGAACTTCGATATCTCGAACTCGGATAACTCGAACTTAGGGATAACTCGAACTAAAAGTTCGGTCCTTCAAAAAGTTTACAATACAGAATTGCACTGAAATGTATTACTACGCATATCTAGAAATACATATGACAGCTTAATGCAGGTCTAAAGTAATGCTGAAAGCTCCTACAGGAGCTTTCAGCATTACTTTAGACCTGCATTAAGCTGTAAACTTAATAAATTGTCCAGATCAGAAATTGCATAACTCGAACTTCTGTTATCTCGAACTAATTTGTATGGTTCCTTGAAGTTCGAGATATCGAAGTTCAACAGTTTCTGTATTACAATTTTTGTGACATCTTTGTTGAATTTGAATTTCACAAATAAAGAGATATGTGTACACCTGATGTGTAATTAACTTGTTTAAAGAGACTTGGGAAAGACTAGTAATGTTAATGCAAACATAACCAGGAAAAATCAAAATTTAAATATACCAGAACAATTTGTGACCCTTTACTCAATATATATGCAGTTCCATGACTTTGCAAACAAAGTAGACCCAGCTTGCTCCTATATAGGACTTGTCTGATCAGTGTCTGCTCTTTTTGCTTTTGGACTTGTATAAATCTCATACTATTATATTTGCTTATATTCCCTTGTTTACATGCCTATTATATTTGCTTATATTCCCTTGTTTACATGCTGTTCTAAAACTTCATTTAATTGATATTCATAAGGTCATTATTTCTTACATGAATATTTTATGAAGTAAAGGGTTAATTTCCAACACATAATGTCAAGGTCATTATAATCTCTTCCATGCTGTCATATTCATTTATATCATTCATTCTTTCATTTTGGCTATCTAATTTCTAAATGGTATGATATAATCTAGTTCTATAAACAAATAGAAAAATATGGATATTTCATTTGGTTTAAATCCTGATAACATGTCAAGTACCATAGCATGATGATCATAAATTTGCTGAAAGCCTTCAAAAGGTAAGATCAGCATCATTTTATCATGCCCATTGTCAAGATAATCAAAACTTTTAAATTTTTAAATCCTTTGACTTCAAGGGTGTTTTTGGTCAAGGTCAAGGTCAGGGTCAGGGCCAGGTAATTGATGTTTTTTCTTGTTTTGTAAGGATTACAACATAGGTTGGCTACGTTTGGCTTTTTGTTTGTTTTACATGCTGATGACACTGCTATTTTTTGTCTGAAGCATAAAATCTTGAAGTTGCAGCTCTACTAGCCTGTGCAGTTTATAACAATATAATGTATTAAAGTACATATAGTTCTTTTTATGGGAAGTAGAGAGAAATGAAGCCCTTTTTAAGAACATAGGAGAAGTATAGAATTGTCATATGTCCCGTATAAACAATTTAGAATAAAAAATTTAAAATAAAAAAAGGATACTTTCTCCATTCATCCTGGATAAAGTCTATAAGGTTTCATGAGGGAAAGAATATAATAAATATGGACATATTTCTTGATAAGAAGAGTATTTAGGAAAGCCAGTTTCCAGTAAAATACTTTGTTTTGTTTCTTTGCAATTCCTGTCTTGTTGGTACTCATATGGACCTTCTCTGAGATGATTCTAATTACATGTAGTACCAACAAGTCAAGATTGCTTTTTAACCTCTGCAAACAGAGTAGACCCAGATCAGACAGCTCCTGTAAGAACTGTCTGATCATGGTCGGCTCTGTTTGCTTGTGACATTATATAGATTTTATCCTTTAGTTTTTGTATTACCCAAAAATACCATTGTAAATTAAATAAGTTAATGAATATTCCAAATGTGATAATTTGACACAACATTTTTCATTAGGGAGAGGGTTTATTGCCATGTTGAATAAGAGAATGGATGATTTGCTTTGTTTTCAATCTGCTTAATCCGGACAATGTAGGGGTATTAGATGGAAAAACAGTTTGGGTATTTTGCAGCTTTGTTGGCATACCCAGCTAGTTCTAGCTAGCTAGATATCCCATGTTGCCATAGTAATAGTTTTGAACTTTTTATTTATTCAATATGTAAGTTTGTGAAATACATGAACTATTCTCATGCTGCAAAGATACAGTCTGCTGGGACTCTGTCACAACTGTTACTTTCATTTTATATTTTTCAGACACTATTGACCAAATATCAATCAGCTTGGAACCTGATGAGACGTCTCATCTAGATTCAAGATGTAGATTCAAGCTGTTTGCAAATGCCAGTCATGCTTAGAATGAGAAAGGTTGACTCTTGACAGGCTAAGCTATTGTCATTTGCACAGTTTGTCTTATGCTACAATTCTCAGTTTCTTTTAACACTTTGTCTTATGCTACAATTCTCAGTTTCTTTTAACACTTTACTCCATAAGCCAGCCGTTCTACGTCTTTGCAAACAGAGTAGACCCAGATCAGACGGCTCCTGTGGGAGCCGTCTGATCAGGGTCTGCTCTGTTTGCTTATGATATAGATATGGCTGTACAGTTTCTGGCATGGCCAAGCATTCCTGTGTCCATCTGCTATTACAACAATTAATCTAATTAATATTCATGATGACAGTCTTTATTACATGAATATTTGTGGAGTATTTTAAGGTTGTTTTTTTTTAAAAAAAAGTACAGTCAGTGTCCAACAGTTTGCTGCTGAGACTCAGATTTACTCAGTGTCTCTTCTGTATCCAGAGTGTTTACATAGATTTTACACTAGCATGAAAAGAGTTAATTTGTATTCAATCATACAAAACTTTAGAAAAGGCCTTTTGTTACCGTTGAAGGAATCAGTACAGCATGCTGTTTAATTCTCATTTCTTATCTTTTTATTGACATATGAAATCACTGTTCACTTGTCTATCTTTAACCCTTTCCTTATAAATGTTTTTTCGCTCCTTTACAAACAGAGTAAACCCAGATCAGACTGCTCCTATAGGAGTTTTCTGATCAGAGTCTGCTCTGTTTGGTTATGAAATCATAATAGATTTGACTACAGTTTATACTAATACCAAACAATCCTTTGTACATATGCCATAATAAAATTCAGCGTATAAACATTCATGATTTCATTGTTTCTTACAAGAATTTTCAACAGGGAAAGGGTTAAATAGATTTGATGTATGAAAACTTTTTTGCATTGCATCACAATATTTTTAAGTTTCCCGTCTTATTTGTCTCCGGATTATAAAGTGTCTAAATACATACATGTACAAGGTTCCTGGGAAGAAGACTAGGACTTCAAGTTCTGCTGAGCCGCGGACAACATGCACAAAATTATGTCCACCCAGTTGTCCCTTAAAACATCTCAAAGTTGTGAGTTCTCTGGCGTATAGATATTGTGCATATGCAGTCTGACCTTGACCTCAGGGGCTTGACCTCAGGGGTAAAGGTTGTTTGTATTTAGCGACCTATTTTCTATAGTGGTCACAATTTTAAACTTATGAACTTCTTTATTACATAACACTTAACTTGAAAGAAAGTACAGCATAGACTTCAGCTAACCTATTTTTTGTTTTTCGCTTCTTTATCTAATTTACTTGTTTTACTGCTTTTAAAAAATTGAGCCGACATGGGGCTATCGATTATTTGCAAACGGTGTAGACTCTAATTGGCCTGATTAGTATTGCTTCTGATCAGAGTCTACACTCATCAGCAACAATGCAATTTTGTATGATATGACTGCACACTGTGCAGACCCTGATCAATAATGCATCATACAGCAGTTGATATTGTCTTTCACTTTTTACAATTATCCAAGAACCCAGTCTCAAGTATAGATTGCATTAATCAGCAAGTATTGAAACTTATTGTGTAGCCAGAAACTAAATTCTGTGTCGTTTTTGTTGTTTATGCAATTAATACAGACAGATTTTAAAAGACATAATTATAATGTTGATTAATAGATGATGGACTTGTTTGGATGTTTAAAACCAAGCTAATGCAGTTGTTTAAAAAATGCAGTTGAGTTGTTGAAACCTGTAAGCTGGAACCATTTACTTCATAGGTACCCCATTTTAGTGTCATTACAAATGGAGTAGACCCAGATTATACAATTCCAAAAGAGTCTTCTGATCAGGGTCTGCTGTGTTTGCAAATGGAATAATATAGATATGATTCTACAGTTTCTGCTATGACCAAAAACTAACTGTTTTCATATGCCATTTCAAAAATTCAGCTAATCAAGGTTCATGATATAATTATTTCGTACATGAATATTCATCAGGTAAAGGGTTGAATAGATCTTTTTTGGGGGAATAATTTTTCATTTTATTTTTTATTTTGTCTTAGTTTATTGTTGTACACTTTTTTGCACAAGAATCTTCCACTCGTGGCTTGACAAGAAGTCATTGATATAATTTTGTCACTTCTGTTTTATTGTTACATACTTTTTTATACCCCCCCCCCCCCCCCCCCCCCCTAAACAATGTTTTGGGGGGGTATACTGGAGTCACCATGTCCATCTGTCTGTTCGTCCGTCCAGTTGTCCGGCCGGCCGGCTTGTCCGGATCATAACTTTCAAAGTATAAAAGCTATTGACTTCAAACTTCATACGGTACGGAAGGTTGTGGGTTCGATCCCCGGCTGCGACAGACCAAAAGTCGTTAATAGTTGGTACTAGTAGCTCCCTTGTCTACGCTTGACATTAAAGGGGTAGTTCTAGGACTGGTCGGCCTGGTGTCAGGATAACGTGACTGGGTGAGGTGCTCTTGCCATGTGCCCGCGGCAGGGGCATTCCAGTGAGGCAGCACTATAACTTGTCTCATGAGGGTGCCGTCTGCAAATAACTGAAATACTGTTGGTCGGATGTAAAACCCAACTCACTCACTCAAACTTCATACTGTTTATAGATAGATCACATTGACCGCAAGTGCAGTGCACAAGGTTTGTAACTCTAGTCTTCAGTATTTTTGGAGTTATTGCCCTATGTTATTTTTCTCAAAATCTAGCTTGTCCGGATCATAACTTTCAAAGTATAAAAGCTATTGACTTCAAACTTCATATACAGATAGACCACATTGACCACAAGTGCAGTGCACAAGGTCCATAACTCTGTATTCAGTATTTTTGGAGATATTGCCCTTTGTTATTTTTGTCAAAATCTGGCTTGTTTTAACAAAGGATTTTTTTTCAGATCTTTTCTCTGTCATTACCTCAACAATTATTTTTTAAATTTTGCAGTATTGTTGAACACCATTTGAAGTTCTGCACCTGCGATAAAGGTTTTGATAGGTCGCTTCGTACATGAATGAATGATCTCCCTTTTTGTAATTTAACAAATGAAAATTAAGCGGTCGGGAGTTTTATTTCTATAACCCCATCTCTGTGTCAAATGTGCTAGTGGGGGTATTAATCACCTTTAGTGATAGTTCTAGTTTTGCCTAATTTATATTCACTGGTCTACAAAAATAAGTCTTTTCAATTTAAGTTATGCATTTTTTTTTTATGTTGAAATATGAAGCCAACCAAGAAGTTCTACACCAGTCCAATCTAAACTAATTGAATTAAATCCACACTAGTTGACCCGTTTGTATCAGCTGTCCTTTAACCCTTTCCCTGTTTATGTTTATTCCAAATTCCAATACCTACTGAATATTCACGAATATAAAAGTTATAATGAAATATGGAAGGTGAAATATTGTAGCCATTTTAGGAAGTAAAGAAACAGATCTTTTAAATTCCATTAGCAAACAGAGCAGACCCTGATCAGACGGCTCCTCTAGGAGCCGTCTGATCTGGGTCTACTCTGTTTGCAAATGCGTGAAAACCCGTTATATGAGGGAAAGGGTTAATCCTTTGATAGTGGAATGTTCCATCATCATTTAACCCTTTCCCAAATAAACATTTTTGTGTTAATTGATCACTTCATGAATATTCATTAACTTTATTTTTATAATGTAAAATTACTAAGGAATTTTGGCTTACATAAAAACTATAGTGTCAGGTCTATATAATTCCATAAGCAAACAGAGCAGACCCTGAACAGACAGCTCTTACAAGAGCTGCCTGATCTGGGTCTTCTCCGTTTGTATAGATGTTGAAAGGTATTACTATGAGGGAAAGGGTTATCGTCTATTCAGTATGAAAGTGTATTCTTAGCATGAGGATGTTGGATGACAAACAGAACAGACCCTGATCAGAGGGTTTCTCTAGGAGCCCTCTAATTTGGGTCTACGCTGTATGCAAATGTCAGCACACTTGTTCCATCATTCAAAGGGTTAATATGGCCATAGACGAACAGTGTAAACATAGACTAGAGGGACCTGAATGAACCGTCTGATCAGAATCTGCACTGTTTGCTTAACAATTTATTTTCCAAAGGTCACACTGGAAAATAGTTATAGCTGAAAAACACCCCTCATAAATTTAATTGGATTCATTTAAAAGACATGTTTGGATGAGATCACTGGGAAATGCAGGTTAGGATATGATTGTTAGCGTGTCAGCTGTTGAAAGAATAACAAGATTTTTGGAGTTGAACTATGCAATTCTTATTTCCACTTGAAGTACAGTAAAACCTCTCTATAACAATGGCCCAAAATAATCTAATTCTGGGTTTATAAGACAGGTGGCAGCTTCATCCTTTACTACATAGACATGCCTTTTGGCATCTTTGCAATCAGAGTAGACCTAGATCAGATGGTAGGAGCTGTCTGATTAGGCTCTGCTCTCTTTCCTTATGGATTTACATAGACCAATTTTTCTTGTTTCTGCCATTAGAAAAATCTCCTTGTTCATGATGCAATTATAAAAAATTAGCTAATTAATATTCATTAAGTATTCTGACATGAATATTCATGGGATTAACCTTTTTCCTGATGAATATTCAAGTAAGAAATAATGATGTCATTAATATTTATTAGCTGAATTTTGATAACGGCATGTATACACAGGATGTTTTGGTATTCGTTGAAACTATAGGGTCAGATCCATTATAATTTCATAAGCAAACAGAGTAAACCCTGATAAGATGGCTCCTATAGGAACCATCTGATCTGGGTCTACTCTGTTTACAAAGGTATGAAAAGGTGTTTATATTAGAGTTATTCAGAAAACTCCGATTTGAGCTTTCTGTGTTAAATGTACTTTCATTTTGCATGGAGCAGCCACTTGTTTTAAAGACTATTGTACATTTAGTAATGTCTGTATAAAGGTTCGTCTGTGAAGTTTATGCTTATAGTCAATAGTCCAATCTTGATGTAGCTGTTTTCTCTTCATATCACAGTATCGGTTAAGGGATTAATTTAGGTTCTTTACAAAGACATTATCTTTACTATGTAAAAAGACAAAGAAATTGTCATGAAATTTGTTACTAAAGCATGCAATGAGATCTTGATAACTATATCTGTAAGTACAGAATAGTTTCTTTTTAAGCCTTCAGTCATTATTGTATATTTTTATTTTACTTACATAACTATACTGAAAAGCATGCATTTGCTGAATATACTTTGAAAGTATAAACAGCACAGACTCTCATTAAAGGATTTATACTGGACAAGAAAACAATTTATCAAAAAATATGTATACATGTATTATGTCATGTTGAAGAAGCATAATATATTTATAAGACAAGCATCTCTATACTGTACTATTTGGTATATGTATGTTTGCTTTAGAACATAGATTCATGGCAGTTTCTCAGATGTTTTCTTAAAGCTTTGTAATTAAGTCACATCAAAAGATTCAATGCAAACAGTGCTGTGTCAGATCAGAAGCTGTCTGATCAGAGTCTGCACTGTTTGTCACTTTATAAGTGATATTGTCCACTGTTCCTATAGAAACAGACCATGATCAGATGCACATTTGCAGTTCAGCAATTGATTGCAGACACCTCCATTTCATAAAGTTTAGTGCTCTATGTTCTAGTGATGTGACTGAATTATCTTTGAGTAAGCTGTCCTTTCAACCATTTCCCTCATGTAGACCAACTTTAGCTCCTGTGCAAATAAAGTAAACCTAGAGCAGACAGCTCCCATAGGTGCAGCTGTCTGATGAGGGTCTACTCTGTTTACTTGTGGAATCATGTAGATCTGATTCTGAAGTTTCTGTCACAGCCAAAAATGTGATGTTTCATATGCAATTAAAAGAATGCAGTTTATAAAGATTCATGCAGTGATAAGTTCTTGAATTAATATTCATGAGGGGAAAGGGTTAGCAAGGCTCTTCCAACATTTTTCCCTAAAACCATAACCAAATGTCACAACCTCTCAGTATTAACATTCTATGTTTAGATTAATCATGCAATCCTGTAGTAAAAGCCTTAAGAGGCATTAGGCTTCAAATACATTTCCTGGTTGAGCTTTCTGCATAGGTTACTTCAAGGATAGAGAGAAGATGAAAATGAACTCTTTTCAAATTAATTAATCCTTTACTCCATAGATAACAACTGTTAACACATTTGCAAACAGGGTAGACTCGATCAGATCGGACAGCTCTTGTAGGAGCCATCTGATCAGGACCTGCTCTGTTTACTTATGAAATAATATAGGTCTGATTCTACAGTTTCTGCCATGGCCAAAACTGTCTAGGTTCATAATTATGCCATTACAAAAATGCATCTAGTTAATATTCATGATGTCATTGTTTCTTATGTGAATCATTCTTGGTGTAAAGGGTTAACTGTTATCTTCTGCAACAGTTCTTGAAATTAAGTTTTCAAATATCTCTCTACAAAAATACAATCAGTGTGAAATAGTTTGGTTCTGGATTTAAACTGTTTGCATAAGTTAATACAAATGCACTACTCAGCATACATAGAGTTTACCCATTTGCGCCCAGTGGATTCTTCCATGTTTATATATTGGATTAGTCCATTTTTTATCTAAGGGGTGCCTGGCCTAAATTTTCAATTTCGTTTTGTTTTATATTGAAATTCCTATCAGCAAACAGTGTAGACTCTGATCAGACGCCGCATTATGCGGCGTCTGATCAGAGTCTGCACTGTTTGCCTACGTCCCATATATGGGATCATGGGAGCAAATGGGTTAAGCAGTAGATTCACAGTTCATGCTTGTCTAAAACTTTCATGAATGACAAATCATTACTCATTTCTGTCTCATGCACGTAAGAGACTGTTGAAATATGAAGTATCTGAGTTTTCTATAGTTCAGTATCAGTTTAAAGTTCTTCAGATGCTGAAACTAAGTTTTAGTGCAGTTCTGTTATCTGTTAAAACAATTTTTGTTTTTGTTATCTTATTAAAACTTTAATTTGTTTTCGTGGAAAAACCACCCAACTGAAAATATATTGTTTATTTATATTTTTTAATATTGGATTAAGGGTTTCAAGGATAGAATCAACCTTGATAAACAGTGCATACCCTGATCAATTGTCTCTTCTAACAGGGTCTACACTGTTTGCAAATTCAGCTTAAACCATTTTCTGCTTTGAAAAAGTTGAATGAAAGACCTACTTGTGTTTAGTATGACTTATGCAGAAAGACAAATTATACCTTATCCAATTTACCCTAGTTTCTGGGATACCTCTGTTCTTTATGTGTTTAACCTTCTCTCCATTGATAACAGATAATTAAAAATAATTTACGGAGGATAGCCTTGAGAAATCTGGGCGGTCCCCAGGTATGTCCTTTATTAATACCCTCAAACCAGTTTCTCCTAAAGCTTTACTCCAGCTCTGTAGTACTATACCAAGTGGTTTGTGAAGGAAAAAACTGTGTCCACAATAAGTTACTGTGAGCAAAGATCATGTGAAAATAATGGGAATGTCATGAATTATAGGATAATGGAACAGTTTTGTAATTAGTCATTACTGTGTTAGATTATAACTGTTTACTTTAAAGAAATGCCTTTTAAGGCCTTTTCAAACAGAGAAGACCCAGATCAGACAACTCCTACTGGAGCTATTTGATCTGAGTCTACTCTGTGTGCTTATGGAATAATAAAGATCTGATTCTACAGTTTCTGAAATTGCAAAAACAATAATTGTTCATTGACCTATGTATAGATTGAGGTAATGAGTATTCATGAAATCACACTGTCCTGTATAACTATTCATGAGGGACAGGGTTAATGTACAGTCATGATTAATTTACTCATATTTTGTTTTTTGTAAGCAAATTACATAGTACAATTTATGTCATTGAATATTTCAAATTTAAATTGCATAATTATTAAACAGTTTTATGGACACATGATTTATACAGATCATCTTGGTTTGTACTGCTTTTCTTATTTAACAAATTTGTAATAAATAGAAAAATAATCACAACTGTAATGTTTTTTGCTTTAGTTACATAGTTAAAACCACGTCTTTGCAATAATCAGCAACTAAGTATGTAGTATTTTTAATCTACAATGAAGTTACATGTAATTGTTGAAAGCATGTATAATAAGATCACTGTAAATATCTTACACCTTCTTATAGAAGATTTATTGATCTTTTTTCGGATTTTCCTCCTGAATATAAGAGAACATGATCACTTCAGTAAAAATCATAGTTTAGTAGTTCTTGATGCTCAAAATTTGCTTCAGGCATCTTGTTTCATAAGAGAAGTGTAATATCAGCTGTTAGAAAACACTACCAAACAGTGCTAAACCCTAATTCCCACTAACCTGATGACCTGACTGGCATTTGCAAACAGCTAGGATCCAAATAAGAGGCCAAATAAATTGGTGTCTCATCAGGAAAACAGCTGTTTGATATTTGGTCAATATTTTCTCAAAAGCTTGTTCGAAATTTGAAGTACAGTAGGCAAAACTTTGAGGAGACATTATGTTTTATACAGTGTGGATAAGGGTTAATATATTCATATGTAGTCCTGTTTCTCTTCATTAACCCATTCCCTCATATTGACGACTTTTGGCGACTTTTTTTTACTCTGTAAATATCACTTCGTGAAACCATTGTGATAAATAGAGCATTTGCTCTTAAAGGAGCAAATGCTCTATTTATCACAATGGTTTCAAACTACAAAATTCTAAAAAATTTCCCTTTTCTTTAGTTAATGCTCCTTTTCGGTAGATTTATTCAAAGTGGTTGGGTCTAAAAATAGCCTATGAGGGAATGGGTTAAAAATGATTTACTTGAATGCTCAACAAATTGAAGAGCATCATACTCCGATTATCTGGACCCCTTTTAATGTGTCTTTTTAAGGAAATGATTTAATAGTATTCTGGATACTCTGCCATACTGGATTAATCCAGATATGACAATTTGAAGAAAGTATTATTTTTTATCTCTTAGGCATCAGCCAAATTACAGACCATTGATTATAGATAAAAATTAGGCTACACTAAAACTTGCTTTACCCTTTTCTTGTGTCTTTCTGGTCATTTTCATATTCTGCATTATCCAAATACTTCAGTACTGTGTGGCCAATTCATGATTTATTTTGCAAATAGATCTGATGAGGCATTGAGTAAATGCATAATGGAATCTCTAATGCTAATCAAAAGCAGACAAATGAACATTCAAATTGTTCAAAAGTAAAGCAGGCCAAAATGGTAATTGACCTAGCATACCATAGGTTTACAAATTGTTCATGCACTAGTTAAGCTGAGTATGGAAGTGACCGAACTGTTCTTTCAGGTGTTTTGGTGTCCTGTCCAATAGCACGTAGATGTGTAGTATGCCCACACCCTGACCTGTCATCTTCTCATCCTTTTTCCTTCTATCCTTGCACTGCTTTAGGAAAATCAAAGATGGCTGTACACAAATCGGCAGATGGACTCGTGCCTCTCTGGACGCCAGGCTCCAATAAGGATCAAAGACAAGCAGTATTACAAAAAACTCCTTGACCGATATTTTGGACACAATCATGCACTAGCCAATGAAAACAATTCAAGACTTGATAAGACTATTTATAGATCAAGTTTATCAAATCGTAACTTTCCTGCTAGAGGTGTTAGCTCTCGGGAAGACTTAAATCGGCAATTTCCGCATGTACGATTGTCCTACAGCAGTAGTGATAAAAAAGTGGTTCTCACGCATGAGCCTTATGTACTGGAGGGTTCAGATACAGAGGAAGTTTTTGAAATAGAGGTATGTCTTTTGGGCTTGATCTAACGGAGTTTGACCACTGTCAGTTGACGTGTTTGTTTAAAAAATTATGGCAGTGCAGTTTGAGTTCTGATTTATATTGCTTATTTGTTTGTAAATATCAAGGAGGTATTTGGATGTGTGATTGTTGAAACAAGTTAACCACATCTGGTCGCTTTGATTTTAACAACTGATCCTGCTACACCACATTCTCCCTAATAAACACAGATTTCCCTTATATATTGAGATTTAACAATAAGACTATGACTTTCAGTGCACACCAGACTCACAGTTATTGCCAATGTATTATACCATATGAATTCTAAAATTTAGAAATGCCATGTGGTTCTATGTACTCTATAAAACAAGAAATGTAGAAATGATGCAGTTCTTGTGTGTAGAAAATATTGAGTACTTGTAACCCTGTAACTCTCTGCATTCTTAAAGTTAGTTTTAGATAACCTATGCAAACAGTTTCGGATCCAGATGAGATGCTGAGTAAATTAGTGTCTCAACAAGATTCAAACTGTTTGTCACTGATTGTAGTCTTGAAGACACTAGTAGACAACAATTTCTTAGCGTGCAAGGAGAAGGGAAATACTTGAAGACAGGGTTACACTGGCTTTCAATTTAATCCTTTACTCCATGAATATTCATGTGAGAAATACATGTAGTGTATGTATGAATATTAATTAGCTGATTTTTTATAATGGCATATGAACAAGAAAACTTTTGACCATAGCAAAAACTGTATAATCAGATCTAAAGAATTCCATAAGCAAACAGAACAGACCCTGATCAGACAGCTTCTATTGGAGCCATCTGATCTGGGTCTACTCTGCTGTCAAAGGCATTAAAAGGCGTATTTATGGAGTGAAGGGCTTTCCCTGTTGAATACGTTTGTACTTGTGTAAGAAATAATGACATCATGAATATTTACTAGCTAAATGTTTATAATGGCATATGCAAGCATGAATGTTTGGTATAGGTAGAAACTGTAGAGTCATATATATGTATTATAATATTTCATAAGCAAACAGAGCTGACGCTGTTGAGCCAGTCTGATATGCGTCTACTCTGTTTGTAAAGGGGTGGAAACAGTTTAATATGAAGGAAAGGGTTAATCATTTTACATGTTTAATAGGGAGTATTATGTAGCTTGTCCTATACATATCCAGTGTTAAATGCATGATATTATACAGAGTGCATACTTGCTTTGGAAGAATCCCCATGTCAGCCATCTTTGTTTGGCATTTGTTCTGTTTTCTCATAGTCTGTGTTTTGTGTTTTTTTCATCCCACTTCTTCCCAAGCTTTCTGCAAACTATTTTGCTGATTGTGTATGTGCACCTTTACAAATGCACCTTTTGTTCCTTTGTGCAGAACACAATTATGTAGTGTGTGTAAATAAGATGTATTTTTTGGAAAGAGCATTTACCACAAATTATACTATGCTATTACACATGCAATGCTTGGGCCTGTGGTTGGAATGCATTTACCTTGAGAGAGAATTTGCTTCCTACTTCATTTTGCAGTCTAATTCGAAATGATATGTTAGTTTCTTTAACCCTTACTATGCTAGAAACAAGTCACTAATGTCCTTAGCAACCAGTGTAGACCCAGATGAGAGAGTTCCTAGAGGAGCCCTCTCATTAGGGTCTGCACTGTTTGTTTTGTTACACTTTTGTTTTCAGAAAAATCCCTAAATAGTCACTGTAAGCTTGACCTGTTTAAATTTTGGAATAGTCCATTTGAAAGTTCAGCATTGTAAGGATTAATTTACCAAATTTGATGATGTTGACATCTATTTATGTGGTGTAATCACCATCTCCTCTGTGGGAAATCATTGAATTATGACTTTTAATGCCTCAGTGTCATATCCACCAAGCTTGTCTGCTGAACATGAAGTGACAATAAGTTCATGAAGACATGTTACAAAATCAAACATATTGAATGATTCCAAAATGCCTGTATTGACAAAACATGTATTTTGCCAAGGGACAGTTTGTGAATACTTGAAACCATGTGAGGATGGCGTTGTAACATATAGTTGAAAGTGAAAATACGATTAGCTTTTTCTTTATATAAATTTACACAGAGTCATGTACACAAAATAAACAACAGATGATGGATTAATTCTTGTAATATATTCCAATTTTTATTTCATAAGAATGTCAGTTTTTTGCCTGCCATTACATTACCCTTGTTACTTAACATAGATGTGGAAAAATGATTGATAACAAGAACACTAAAATGAAAATATGATATTTAACTCTTTGGTAATTTTTCCTTCCATTTTTTTGTATTTAATCTGTATAATCAGATGCATGGCTGCTTAATGATAATTTTTAGTTTACCTAATATTATCTGCGATACAAGTTATTACACGCATAAATATACATTAATTGCTTCAGCATGTTGATTGTGTTCATATATTTATTAATACAAGTGTACAAACAACCAATGATTATTATTTATTAAGGTGGCTTACACATGTACTTGTTCTGTGTGTACAAACAACCAATGATTATAATTATGTGGCTTACACATGTACTTGTTCTGTGTGTATAAACAGCAAATGATTATATGTGGCTTACACATGTACTTGTTCTGTGTGTATAAACAGCAAATGATTATATGTGGCTTACACATGTACTTGTTCTGTGTGTATAAACAGCAAATGATTATATGTGGCTTACACATGTACTTGTTTTGTGTGTACAAACAAAAATTAATTATATGTGGCTTACACATGTACTTATTCTGGGTATTTAACCCTTTACCTGAATATACATGAAAAAAATAATGATACCATGAATATTTACTTGTTGATTTTTAGCTTATCTGTTTCAAAGAAACACCAGGCTATTGTGATCAATGGGTCGTAGTAGTAGGCATAGTCGTAGGCGTTGTTGTAGTTGTATGCACCATCTATATAAGGTGTGCAAAAACTTTAATGTAGCTGATTAATCAAAAAGTGTAAGAGGTATCAACACGAAACTTCATAGATGGGTAGATCTCATTGAGGAGAAGGCCCCTACTTAAGAACCATAACTCTTGATTTCAAAATTTTGGAGTTATGCCCCTTTATTTTTTTCAAAAAGTTTTAATTTAGCTGAACAAGCACCAAATCAGACGGGCGTTAGCGCGGCACATGGCTCTTGTTTATAATGGCATATTAATACAGGGTTAATTGTATTGTATAAGTAGAAAATGTAGAATCAAATCTATATAATCTCCTAAGCAAACCGAGCAGATACTGATCAGACAACTTGTACAGGAGCCATCTGATCTGGATTGACTCTGTTTGCAAAGGCATGAATGAGTGTTCATATGAGGGAAAGGGTTAGAATAGCCAAACAAGTTTGTCATTAATTTTGTAATGTCGGTTTTAGATAAATGTTTTTCTTGTTTAATTTTAATGTTATTTTCAAAAACGTAGGTTTTTTTTACATTTAGATTAGCCCTTTGCTTCAAAGTTATCCCTTTTCTCCATAAATACACCTTTAATGCCTTTTCAAACAGAGTAAACTTAAAGATCAGACATTTCTGTAGAAGTTGTCCGATCAAGGTCTGGTCTGTTTGCTTATAGAATAATATAGATCTAATTCTAGTGTTTCTGCCTTTGCAAAAAATCCCTGTGTTAATGTGCCATTTTAAAAAATTTATTGAATGATTATTAGAGATGTCAGTTTTTTCTTACATAAATATTATGGAGTAAAGGGCTAATATTATGAAAATATTACATACTGGTACATATTTTTTATTTATTTTTCAAACTTTTTAAAATTCTCACAGAACTGCCTTGTCAGCATGATATTTCGTTTTGTCATTAAAAAGCAAAAACCACAGCTTCATTTCAAATCTTCATTTGTGTAAATATTCTATTCAATTGTTATATATATTTCTCTAAGATCACAAAACTATGAATAGAAATTGTATTGCATAGGCAAATGAATTATTGTGCTGATGTTATGTATGTAATTATTAGTCGTTACTTAGATGTTTACTTCATATGTTCTCAGTTAAGTCTTCTCCACATATATATATATATATATAATTATGTTTTAAATGACATTTAGATGATATTTTTTGCCTGCCCTGGGCTTAGCAATGCAGGTATTGGGCCACTAACACCTCCCTAACCTTCATAATCATCACTCTAACACTTTAATACACTGTCCCATCAATCACTACAGTAGTAGTAAAACAAGTCTTCTGTCAATGCTTCTAACACAGATCATTTTTTGCTCCTTTGTCTATTTGCTCTTTGTTGATACTAACATAAGAAATGTTGCTCTTTTTAAAAGCCTGTTGATATAGTGAAAAAATATATTTCATATTCCAACACTTGGTATTAACCCTTTGAATGTGGGATACACCTGCACTGGCATTTGCAAACTGACTAGATCTAGATCAGAGGGCTCCTAGAGAACCTCTCTGAGCAGGGTCTACACTGTTTGTCATTTCAAATCCTATAGCATGTTTAATACTTTCCCTAATGAACATTTATGTATGATATGATCTTTTCATTAATATTCATTAACTTATTTTTCTTAATTCAAGGGATTTTTGGCCTTATACAAAAGCTGTAGGAAAATATATGTACAATTCCATAAGCAAACAGAGCAGACCCTGATTAAACAGCTCCTACATACAGGAACCATCTGATCTTGGTCTACTCTTTTTGCAAATGTGTGAAAAGGCATTACTGTGCGTGAGGGAATGGATGAAACCTTTCATACTGAGTGGACTCACTAGTGAAACACTGACAGGCTATGCCACTGTAAAAGGGTTGAAAGTATTGGTGATAGGTTAATTACTTCTGATATAATGGTTCAAGAGTTGCAAAAATATTTCAATCATTTAGGTATATAAATGTTTCAATATTGCAAAATGTATGTCAGAAAATAATGGATTAGGTAAGGATTAATTTGGAGTGCTGTTCACATTTAATGTTGCGTTTGTTGAGCTTGCTTGGTTTGATCTTACAGAATTTTCATCCACAGAATTACACTCAATTATTTGAACTTCTGATCTTTACCCAGTACTGAGAAAAAATCATGTCAGAACAAATTTGAATCTATTGCAATTTTGACTATACTTTCGATTTGATCAATTAAGCTGTATAGAAAACTATTGATAGAGTATCAAATAGCATGGATCCTGATGAGATGCCAAGTAACTCAGAGTCTCATACTGGTCCATGGTGAATCAGGTCATGGGTAGCTGATTAACCCTTTCCCTGTTCTATGTTTATTCCAAATTTCAATACCTACTGAATATTCATGGACAAAATAGTTATAATGAAATGTGGAAGATGAAGCATTAATTGAAGCCAATTTAGAAAGTAAGTAATCAGATCTATCAAATTCTATTAGTTACCAGAGCAGATCCTGATCAGACGGCTCCTACTCTGTTTGAAAATGCATGAAAAGGCATTTATATGAAGGAAAGGGTTAAAAGTTGATGTAAACACCATGAATACATGTAAATAAAGAAATACTGCAACTAAATCCTTTAGTACTGCCTCCAGGAGTGGTCAAAACATACGATTTTGTGGAAAAACAAGGGAGCTATTATTTCTGTAAACAGCAGACTGCTATGATTATTCAGAATTTGTGTGTGTATCTTTACAGATTATGTAAATGTACATATGTAAGGCTGCAATTTCTCATTGTATGGATCTTTGAAATGAATGAAGCTGTCTAACTCTTTGAATGACAGAATGAGTATACGGTATCTGCTAATTGTGTAGACCCACTGTGTAGTCTGCACTGTTTGTCATAAAATACACTTGCAAAATATTCATTTGTACTGAATAATATACTGGATGGATTCTATATTTAAACACTAATGAATTATTTCACTTTAAATATTCAGCATTCAATGATTTTCCCCTATCACTTTTCAGAAATCCATTACTAATGAAATAGCATAATTTTGGCAGACTTGGATGAATTCACAATAAATTTAATTAATTAATGCCATAGAATTTGGATCAGATGTCTAGTAACTTGTTATCTGAGGAGATGCAAAACTGTTTTACACTTTTTGTTTTTGAAAAGATATGAGGAAATAAATTATCTACTTTTAGATACAATGTAGATTAACAGATTTAACCGAGAACAATTGGTTAAGACTTTTGCTGCCGATGGCATTGATCTTTGATTGTTTTTGCAAACAGTTTAGATCCAGATGTCAAGTTACTTTTTGTCTCCTCTGGATAATTCAACTCTTTGATATATTGTGATTTATTTAGAGAAAGGGAAAAACATTAAATACTGAAATTTTAACAGATGACAAATTTTCAAACAACAATGTTTTGCAGCAAATGATTTAGGCATTTTTAAGGTTAATTTGAAGTAAGGCTTACATTTTGGCAGTTGCCTTAATATGAGAATTTTTCCCTTCAGTTCAAGAAATTCTAAGCACCGGTACTTTATTTTTAGCACACTCAACAAAGTGTCTTAAAGTTTTGAGATCAACACTTTGCATGCTAGTGGCAAATTTGTGATATCTTCTTTGAAACCTTACGAAATGTGGAGTAATTGGGCATGTATATTTACATCTATATATTAAATATATTTGCAAGTGACTACAATATTCTCCCTAATAAATGCCACCACATTTTTTTTTTTTTTTTTTTTATTTTTTTTTTTTGGGGGGGGGGGGGGGGGGGGTGTAAAACTCTATATAATAACCATTAAAAAAGAAATATAGCTTTTTCAAAATACAAATGGTACTTAATGCAGACTTAAGCAATGTAGAAAACTCTCTATGAGCTTTTGGCATTGCTTTCATTCAGCATTAAACAGCCACATGTGTACAAAATGCAAGAAGCTCCTTTTCAAAATGTTACACCTCAGTATGTTTATTGCTGACTGAATGTCACCTCAATATGCTATTACCTAGCTTGCTAAGACATTGGTTACTTAACATATTTGGTCCTGATGAGAAAGTGAGTTATTCCATGTCTCATCCGGATCCAAACTATTATGAAAATCATCTCTTATTTGCCATTAACATTCAGAGTGTCAAGCCTTTTGCATGTGATAACACTCTGCCCAAGTTCCTCCTTCTCTAATCCAGCTTCACACTGTCATATAATCGCAGCTTTGTAACTTTTCCCTTCGCCTTTCTGGTTTAATTTCAGACCGAGAATGAAGACCTGAATCATCGGGGTGACAGTCAGAGTAGCATGACTGGTGGCACAGGCAGCAGCTTATATGCTGACCGTAGTGCTACGTCTGTCATGTCCAGTTTGTCACAGCAGACAGTCATACCCTCTGCTCAGTCCAGTCTGTCCCAGCAAGGAGCACCAAGCACAATAGTTGCACAGCAAGTCCCACCCCCACTAGCCTCAGTGGGCATGCACACCTCTCTAAGTTTGCACTCCACCACTAACATCTGCCTGTATCCACCCCCAAACCCACTAGCTAAGCCCATCTTACCTGTAAGCCCAGGGTTGTCTAGATTGATACCATTCTCACCAAATACTCTCTCCTCCACCTCTCAGCCTGGTCATGGGGGACGGAGCTGGCAGCACAAGACGTCCGCCAGTAGCCTTGGCAGTGTTAATGAGAAGACCATTCCTGCCTACCAGGTGAGACAAATGGAACAAAAACACCCCGTATCTTATTTTGCATAGTTCATATATGACTAAATTAAAATAGAACAATAAAGGCTTTGGATTCTGTCAAAAAATATGAACCTGGAAAAGCCTCCTCAACACAAATGAGGTATCTGATCCGAGTCCACACTGTCTTTACAGACAATGATGAGGCTGAAACAGTATAGACCTTGATCAGACAACTGATGTGGATCTACATTTCTTAACCCTTTCCCTGTCCAGTATTCATGTAAGAAATAATGACATTATGAATATTTATTAGCTGAATTATTATAATGGCATTTGTAGACAGGATTGTTTTGGCCTATTATAATTTCATAAGCAAACAGCAGACCCTGATCAGATGGTTCCTATAGGAGCCATCTGATCTGCATCTACTCTGTTTGCAAATGCATGAAAACACGTTTATGTAAGGGAAAGGGTTAAAAAGCCTTAACTTGAATGCCAGTGCACTGGCATTCGCTAACAGTGAAGTCTAAGATCATATAGCTCCTGATGGAGCCCTGTGATCAGGGTCTGCACTGTTTGTCATTCATAGTCATCTCTCGTATTATACTTTGTCATATTCTATCATTGAACAATGACGAACCATTCAGCATACATAAGGGCTCCTTTTTTCATTGGCATGGAGCAGCACACAAAGTGTACTGTAGTAATTGTACTTGTAGTCATATTGATGTTTCATTCCATCAGCACAATTATTGTTAATAGTTTTTACAGCCATCTCAAATCATTGTACAAAAGGCCTTGACTAGTTCCAGGGAATTTGAAATGTTGCTGAGTTTTGCTATATAAACTGCTGTTCAAGTGTGTCAGCTAGTTGCATTTACAGTAGCTAGAATGTTACTTCATATACACATGCAATGAGCATAATTATCAGATTTAAATAACTGTTTTATATGTGTTAGTTGTTGTTGTTCTTATTTTAATTTTTAGATTATAATTTTGATTCACTTGTTTGCATAATATTAACCCTTTGAATGCCAGAAATAAGTGTACTGGCATTTGCAAACAATGTAGACCAGTATTAGGGAACTTCTAGAAGAACTCTCTAATCAGGGTCTTCACTGTCAAATTCCATGCACAGATTTAAGCCTCTCATACTTTGATTCAACATTTCAAAGGTTTAATTATTATTACGATCTACACATAATTATAGATGTATAGCAGTTAATGTATTTGACACATCTTCGATAATTATATGCTTTCATAATTTCTGTTTCCTCCTATTACCTAAACTTTGCTTGACATATTTATTACTATTTCTTACTTTTCAAAAAATATAACTAATAACTACTCACAAGTAAAACTAATATATATATGGGATAAAACCAGGATGAAAATTAACTTAAAGATTTCTAAATATTCTTAATTTATTAACATTTTGGTAACCATTTCATTAGTTTTCAAATTAATGTATGTCATATATAAAAGTTGTTTTACTATATACAGTAAAACCCCGCTAATACAACCACTTAAAAGAGGTATAATTCTGGGTGCTAGAGGCAGGTGGTAGCTGAATGCATGACAAAAGTAATGCAGAAAGCTCCTAGAGGAGCTTTCTGCATTACTTGTGTCATGCATTAAGCAACCACCTGCTTATAAAGTCACCCATATTTATTCATTAAATGGTTGCATTAGAGGGGTTCTACTGTATTCCATTGATAGATAGCAAAATTCCCAACCATTTAAGAATTAAGAAAATACAAACTCAGTAAAACAAATTAACTCACATACTTTGTTGAAGAAATTTCTTACATAGGTGCAATTACAAAGTCATTTATGCATGTTCATGTTATAAATGCAGTTACATACATAAGAAAAAAAATTATATATATATAAATAGATATATCTATTTTGGTCTATTTTGTTTTGTTTCAGCGGAATAAGTTTATCAGAAAACCTTTAGGTACTACGAATCGTGGGGGTCCAACTGCGGTAATTTCGGACTCAGAGTACCGAAATCTTTCAACACTTCTAGAAACAGAAGCGGAACGGAACCGAATTCTAGCCAGAAATGGTTTCAACACTAGTCACCAAAATGACATGCGGTCTGACCCAATTACGCCAATTTCCAGTAACAAACGAATACTTAGTGCCTCAGGACAAAGAAAAGATACTGGTGAGTATATGCACGGACTGAGAAGTGTTTCCAGTAGATTTGCAGTGGTTTTCCTCAGATATTATATCGCAGCACATTTCTTTATAGAGTTGAAGTTTTTAATTTGTTTGACAGAAGATGCATGCTTCCTATCCTGGTGTGTTAGGGTTAAATAAGCTACTCCAAGTGACAAGATGTATTTCTTTGTAACCTTATGTCTCCTCAAATTCTGATCTGCAACATCTTTTCACTTCCAATCCATTTGAGCTGAGAATACGCAGCCGGAATGTCGGACAGCTTGGATCAATCTTGAACCAAGATGTTTGCAAATGCCATGTCAGGCTTAGTAGTATTATGGACTCTTCTGTTAACCCTTTCCTTCATATAAACACATTTTCATGCATCAGCAAACAGAGTAGACCCAGATCAGACGGCTCCTGTAGGAGCCTTCTGATCAGGGTCTGCTCTGTTTGCTAATGGAATGTGATAGTTCTGTTTCTTTACTTTCTAAAATGACTACAATGTTCCACCTTCCATATTTCATTATAACTATTTTGTCCATGAATATTCAGTAGGTATTGGTATTTGGAATAAACATTGAACAGGGAAAGGGTTAAACAATGATGGACTATTATTCCTCTGAAAGTTCAGCATGAAATGGTTAGAATGGGGGTATACCAAGACCAGTAACTGCCTCTCACTTTTGAAACTTGACAGTTTAGTGTAGGTGGAATACTCTAATTATCCTAAGTATTCCGACAGACACATTTAGGCAAGTAGTGAAGACCTAGATCAAAGTGCTGCTAAGGGAGTCGTTAGATCAGGATCTACACTGTTTACTAGTTTGCCAAACTTTTGTTGCTTTACAAACTGGTGGAGGGCCAGGTATTGAGTGTCTAAATACTTAGGGTAAATAGGGTAGACAATATTAGCTGGTCTTGGTCTTCACTGTTTGCAAGAAGACAATTTTTTCTCATGGCACAGCTTCTGCTCTTTGTCTGTACTATAATGCTCAATACAGGCACTGTTTACTCTTGGTATACATTTCATTGTCCCTAAATTTGTCTTCGGCAATCTCTCATTTTAGATTTCTTAACCCTTAACCTGATCACGATGCTTTTGAATGCCTTGTACAGAGCTTTAGATAACATGCGTAAATTAAAATATTTTCAAGTATAACTTGTTTATTTCTCCACCAAACTTTCTGTTGTGACCACTCTTTAGAATTGCCTCTTCGAGATGATTCTAAAGTAGGGTCACAACATAGGGTTCAGTGGAGAAATGACGATTTTAGTATTTGAGTCTGCACTGTTATCTCTATCTCTGCTTGTAGGAACTGTCTGATCATGGTCTGCTCTGTTTGATTTTGAAATTATTTAGGTGTGATTCTACTTGTTCTTGTGTTAATTATGCCCTTATAAAAATTCAGCTAATTAATATTCATAATGTCATGATTTGTTACATGAATATTAATCAGGTAAAGGGTTAATAAATTCTATGATCAGGTTGTCACACAGACTTTCTTTCAAACATTCTAATTACAACTAATTACAATTTGAATGCCAAATACATTAAAGTGTGTCTATAGCAACCACTCAAAGTGAATATAAATTTGTGTTTTAAGATATGTGGTAGCTTAATGCAGGATGAAAGTTATGCATAAAGCTCCTGTGGGAGGTTTATGCAAAACTTTAATCCTGCATTAAGCAACCACCTGCTCATACGGACACCAATTTTAATCATTATATGGTTGCTACAGGCCGATTCTACTGTATATGCAACGGTTATTACAAATTTACTATAGAATATGCTAAGAGTTGCAAAAATACTACACATCTTGTCAATTAGCTAAGAGTGGCACTGTTTCCATGCCAACTAATGGTGTTGCTGGTTGCTCTGTGCTGATTTCAGGTCTTCGGGCCGTAAAGCTCTCGTTGCGCGGCTCCCTGGCCCTCTCAGACAAATGCCTGCACCAAATTTGCGAGCAATACAAACATTAGCACAGCACCACCTACCCCAGGCATGGTTTGACCTTCCCGTTTGTTTTTGTAGCCTAGATGTGACATAGAGTGGTGTTCTGTGTTAGAATGCATATCACATGTAGCTTGCCATCAGCTAAGGTCCAAAATAGTGCCATATGATTTGTCTTAGTTATTATTTCATAGGGGTTTGGGAGGGGGATTCATTTGAAAAGCTAACTGCAAAAGTATATTCATAAAAATGCACAACAGATGTAAATGAATATCATTTTATTCTGAAATCTAAGAAATATATCAGGATATGAATGCAAAAATATGGCTATAATTATATGCTTGAGATGATTGTCACATACAATATTAATGGGTCTTGATCAGTACATGTACATGTATTTAGTTTGAAATCCATGAACACATCTGAAACAATGGGTATTTTGGCATAGAAAACTATTCTGGCAGTTATTACTTATAATAACCTTTTGAATTCTGAATTGTAAAAGTGGAATAGTCCATTCAGTATGAAAGTGATTAGCGAGAGGATTTAGAATGACTAACAGTGCAGACCGTGATCAGAGAGTTCCTCTAGGGGGCCCTCTGTTCTGGGTCTACACAGTTTGCAAATGGCAGTAAACTGTAAATGGCATTTCATTTATTTTCCACATTTAATGGGTTAAATCTTTCTTGAATTGAATGATTTTGTAATAACTATAGCAAAGAAAATGTTTTTGGATAGAAATTTAGCAAAAAGCACATTAACGAATGGTCATTAGCTGTTCAGCAGGCTACATATGAAACACTTTCTCCTCATTCAAGTGGTATCCAACTTGATTGATTGGTCGTTGTTCTTGTAGGAGCTCTTACATTGAATATTGGCACTACCACATGGCAAAAAGTGTAAACCCAGATCATTGATTATCTAATAAGGGTTTTACACTGTTTTTCACATGTTGGATGTTGCAGATCACCAGCATACAACATCTTGAATAATTATGGCCATTTGCATAAATCTTTAATGTGTGCAAAAGCTAAAAGTACCTTTTTTCATTGGTCTGATTTATACGATAAAAGCCCTCTAAACAGCACATTCAATTTGGTATAAATATCAGTCTTGGACACAGGAGCTTTCTGCATGACATTCACCCTGCATTAAGCAACCACCTGTCTAAAAGTATCTAAATTCTTATCTACTAGAATTCAGGTTTAGTGTGGTTTTACTGTAATTACATTATTATACTGGTGAAAAGGAGGGTTGAGATTGAGGAGAATGTGTTATGTTCATATTGATGTATTATCTTGAAGAGATTGGCAAGACCGATCTGGGACTTTCTTTGTATTTTGTTACTTGTACCTTTAATTCTAGAGGGCTTGGGTCAGACCGAGATTAAGACAAAATATGTGAGTGAGTCCGCTGGTATGTGTTGAAGTGGTTGTGTTCTCCCAAGTCTTCTGTTTGTGTTTTGGTTTCAATGGCACATATAATTATATTATATATATTTGTTTTACAGTTTTTCTTTCTTAACCAATTTGTTTACCTTGGCTTTAACTCATTCAAATAGAAACTAGAAAGCACTTCACGAATACCTACAATCTTCATGTAGCCAATGTCTTTAGATGTTAACCCATCTAGTGGTAAGCTCGTCTTGAAGGCATTGCAAACAGCTTGGATCCAGATGAGACATCGAGTAAATCAGCATCTCATCAGGATCCAAGCTGTTTGCTACTTGTCCGATAGTTTCTCAAAATTTCAGCCAACTAGATAACTTTTATAAATTGATTACAATGAAACTTTCAGCTAACATCCTTTTTGATAGCATGAGAAGTGTTAATAGTGGAAGTTATGACTGGAGCAGATATGAGCTAAGTACCGGTACTGTTGGTTAAATTAATACATTAGTTTTGGAAAACAGTAGTTTTTTTATTTCATATCTGAACTGTAGGCAATCAGTGTTGACCTGTAGGAAATCAATTATTGTCTGGTGAAAATTGTTCCCTACTAAAATTCTCAAGGTTAATTTTTCTTAACCCTTTCCTTCATATAAATGTTTTGTCACGCATTTGCAACCAGATCAGATGGCTCATATTGGAGCTGTCTGACCTTTGTCTGCTCTGTTTGCTAATTGAATCTGATAGATCTAGTTGTTTATTTTCTAAAATGGCTGCCATGTTGCACCTTCCATACTGTATTTCGTTATGTTTATTTTGTCCTTGAATTTTCGGTAGGTATTAAAATTTGTAATAAATATAGAACAGGGAAAGGGTTAAAAAATACACCCAGTGTCAAACAGTGTGGATGGTAATGAGAAGCCGAGTTACTCTGTGACTCATCTGGATCTAAACTGTTTGCATAGTTAACCCTTTCCTCCATAAATACGCCTTTCTACGCCTCTGTAATAGTCACTTCCTGAAACCATTGTGATAAATAGAGCATTTCCTCCATAGGAGCAAATGCTCTATTTATCACAATGGTTTCAATACTACACAGTTCTAACATTATCCTTTTCTCCAGTAAATGCTCCTTTTCGGTAGATTCATTCAAAGAGGTTGGGTCTAAAAATAGTCTGGAGGAATGGGTTAATGAGGAATTAAACTCTGGTATTTATTGAGATCATCAATAAAGTGAAGATAGTTTGAGGGTACTTATGAGCTTGATGATTTAACCCTTTCAATGCTGAATTTTCATTTGAATTATTCAAAATTCAAAAAGATTAAGCATACTGTGAATATTCAGGGATTTCTTTTAAAGAGAGGTGTAACATGACAAACAGTGCCAACCCTGATGAGACTTTAGGAGCCCTCTCATCTGGGGCTACAGTGTTTGCAAAGGAACTTATTGACTTGTTTCCCGCACTGAAAGGGTTACTTCTGGTATCTATATTTTGATTTTCTATAAAATATTTACAATGTCATACAATGACATCCCTTAACCCAACTCCTCATATTGGTGCCTTTTGACGCCTCTCTAAAAGTCACTTCTTGAAACGATTGTGATAAATGAAGCAATATATTTTGCTCCATAAGAGCAAATTTATGCTCTGTTTATACCAATGGTTTCAAAACAACACACTTTTCTCTAGTAAATGCTCCTTTTCAGTAAACGTATTCAAAGAGGTTGGATCTAGAAATAGCGTATGAGGTAATAGGTTAAATATTCAGTAATTGACACGTTTATACCGATAGTTGACTTGATAGTGTTTTATAAATTGAAATGAAAAGTCCACCAGTACTATACCTTGAATGAGCTTGACTGGGTTTGTGTTTCAGCTAACTACAGACTGTAAGTCTGCATATACAGTAAGACCCCGCTAATGCGACCACTTTATAAAGAGCCACTGGCATCGTTTAAAGCAGGGTGGTTGCTTAATGCAGGTCGGAAGTTATGCAGATAACTTTCGTCCTGCATTTATAAAGCTACCACCTGCCTCTGTCACCTAGAATTATGCCCATTTTTGGTGGTCGCATTAGAGGGTTTTTACTGTAATTGTGTTGGGTAGCCCTAACATGTGTTTTACCTAAACCTCTAACCTGCTGAGAAAAAGACGGGGAAAAATGTTAAATTTGTTGAAGTTGTGGAAAATTTCCATAACTTCATTTCTAAAATAATATGAAACTGGCATTCTTATGAAAAGCAACTGTATAGAGGGTTTGCACCCAGATCCATGAATCTGAAAAATCATGTACATAATAATTTGTACCTGGAAAATGAAATCCTTTCCTTCAGCAGGTTATTAACCTGTTGCATGCTGTAGGCAAGTTGATGGTAATATTTGTATGGAGGTTGGGTACTGAATAACATAAATGTCTCAAGAGTTAACACTGTTTTTGAACAAATTGTATAAATTTAGTGGAAATTGAGGCAATAACCCATTCAAAGTGGAATGGCCCTAACGGTTTAACTGTGGAGTCCATTCACTATAACATTTTTGCTAGATGATTTTGAATGGCAAACAATGCAGACCCTGATCAGAGCCATCTAATCTGCGTTCTACACTGTTTGCAAATGTCAGTATATGTGTGTATATGCGTTAACACTTTGAATGCAGGAAGGAGTGCATTGGCATTTGTAAACAGTGTAGACCCAATGAGAGGAACCCTTCAATCAGGGTCTGCATGCACTGCCATACAAACTCCTCTAGCAAGTTCAAGCATTTCATACTGATTGGACTCTCTCATTGTACCCTCATGAATATTCATGTAAGAAATTAATCATTAATATATTAATCGGATGATTATAAACTTTTAGCCATGGAAAATGTAGAATCAGATCCAAATAATGTTTTACGCCAACAGAATAGACAGGAGTCATCTGATCTGTGTCAACTCTGTTTGGTCAAAAGGCAAGTAAAAGGTGAAATGACATAATTTGGGTAAAAGGTGAACTGATTGCTATTCCACTATGACAATTCATTATTTGGAAGATTTAATTTAACCCTAAATTCATCCATAAATGTGCTTATCCACACCTTTTCAAACACAGCAAACCAGATTAGACAGGAGCTGTCTGATCAGGGTCTGCTCTGTTTACTTATGATATAAAACAGATATGAGTCTACAGTTTCTGACATGCCAAAAATCCTGTGCCTGTGTACCATTATAAAACCAGATCTGATTAATATTCATGATGTCATTATTTCTTACCTGAATATCAGTGCAGTTTTAGAATACTACTATATTGCTGAGCATGCTAGAGGTTCAGTATGCTTGTACTTGTAACTCGGCCTATCAGTCTTTGTTCACAAAGTCAATGCCGTTGTAAATTGGGGTATAAATTATAAGTTACAGCCAAACCTTTTTAAAAAACAACAACAAACTACATGTAGTTATTAGTGTTAAAGCTATGTGGTCAGGAAGTTTTGGCCATTTGCAGAAAATTTACAATCAGATTTACATAATTTCATGAGCAAACAGAGAAGACCCTGATCAGATAGCTGCCTTATGAGCCATCTGAATTGGGTCAACTCTGTTTGCAAAGGCATGAAACAGCATTTATAAATGTGAGGTAAGTGGTTAACCATTTGAGTGCAAACAGTTTAGAGCCAGAACATTGTGCTTCATTGTTTTATCAGTTTCATTTGTCCTGTCAGGAGTCTTTCCTGATTGCAATGGCTAATTAATTAATATGTGATTATAACAAGTTTGATTGTGTACCCAGTAGTAATATTGACATCACAGCTACATTGTATTCCCTTGTACATGCAACAATTTTAATCATTATTTTGTTGTGTTTAGAATGTTGTAATGATTTCACCATTGCTACTCATCAATACATGCTTTTTTAGCTCACCTGGCACAAAGTGCCAAGGTGAGTTATTGGGATCACCCTGTGTCTGTTGTCCGTCGTCGTCCATTGTGCATCATCAGTTGTGCGTCGTCTGGCGTCAACATTTTTAGCTCGTCTGTTCGTAGAACAGTAAAGCTTATGCTATACCGTGGGCGTGAGCGTGGCCAAGGTTAAAGTTTTTTGGACGGGTTGTTTTAAAGCTTAATATTTGTACTAGGATGCTGAAATGTTTTATGGAAGTTCATTTGAGGTCAGATATTGCTATTATAAAGTTAAAAACATTAAAAATATTTTTCAATTTTATCAATTTTTGACATGTTTTGGACTTACTTTTTTGGGGGCCAAAAATCACCAGGTTAAAGTTTTTGGGACGGGTTGGTATAAAGCTTAATATTTGTGCTATTATGCTGAAATTTGGTGAGAAGGTTCATATTGTCGAGACCCTTCCGACCATGCCAACATTTTTGCCCTTCTGACCTTGACCTTGACCCTTGACCTACTTTTGCAAAAATCTTTAAATACCTATATTATTGGAACTATTTGGCCTAGGGCTTCCATACTTGGTATGGCCATGCCAGTATTTTTGTCCTTCTGACCTTGACCTTGACCTTTGACCTACTTTTGTAAAAATCTTTAAATGCCTATAGTATTTGAACCAATAGACCTAGGGCTTCCATACTTGGTATGCAACTTTCTTGTGTTGAGACTTTTCCAACAATATTATTGTTTGCCCTTCTGACCTTGACCTTCCACCTACTTTTAAAAAAATCTTTAAATGCCTATATTATTGGAACCAATAGGCCTAGGACTTCCATACTTGGTATGACCATGCCAACTTTTTGCCCTCCTGACCTTGATCTTGACCTTTGACCTACTTTTGAAAAAATCTTTAAATGCCTATAACATTTGAACCAATGGGCCAAAGGCTTCCATACTTGGTATGCAACTTTCTTGTGTTAAGACCTTTCCAACAATATTTGCCATGTTACTTTGACCTGTGACCTACTTTTGCAATCTTCTTTAAATGCCTGTAAAATTTGAACCGGTAGGCCAAGGGCTTCCATACTTGGTATGCAACTTTCTTGTCTTAAGACTTTTCCAACCATACCATTGTTTTTACCATGTGACCTTGACATTTGACTTACGTTTGCAAAAGTCTTTAAATGCCTATAGCATTGTAACAAATAGGCATAGGGCTTCCATACCTGGTATGACCATGCCAACATGTTTGCCTTTCTGACCTTGACCTGGACCTTTGACCTACTTTTGCAAAAGTTTTTAAATGTATATACTTCCATACTTGGTTTGTATCTTTTCTGTCTGAAGACTTTTCAAACACACCAATGTTTTAACCATATGACCATGACATTTCACCTATATTTGCAAAAGTCTGTAAGTGCCTATAACTTGGAACCAATATACCTAGGACTTCCATACTTGGTATGACCATGCAAACATATTTGCCCTTCTGACATTGACCTTAACATTTGACCTACTTTTGCAAAAGCCTTTAAATGCATACAACTTTGGAACCAATAGGCCTAGGTTTCCATACTTTGTACATTGTATATATATATATTCCTGTCTTAAGACTTTCCAACCATACCAATGTTTTTTACCATGTGACCTTGACTTTGACCTTTGGCCTTCTTTTGCAAAAATCTTTAAATGCCTATAATATTGGATGCTATGGGCATAGGACTTCTATACTTGGTATGACCATGCCAACAATTTTACCCTTCTGACTTTCACCTTTGACCTACTTTTGCATTGGAACCAATAGTGTTTAATAATCTTTTTAAATTGATGAAAATTGGTATTTGGTTGCCTTTTGGTTGTGATATTGATGCAGTTAAGTTAAATTGAAAATTGAATGATTTTTTTTGTGTTCAATATGACACGTTTTAGACTTAACTTTTAAACAGGCGAGCATCAGGTGGCTTTGACACCATTTCTGGTTATTTCAAACGACATCTCCTCTAAAATTATAATGTCAAATGTAATGAAACTTTTTAAGGTGATCCTCTGTCAAAATAGCTAAAATGATTTGGATCCATGTAGAACTCTGGTTGCCACAGCAAACAAAAGAAAAAATATTTATATCTCTTCTTCACCAGAACCGATGGTCAGATTTCAAAATAATTTGATGGGAATAATCATTAGGTGACTATCTACCAAAACAGCTAAAAACCATGACAATATCTAAAACAACATGGCCCCTAGGGGCGGGCCTGTTTTCCTTATAGGTCTAGAAAACCGGCCAGCAAAATCTTCAAATCTCCTCTTCGCCAAAACCAATGGTATGAAAATATATTTAAATCTCTTCTTCTTAATTCTTCTGGTCGGATCACCAGGTGAGCGATAAAGGGCCATCATGGCCCTCTTGTTTAAAATTACAAGTATAAATAGGATAGCTTTTGTTAAGAGAATCATAGTTACATTGTATAAATAAAACGTGATAGTTTAACACGTTCCTTCATTCAATTGCTTTTTCACACCTTTGCAAACAGAGTAGACCCAGAATAGATGGTTTCTGTAGAATCCGTCTGATCAGGCTGTGCTCTGTTTGCTTTTGAAATTATAATTGATCTGGCTCTAAACTTTCTACCAATACAAAACTTCATATGTACATAATTATGCCATTTTAAACTTTCATGCAGCTAAAGAATATTCATGATGTCTTTATTTGTAATAATGAATACTCAACTGGGAAAGGGTTAAGTTACAGTTTATCTTTAGAAGTTTTACAATTTTTATCATTTAAACCTAGAGAACAGGTGTTTGCAGAGTAATCACAGCTTTGCTACTAGCATGCAAACAGATGAATACAGAGGCCAAGATAAGATTAACCCTTTCCTCCATAAATATGCCTTTCTACGCCTCTGTAATAACCACTTCTTGAAACCATTGTGATAAATAGAGCATTTGTTCCTATAGGAGCAAATGCTCTATTTATCACAATTGTTTCAAAATACAAAATGCTAAAATTTTCCTTTTCTCTAGTTAATGCTGCTTTTCGGTAGATTTATTCAAAGAGGTTGGGTCTAAAAATAGTCTATGGAGGAAAGGGTTAAGACATTTTTGTAAATGTGTAAAGTAAAACAGTTTCAAGAATAACTCCCTTATTTCTCCACCAAACTGGATGCTGTAATCATGCTTTTACAATCATCTCAAAGAGATGGTTCTAAAGAGTGGTAACAACACTTGATTTGTTGGAGAAATGATTATTTATTTAAGTATTTTTAGTATTGCTCTGTGAACAACATTGTGGAAATGTAAAACTGTTGACAGTCCCATTTATTGTCAGTTCTATGTAATAGAAACCTGTGATGATTATGGATGTGAAGTAGTTTCTATTAGCTTTTGGGTAAATTCACTGCCAGAAAATCTAGGTACAAATATTAATAACAATTTAAATTTTCAGTCATAAGTTATTTTCACTTTACAAGCCTATTTCTTGCACCCATCATCTTTGTATGAATTGTTCCAAGATAAAACTGGTATGATATTGCATGGTTGATAGTGTACACCCTGATCAGCTTCCATGTCTGAGCATTGGTTTATGCTGACATATGCTAGAGTAGCTCTAATTTTGAAAGTGGAAAAGGAGATGAATGTGACTGCTCAGACAGGGTCTACACTATTTGCTCTGCACCATAAAATGTTTTGTGATGGAACAATTCTCGTTGGTATTCTGATTATCACCCATCGTTATATATGCCTGACCTGATGTAGTTGTATATATGGTGTATTCTGATTATCACCCATCGTTATATATGCCACCTGGTGTAGTTGTATATATGGTGTATTCTGATTATCACCCATCGTTATGTATGCCTCCTCATGTAGTTGTATATGGTGTATTTGTCTGTTGTGTCAGGTTATCGGGGAGCACAGCAGTCAAACCCGCTATGGCAGTATCATTTGATGGGAGGCCAGGGTACTGTATACCATATAGCTTTAGACTTATGTATCCACCAATTGCATCAATCTGCTCTTTACAATAACATTTCAGTAATATCCCCTGTAAACTGGGGTTTGAACTATTTCTGATTCTACTGTTTTGTCACAGCACAGATCTTGATCAGATGTTGCTCTAAAATGTGCTGGCTGATTTTGGTCTGTAATGTTTACATTTAATCCTTCTCTTGCTATTAGTGAAAATTAGAATTTGCAAATAGTTGCCATTATAATTTAGTGGCTACCGGTATAATCAATCCAACTTTAGAATGATTCAGCTTATTAATTATGTCTCCCCCATATGGTGGGGAGGAAGACATATTGATTTTTCACTTTCTGTCTGTTAATTGGTCCGATGGTCTGTCTGTTGGTCTAACTGTCAGGTTAAGTTTGTCTGCACTTCTTCTCTAAAGTATGGCAGGGCAGATTTCAATACAACTTCACAACATTAATCTTCATGAAGTGTAGTCACATGTGCATGTCGCCAGGATGATCTGGTTTGATTATATTTCACAGAGTTGTGTACCCTTGAATGATAAAAAAATAGCATAAAATCCAATTTCTTATAAATTGCTTGTCTGAGGTCTGGAAAAAATGTCACAGCTTTGATCACCATAAAGTGTAGTTATGCATATCCTCAGTGTGCCTGATGATATGGTGATCGAAACGCGTTGCGCATTGTTAACAGTATAACATCATTTAGTCTTCTTTTAACATATATGTATATATAGCCTTTTCCGGTTGTATTCCGCATTATTGCCAGTTATGTTATATATATATATAAAATTTTTTTATATATATATATATATGCACGCATTTTTATGCTTTTGCAAAAAGAGCACACCCAGATGAGACACCTGCAGTAGGACCCATCTGATCTGAGGGTTTGCTCTGTTTTCTTATGGAATAATATAATTCTGATTCGACAGTTTCTGCCTTGACAAAAACATTGCTGTGCAACATGTTCATATGTCATTGTAAAAATCAATTTAATTATTGAGGTTCACAATATTATTATTTCTTAACCCTTTACTCCATGGATATTCATGTAAGAAGTAATTACAACATGTGTTTTAATTATATTAGTTTTTATAATGGCACATAAGTATAAGAATGTTTGGTCATAGCAGAAACTATAGAATGATTTCTATATTATTTCATAAGCAAACAGAGCAGACCCTGATAAGATGGCTCCTATAGGAACCGTCTGATCTTGGTCTACTCTGTTTGCAAAGACATGGAAAGGTGCATTTATGGAGTAAAGGGTTGAATGAATATTCATGAAGTAAAGTGTCAAAGAGAGTTATGTTAAAGAGCAGATTGTTGTACAGCTACATACCTTCAACACAATACTCATTATATACTCCTTGTGTGCACCAAGATCAGTTGACATGTCAGAAATGTACTCTCGCAAGATTAGTTTAATCCTTTACTCTATAGATATGCCTTTTACACCTTCGTAATCAGAGTAGACCCAGATCAGACAGCTCCTATAGGATCTGATCAGGATCTGCTCTGTTTGCTAATGGAATTTTATAGACTCTGTTTCTTTAGTTTCTAAAATGGCTACAAATTTCCACCTTCCATATTTCATTATAACTATTTTGTCCATGAATGTTCAGTAGGTATTGAATCTGATGAGATGCATTATAACTTGGCACTTCATCAGGAGTCAAAGTGTTTGACCCTCTGAATAGAAAATGTACGTTGATATTTGCAGATAACAATTACATAGGTTGCAAAGAGTTAAAACAATAGCAGATGAAAAACTCTTGTATCAATGCAAATGTCGAAAATACAGAGGCAACTTTATAGAATGAATATTATGACCACTTGAGGATGGGAAAAGAGTGTACTGCCATTTGCAAGCAGTGTAGACCCAGATCACAGGGCTCCTAGAAGAACCCTCTGATTAGGGTCAGTGCACTGTTTGTTAATCAAGATTTATCTCGGAAATTATACCCT
>OY755239.1:41532463-41672829 GCA_963576725.1 Azorinus chamasolen
TTTTGGTAAATGACAAACAGTGCAGAGCCAGACCTGAGGACTCCTCTATGAACACTCTACTCTGGGTCTACACAGTGTTTGGAAATGCCATAAGACGCATATCTGGCATGAAAGGGTTAATAATTGTTAAAGATGCTTGTAATATCACTAAGCCTTCTAATAAATAAGAAAATAAAATATATTTATCCGACCCGGTTTCAGGTTATGGCAAGATCTTCACCAATCCTTTCCTTAACCCTTTCTTCCATAAATACACCTTTCTACGCCTCTGTAAAAGTCACCTGTTGAAACCATTGTGATAAATAGAGCATTTGCTCTTATAGGAGCAAAATATTATTAGTGCTGTATTTATCACAATGATTTCAAACTACAAAATTCTAAAAAAATTCTTTTCTCCAGTTAATGCTCCTTTTCGGTAGATTTATTCAAAATGGTTGGATCTAAAAATAGCTTATGGAGGAATGGGTTAATGTTGATGCATTTTCACACCTTTGCAAACAAAGTAGACCCAGATCAGATGGCTCCCGTAGGACCTGTCTGATAGGAGTCTGGTCTGTTAGCTTATGATATGATATTGATCTAATTCTACCATTTCTGCCATGGCCAAAATGTCATGTGTTCATAATAATTCAATTGTAAAAATTAATCTGGTTAATATTCATGATGTCATTATTTCTTACATGAATATTCAACATGTAAAGGGCTATATCATCCATTGTGTAATTCACTTTCTTAATTCTGGATTTCTCCAATCCAGTGAGCTGCAGTATTTCTTAAATTTTCTAACATCCTTTGGTCAGCAAAAAATAGTTGTCACAGTGTCAGTTGTATGTACAGTAAAACCCTTCTAATGCGACCACTTAATGAACAAACATGGCTGTCTTCATAAGCAGGTGGTTGCTTAATGCAGGATGAAAGTTATGCTGAAAGCTCCTATAGGATAACTTTTGTCCTGCATTAAGCTACCACCTGCCTTTGCCACTGTGAATTATGCCCATTTTTGGTGGTCGCATTAGAGGGGAAAAAAATTACTTTACATGTATATTGAGTATGCATATAAACAATTTTGTGTACACAGTAAAACCTCTCTACACTGGACATTCAAAGTTAGTATCAGCACCGATCTGTAAGACATGTGGCAACTTAACCCATTACCTCATAGGCTATTTTTAGATACAACCTCTTTGAATAAATCTACCGAAAAGGAGCATTAACTAGAGAAAAGGAACATTTTTAGCTCACCAGAGCACTTTTGTACTCAGGGTGAGCTTTTGTGATCGCTTGATGTCCGTCGTCCGTCGTCGTGCGTTGTCCGTCGTCGGGCGTCAACAATTTGAACCTTTAAAAATCTTCTCCTCTGAATCTACAGGGTAACCTCAGCTTTCATCTTTGGTACATAGCATCATCTTTAGGTCCTCTACAAAAGTTATATAAATTTTGCCCCTGGGGTCAAAATTGGCCCCGCCCCAGGGGTGCCTTGTTTTCTATTGAAATATATAGTAAAACTTTGAAAATCTTCTCTTCTGAATCTACAGGGTTCTCAGCTTTCATATTTGGCACATAGCATCATGTTCAGGTCCTCTACAAAATTTATATAAATTATGGCCCTGGGGTCAAAATTGGCCCTGGGGCGGGGTAGCCAGATTTCAATAGAAACATATAGTGACAACTTTGAACATCTTCTCCTCTGAATCTACAGCGTTCTCAGCTTTCATATTTGGCATATAGCATCATGTTCAGGTCCTCTACAAAAGTTATATAAATTATGGCCCTGGGTCAAAATTGGCCCCGCCCCAGGGGTAGCCAGATTTCAATAGAAACATATAGTGACAACTTTGAACATCTTCTCCTCTGAATCTACAGCGTTCTCAGCTTTCATATTTGGCATATAGCATCATGTTCAGGTCCTCTACAAAAGTTATATAAATTATGGCCCTGGGTCAAAATTGGCCCCGCCCCAGGGGTAGCCAGATTTCAATAGAAACATATAGTGACAACTTTGAACATCTTCTCCTCTGAATCTACAGCGTTCTCAGCTTTCATATTTGGCATATAGCATCATGTTCAGGTCCTCTACAAAAGTTATATAAATTATGGCCCTGGGGTCAAAATTGGCCCCGCCCCAGGGGTAGCCAGATTTCAATAGAAACATATAGTTACAACTTTGAAAATCTTCTCCTCTGAATCTACAGCATTCTCAGCTTTCATGTTTGGCACATAGTATCATGTTCAGGTCCTCTACAAAATTTGTATAAATTATGGCCCTGGGGTCAAAATTGGCCCCGCCCCAGGGGTAGCCAGATTTCAATAGAAACATATAGTGACAACTTTGAAAATCTTCTCCTCTGATTCTACAGCGTTCTCAGCTTTCATATTTGGCACATAGCATCATGTTCAGGTCCTCTACAAAAGTTATATAAATTATGGCCCTGGGGTCAAAATTGGCCCCGCCCCAGGGGTAGCCAGATTTCAATAGAAACATATAGTGACAACTTTGAAAATCTTCTCCTCTGAATCTACAGCATTCTCAGCTTTCATATTTGGCACATAGCATCATGTTCAGGTCCTCTACAAAATTTATATAAATTATGGCCCTGTTGTCAAAATTGGCCCCGCCCCAGGGGTAGCCAGATTTCAATAGAAACATATAGTGACAACTTTGAAAATCTTCTCCTCTGAATCTACAGCGTTCTCAGCTTTCATATTTGGCATATAGCATCATGTTCAGGTCCTCTACAAAAGTTATATAAATTATGGCCCTGGGGTCAAAATTGGCCCCGCCCCAGGGGTAGCCAGATTTCAATAGAAACATATAGTGACAACTTTGAACATCTTCTCCTCTGAATCTACAGCGTTCTCAGCTTTCATATTTGGCATATAGCATCATGTTCAGGTCCTCTACAAAAGTTATATAAATTATGGCCCTGGGGTCAAAATTGGCCCCGCCCCAGGGGTAGCCAGATTTCAATAGAAACATATAGTGACAACTTTGAAAATCTTCTCCTCTGAATCTACAGCATTCTCAGCTTTCATATTTGGCACATAGCATCATGTTCAGGTCCTCTACAAAAGTTATATAAATTATGGCCCTGGGGTCAAAATTGGCCCCGCCCCAGGGGTAGCCAGATTTCAATAGAAACATATAGTGACAACTTTGAAAATCTTTTCTTCTGAATCTACAGCGTTCTCAGCTTTCATATTTGGCACATAGCATCATGTTCAGGTCCTCTACAAAAGTTATATAAATTATGCCCCTGGGGTCAAAATTGGCCCAGCCCCAGGGGTGGTCAGTTTTCAATAGAAACATATAGTGAAACTTTGAAAATCTTCTCTCCTGAAACTGGAAGGTTCTCAGCTTTCATATTTGGCACATAGCATCATGTTCAGGTCCTCTACAAAAGTTGTATACATTATGCCCCTGGGGTCAAAATTGACCCCGCCCCAGGGGTGGCCAGTTTTCAATAGTTCAAAACATATAGTGAAAACATTGAAAATCTTTTCCTCTTAATCTACAGGGTTCTTAGCTTTCATATTTGGCACATAGGATCATATTCAGGTCCTCTACAAATGTTATATAAATTATGCCCCAGGGGTCAAAATTGGCCCCGCCCCAGGGGTAGCCATGTCTCAATAGAAACATATAGTGTCAAATTTGAAAATATTTTCCTCAGAAACTGAAAGGTTCTCAGCTTTCATATTTGGCACATAGCATCATGTTCAGGTCCTCTACAAAAGTTGTATAAATTATGCCCCTTGGATCAAAATTGGCCCGCCCCAGGGGTGGCTAGTTTTCCCTAGAAACATACAGTAAAACTTCGATTATTCGAACACTAAAATACGTATTATTATCGATCTTTAAGACAGGTGGCAACTTAATGCATGGTGAAAGTCATGCAGAAAGCTCCTCTAGGAGCTTTCTGCATGACTTTCACCATGCATTAAGCAGCCACCTGCCTAAAAGGGTCTAAATTCTTCTATAACGAAAATTCGAATAATCGAGGTTTCACTGTATAGTGAAAACTTTGAACATCTTCTCCTCTGATTGCCTGGTGAGCGATGTCAGGGCCATTCTGGCCCTCTTGTTGAATTTTGTAGTTTGAAACCATTGTGATAAATAGAGCATTTGCTCCCATAGGAGCAAATGCTCTATTTATCATGATGGTTTCATAAAGTGACTTTTACAGAGTCGTCAAAAGTTGTCAATATGAGCGAATAAGTTAATGCAAGATGAAAGTCATGCAGAAAACTCCCAAAGGAGCCACCTGCCTAAAAAGATCTAAATTCTTCTGCACTATAACATTCCATTTTAGAGAGGTTTTACTGTATATAATTCAAATTTTGTCGAAATATGATATGGCATATTTCTAGATTATGAGTTAGATAGTGTGTCATGTATAAGAACATAACTCTCAAGCTGGACATGTTGCCTCCTTTGAGAGTGAAAAGGCAAATATAAGATAACCAGTTAAAAAAATGAAATGTTAAATAAGTGTATACATGTAGTAAGTGTATAATTATGCTTTAACCTACTCCATGAATATTCATGTGAGAAATAACCTTGAATGGTAATCAGATGAATTTTATAACAGCATTTAAAAACATTTGTTTTACCAATGGCAGAAACTGTAAAATCAGATCTGTAGTATTCCTAACATAAGCAAACATAGCAGACCGTGATCAGACAGCATCCACAGAATCTGTCTAATATCTGAGCCTACTCTGTTTGCACAGGTGTAAAAAAAAAAGCAGGATTGTGATAGATATTGTTAACCCTTTCCCTGATATAAACGTGTTTTCACGCATTTGCAAACAGAGTAGACCCAGATCAGACGGCTCCTAGAGGAACCGTCTGATCAGGGTCGGCTCAGTTTGCTAGTGAAATTTGATAGATCTGTTTCTTTACTTTCTAAAATGGCTGCAATATTCCACCTTCCATATTTCATTATAACTCTTTTTCCATGAATATTCAGTAGGTATTGAAATTTGGACTAATATAGAACAGGGAAAGGGTTAAGAAAGGAAATGGAAGAAAAACCTGTATTAGAGGTTAACCCTTTACCTGATAGAAGCGGCTTTTAGCGTGTTTGATTTATTCCTCCGCTGAAGAAAATAGTTCAAATTCATACAGTCATGAACATATTGCATAATAAATATTTTCTATATCCTAGTAGGTGGTAGCTTAAAGCAGGCTGAAAGTAAAGCAGAATGCGCCTTAAGGCGCATTCTGCTTTACTTTCAACCTGCTTTAAGTGGTCATATGTCTTGAAAACTAGAAACAGGCTATTGGGTAAAGGGTTAAACATATATATGATTACACATGTTTACAATCTCTTCAGTGCTATGAGTTAGTAAGTTTTGATTTTTATAGGTTCTACAGGAACTTCTTTCCTAGCTGGAACGGCAATAAGACTTCCAAGAAGTTCGTAAAAATCTGACATGCACGCCATCAATATATCGTATATTAATCAACAGAAATAGTCATATTGAATAAAATACAAGAGACTTTCTCTATAGTGACCACGTAATAAGTAAGAACAGGTTGCTGCTTAACCCAGTCCCTCACACTGACAGCTTTTAATGCCTCTGTAAAGTCACTTTTTGAAACCATTGTGAGAAATAGAGCATTTGCAGCATAGGAGCAGAATGCTCTGTTTATAACAATGGTTTTAAAACTTTGGTATTAAAATAGCTTATGAGGGCACTGGAAGTAATGCAGGAGCTTTCTGCATAATATCCTGCCATCATTAGGCTACCAATGGTGTTAAAAATCATGAATAGACTTTATTTTAGTGGTTGTTGTAGGAAGGTTTTATTGTATATTACAAAGAACACAATGTCACAAAAAAGGGCAATAGTACAGTGCAAACTAAGATCAGCCATGTTTGAAACATGTCTGGTCAAGGCCTGAACACTATTATGTTCATCTAGTACTTAGTAATACTGGCGCATCAGTGTTTAATGATTCAGCATGAAAGGGTATAATTTGCGAGAGGATTTTCAATGATAAACAGTGCAGACCCAGATCAGGGGGCTCCTCTAGGAGTGTTGATCTGAGTGTAGACTGTTTGCAAATGTCAATGCTCTCATTCCCCACTTTCAAAGGCATACTTCTTGTACTGTTTGCTATGTATATTAATGCCCTTACTATTGTGATGAAGCTCGTATAATATGCATGCTATATAATATAAGGTCATGCAGTGTTCTATAGATATGCCATTTTTTGACATTTGCAAGTTTTAGCCCTTAGCCTGCTACATGTATCCTGTCTGCTGTTGACAAACAGCTTAGGTGTAAATGAGATGCTGGCTAACTTTGCATCTCATCAGGATCAAAGTTGTAACACTCGCTCAACCATTTTGCCTTTTTGCCAAAAGCCTTTGCAAACAGAGTAGACCCAGATCAGAAGTATCTGATTCCATAGTTCTGTCTTGGCCAAAAATGCTTGTGTTCATTTATCATTATGAAAAATAATTTAATTTTCATGATGCCATTATAAAAATTATTTAATAAATATTCATGATGTCATTCTTTCTAACATGAATATTCATGGAATAATTATAAAGGGTTTTCCCTTTACTCCATAGATACGCCTTTCTATGCCTTTGCAAACAGAGTAGACCAAGATCAGATGGCTCCTATAGGAGCCGTCTGATCAGGGTCTGCTCTGTTTGCTTATGATATTATATAGAAATGATTCTACAGTTTCTGTCATGGGGGCAAAATACTGTGTCCTTGCACTATTATATATTTATTTGTTAATCTAATTAATATTCATAATGTCATTCATTCTTACATGAATATTCATGGATTAAAGGGTTAAGCAAATACAAGTTTTACAACAGGCTAAGGGTTAACAGGGACCCTGCTAATGGTAGCATTGTGGACATCTTTTACTCATATTAAAACACAAGGAACACGATGCCTGGATCTCAGCTGTATTACACACTGCCAACAGTTTCTTATGACATTGAAGGAAAAGGACAAATTTCAAACTAAAGTAGACCCCTATATGAGATTCAGCTTATCTAAATGACTTGCACAAGAAGTAATGAAGTTATTCTTTACTATAAGATTTAATATGCTTAATGTAGTCAAATCAAAGTCCTATATAGAATACATGTACTAGAGTATGTAAGTCTAAATATATCCCTTTTCACACAAGGAGTTAATTTGGTACACTTTTATAAATCAAGTTTGGACCTAGATGAGATACCAATTAAATTTACATTTTACAAGGATCCAAAATATTTAATTTAATTTTTATTTTAATTTTAATAATTAATATTTAATTTATTACTATAAAGATCTACTTTGAAAAAAAAAAGCAGATGACAGTTTCTGCCATGTTTGAAATTTCCTTTGCACATGAGCCATTCTAAAAACTAATCTAGTTTAAATATTCATGATGGTAAAGGGTTTAAAATTAATATAGCTCAGAGCTAACTTCAGGAAAGATTTGTCCTTTTTGTAAAACCTCATAACTCAACTTGTAACTCAAACCATGTAACTCCTCAGGATCCAAGCTGTTTAACCCATTCCCCCATAGGCTATTTTCAGATCCAACCACTTTAAATAAATCTACCGAAAAGGAGCATTAACTAGAGAAGAGGAAAATATTTTAATTTTTATAATCGCAGTTGTACACAGGAGATTTTATGCCCCCACAAAGTGGTGGCATATAGGGTTGTTCTTGTCCGTACATACGTCTGTATGCACATCTAGAAGAATTTGTCCAGGCTCTTTCTTGGAAAGTGTTTGTCCAATTCACACCAAACTTTACACACATGTTTGTGGCCATTATATCTGGGTCAAGATCGATAGCCATGTAAATTGCTCTAGTCGTTCAGGAGTTACAGCCCTTTATTTGCAAAAATGACTTAAGAATATCTTGTCTGGTCTAACTCTGTCTTGGAACGTATTTGTCCAATCCTGACCAACTTCACATACATGTCTGTGGCCATTATATCCTGGTCAAGTTTGATAGCCATGTAAATCACTTTAGTTGTTAAAGAGTTGCGGCCCTTTATTTGCAAAAATGACTTTAAAAATATTTTGTTGGGACTCTTTCTTGGAACGTATTTGTCCATCCTGACCAAACTTTACACACATGTATGTGGCCATTATATCTTGGTCAATATTGATAGCCATGTAAATCGCTTCAGTAGTTTGGGAGTTGCAGCACTTTATTTGCAAAAATGGCATAAATCACTTCAGTCGTTGCATACATGATTATGGCCCTTACTTTCTGTGACAAAAAATCTGAAGTGGGGGCATCAGTGTCCTGTGGACACATTTCTAATTTAACATTGGTAGAACATATAGCATCAAACTTATGATTTTATAAGCAAACAAAGCAGACCCTAATCAGACAGGAGCTATCTGTTCTGGGTCAACTCTATTTGCAAAGGCCTAAAAAAGTGTTAATGAGGGAAAGGGTTTATAGTGAATTTATATAATCCATTCTAATAAATGATACTAAACAAAAAATAAAAGGTGTCAGAAAAAATGTGAAGCCATATTTGTTGTCTATGTCATGCATATAAAGATTGATGTATTTTATGGTAACAATTTTAACGCTGAATTTTCAGAGCAGAATAGCCCATCAGTGTTGAACTATAGATTCCACTCAGTATTATTAAGTATGATTAAACTTGCTAGAGGATTTAGAATAACAAGCAGTGCAGACCCTGACCTGAGGGACTTCTCTGACCTTGGTCTACACTGTTTGCAATTGCTAGTGCATGTTTGTTCCACATTAGAAGAGTTAAAATCTAAATTTGGGTCATGTTGAGATAAAAGGTATCATTGGGGTTTTGCTAAGTGATAACTTTTTAAATGGAACATACTGTAGATCCAGATATAAGGGTTCTCAGAGGAGCTGTCTGATCAGGGTCTTCATTATTTGCCAGTCATAAATCTTTTTTAGCAATGTTACCCTTCCATACTCAATAAACTCTGAATCTTCACTTCTTGCGAACCCCCAAAATAGTAATGAGAGAAACTTAATTTTTGTGTCATATGTTATTGGTGATTATGGAACATAATGTCCTATGCATGTTGACCCTTTACTTCATGAATATTTATGTAAGAAATAATAACATCATAATATCAATTAGATGTAGGTCATGAGCACAGGAAGTGTTGGCCATAGCAGAAACTGTACAATCAGATACATGTATATATAATTCCATAAGCAAACAGAGCAGATCCCTCATCAGATGGCTCCTACAGGAGCCATCTGATCTGGGTCTACTTTGTTTGTAAATGCATTTAAAGGTGTATTCATGGAGTACTTGGTTACTATTTTCCTGTTGTAAAGATTAATCATTGATACTAGTTCTTGATTGTTGCACAATATCGTTGCATGACAGTGTACCAGCAAACTGATAATGGTGCCATCTATTTTGCATATTGTTTCTTGTTTGTAAATCATATTATATGATGTAGTAATGATCTACATGTACAAAATGTAGTAAAAAATGAATATTGTGATTTTTTATGTCTATCAGCATGTAACAGTCCTGCAACATTCAGATATAACCTTTACATGATAGGGATACCTTTTGATGTTATAATCAGTGTAGACCCAGATCAGGATCTGCTATGTCTACATATGAAATGATATAGATCAGTTTTTACAGATTGAAAACATTCGATTAATATTAACCCTTTCCTCCATAAATATGCCTTTCTATGCCTCTGTAAAAATAACCTATTGAAACCATTGTGATAAATATTTATCTATTTATCACAATGGTTTCAAATTACAAAATTTAAAATTTCCCTTTTCTCTAGTTAATGCTCCTTTTCAGTAAATTTATCCAAAGTGGTTGGATCTAAAAATAGCCTATGAGGGAATGAGTTAATGATGTCATTATTTCTTACATGAATATTCATAAGGTACAGGATTAGATATTTGAAATTAATTGAAATCTCTTATATATGTCAGTATCATTTGCTCAAATCAAAGGTATTAGAAATTACTTTAGAAATACAGGTAGTTATATTTAATGTTTTTCAATATGATAAATTTGAAATAATATCCTTTTCAAAACATTACAAGGCCAGGGGCAATAGTTGCATTTTTACCTCTCTTGTGTCCCTTTTAAGGGGTCAAAAATATACATGTATGTTTAATACAAAACCAACTGACAGAAAAATGAAAATAAAACTGCATTAAAGAACAAATTACATTGAATTTTAGTTTACGTACCTAAATATTGACCCAGATACACTAAGGCAGACAGTGTAGACCCAAATGAGACTGCTCATAAAGGAGCAGATTGATAAAGGTTCTACACTTACGTTGTGACTGTATTTAGTTCTATGAAAAGGTTATCAAAATGGTGTCAAATTGACTTGTTCACCTTTATGAAACATATAGAGACTGAATGTCCTATTGAGGGTAAATACGGTAGATAGGTGGATTTGGGACTTGTTATAGCATAACCCTTTACTCCATAAATAGACATGTCTACACCTTTGCAACAGAGTAGATCCAGATGAGACAGCTTCTATTCAATGAGCCGTCTCTGATCAGGATCTGCTCTGTTTGCTTATGATATAATATAGATCCAATTCTACAGATTCTGACATGGCCAAATATTCCAGTGCCCATGTGCTATTATAACTATTAATCTTATTAATATTCATGTTGTCACTATTTCTTACATGAATATTCATGGAGTAAAGGGTTAATTCAGTAGTTTGCTCATATGTACCTAAACAAGAGTATTATAATATAGCTAGAGAACATATAGGGGTGAGTGCCAGTGTTGGGTAAGGGTAATATAATACTGGTTACATGTAAAATGATTTAATCCTTTATGTAATGAATATTCATGTAGGAAATAATTACTGATTAATGAATATTTATAAAAGGAATTTTCATAATGGCCGTAAAAGGAACTGTAGTCAGATCTGTTAGTAAGCAAACAGTACAGACCCTGATCAGACCAATCCTATTGGAGTTGTCTTAATTATACCCCCACAAACAGAGTTTGAGGGGGGTATACTGGAATCAGCCTGTCGGTCGGTCCGTCGGTCGGTCTGTCTGCAAAATCTTGTACGGCGAACTCCTCCTTCAGTTTCAACCCGATTCACTTGACACTTGGCATAATTGTTAATCAGGAGTAGTAGATGTGCAAGACACAAATTTCAGGTCTGTGTGACCTTGACCTTGACCTTTGGCCTTGAAATTGGTCTTCAAATTGGCAGGCAAAATCTTGTACGGCAAACTCCTCCTTCACTTTCAACCCGATTCACTTGATACTTGGCATACATGTTACTCAGGAGTAGTAGATGTGCAAGACACAAATTTCAGGTCTCTGTGACCATGACCTTGACCTTTGGCCTTGAAATTGGCAGGCAAAATCATGTACGGCGAACTCCTCCTTTAATTTCAACCTGATTCACTTGATACTTGGCATAAATGTTACTCAGGAGTAGTAGATGTGCAAGACACAAATTTCAGGTCTCTGTGACCTTGACCTTGACCTTTGGCCTTGAAATTGGTCTTGAAATTGGCAGGCAAAATCCTGTACTTTGCCTTTAATTTCAACCTGATTCACTTGATACTTGGCATAAATGTTACTCAGGAGTAGTAGATGTGCAAGACACAAATTTCAGGTCTCTGTGACCTTGACCTTGACCTTTGGCCTTGAAATTGGTCTTGAAATTGGCAGGCAAAATCCTGTACTTTGCCTTCACTTTCAACCTGATTCACTTGATACTTGGCATAAATGTTACTCAGGAGCAGTAGATGTGCAAGACACAAATTTCAGGTCTTTGTGACCTTGACCTTGACCTTTGGCCTTGAAATTGGTCTTGAAATTGGCAGGCAAAATCTTGTACGGCTAACTCCTCCTTCACTTTCAACCTGATTCACTTGATACTTGGCATAAATGTTACTCAGGAGTAGTAGATGTGCAAGACACAAATTTCAGGTCTCTGTGACCTTGACCTTGACCTTTGGCCTTGAAATTGGCAGGCGAAATCTTGTACTTTGAACTCCTCCTTCAATTTCAACCTGATTCACTTGATACTTGGCATATTACTCAGGAGTAGTATATGTGCAAGACACAAATTTCAGGTCTGTGTGACCTTGACCTTGACCTTTGTCCTTGAAATTGGTCTTGAAATTGGCAGGCAAAATCCTGTACTTTGAACTCCTTCACTTTCAACCTGATTCACTTGATACTTGTTTTGGCTTGTAATATGGGGAGTTGGTGTCGCGAACTCCTCCTTCAATTTTAAAGTTACTGAATTTATATTTGGTATACGTAATAGTCACAAATAGCAGATGCGGAAGACACAATTTTCATGTGTTTACGGTTAGCCATTGAAGAATTTTCCCCCCCCCTGAACTTTGAATATTTTTGTCATTTTTGCATGAAACATGGGGAGTTGGTGTCACAAACTCCTCCTTAATTTTCAAACTTATTAAATTGATACTTGCCATACATACTAAACACGAATAGTATATGTGCAAGACACAATTTTCCTGTGTTTGGTGTTGGCCATTACAGAATTTTCTCTATTTGAACTTTGGGTATTTTTGTTATTTGGTCCTGTTACATGTTCAAAACTTGGATTTGCAATCAAGGCTTCCGTGTGGGGGTATTCATCACCTTTAGTGATAGTTCTAGTTTGGTCTACTCGGTAAATCTCTATCAATTTAAGAGTTAAAGCCTTTGAAAGTACTAATTGTAACTGATATTTACAAACAAAATGAAGGAAGACTAGATAACAAGTAATTAGTCTTTGATTAACCCTTTCCCTGTTGCATATTTAGTCCAATTTTGAATACCTACTGAATATTCATGGACAGAATACTAGTAGTTATTATAAAATATGGAAAGTGTAACATTGTAGTCATTTTAGAAATAAATGAAACAGGACTTCTCAAATTCCATTAGCAAACAGAGCAGATCCTGATCAAACGGTGGTCTGATCTGGGTCCACTCTATTTGTAAATGCGTGAAGAGGCATTTATATGAGGGAAATGGTTAAGACATACATGACTGTATTTGTATGACATTCTGTTTTGATCTATTGTAATAAATTAAAGAAAACAGATTAGTTACGTTTTTAGAAAACCATTTTAGAGAACAGTTTTAATGCAAAATAAGAGATTGTGTACATTTTAACCCTTTACTCCATGAATATTCTGGTCAGAAATAATGATTATAATATTGACTCATTCTCTCCTAGGCTATTTTTATACCCAACCTCTTTGAATGTATCTACCGAAAAGGAGCATTAACTAGAGGAAAGGAAAAATTTAGAATTTTGTAGTTTGAAACCATTGTGATAAATAGAGCATTTGCTCCTATAGGAGCAAATGCTCTATTTATAACAATGGTTTCATAAAGTGACTTTTATAGATGCACAAAAATGCGTCACTAGGGGATAATGTGTTAATTACGGTAGTTGATTTTTTTAACGGCATCATGAACAAGGGAATTTTTATCATGGCAGAAACTGTAGAAATAGATGATCTATATTATTTCCTAAGCAAACAGAGCAGACCCTGATCAGACAGCTCCTACTGGTTTGGTCTGGGTCTACTCTGTTTCTAAAAGGCATCTCTATGGAAGAAAGGGTTAAATATGATTATTTGTTTGTTATGAATGACAAATTTCATTAGGACACAGATATCAATCACTCATTTTGCAGGTTATTTAATTAAATCTACTGTTTTGTTGTACATCATTTAGTTAAAATGTTCTACACGACTACATGTTTGTATTTATAAAAAATTTGACCAACCTTATTTTTGTGATGTTGTCTATTTTCAGACCTGCCACGATTTCCTTCCCAGCACGCGCCAGGGCTGTCTGTAGTATCAGGTAGGAGTTGGTTTACCCTAGTTTCACTAAATATTCAGACATACAAACTTTGCAGACTCATATCAAACCTACCCTCAAGAACCAGTTTAACCCATTCCTTCATATGACCTTTTCATGCATTTGCAATTAGAATAGACCCAGGTCAGATGGTCTACTCTCTTTGCAAATGTGTGAAAATACGTTTATATGAACGAAAGGGTAAACCTCTCTTCAATGGCCACTCAAATGAAGTCTAAATCTGGATCTTTAATTCTATTTTACCCTTTCCCAGTTGCATACTAATGAAAGAATAATGAAAATTTATTAGCTCAATTTTCATAATGGATAATCAACAAAGAACTTTTGGAAATTCAATTGGTAGAACCTGTTAGTAATTTAATAAGGAAGAAGAGCAGACCGTGATCATATGGCTTCTACAGGAATAATCTGGTCTGGGTCTACTCTGTTTGCAAATTCTTTAAAAAAAGTGTTTATAGGGGGGGAAGAGTTAAGAAGTAAAAATATCAGTAATATCAATTTTTATAGGGGCGCATGAACACAGGAAATTTTGGCCATCACAGAATATCTGCAAAGGCATTATAAGGCATGTTAATTGAATCAAGCATTAAAGCAAGTGATAGCTGCATGCTTTAAAAGGCATCCATGTTTCTTATTAAGTGCCTGGTATCTAGAGATTCATTCTATTGTACAACAAATATGTTTGTCTAGAAATTCTTGCTGACTTTGGCTTGCAATTTTGCTGATGTAACAAATGTGATAAATTTCTGTTTTCAGGACCGGCCCCAGTCATCCATCGACCTGAATTAATCAACCCTGACTCCCAGCTGACAAGTAACGGAACTATTAGTCGTGTCAGCTCGCATCATTCTGCCATTTCAGACCAACAATCCAATGTCTCAGGACTCAGATCCACAAAATCCCAGCGAATAAGGGGTGCTTCAAATAATATCCGACTGCGCCAAATGGAAATGAGAGAAAATCATGCTATTGTATTTAGCTGAGACTCAACTGTGTATCAAATGAGCGACTTCATGAGAACAGGTAGCGAATGGTTTTGAATTTTGCAAACAAGGTAGACTCGAAACAACCACCACATGACAGATGTGGCATCTGATTCAAGTCTGCATTATTTTGCATCCATCACCATCTACATTATTCTATTTTCCAATCTGACAAACATGTAGACTGATCATATGCTGCATCTGTGATGCAGCAACTGATCTGAGTCTGCGCTGTTCTCAAATCCACAAAGCCATAAAGAATGCCTTTTCTCTATGGAGTAGCTCTTTGTATGAACAATGTGCTGTGCATGGTTGTCAGGCAGTCAGGCAAAAAAACAACATGGCATTCATTGCTAAAGGTTCAGCCTGCTACAAAGTCCCAATACCTGCAGTATTAGACCAGGGATATATGCCAGAGCAAACCAGTTATCTGCCAAGCTGGTGAGATACAAGTAGATCATGGATTATTCATTCGAATAAAGACAGTATTATACACACCAAAATTAGGTGGGGTCAGGGATTGCAGCCTCCGCTATAAAGCTGCACTGCCAAAGCTTGAAGAATTGGTTTCAAGATTTGGATACTAACAGTATTTACTCAATGTACATACTTTCTCTGTACAGATGATGTGGAGTTGTTCAGTCATTCTGTGTATAAATTTCTCTATGTATGCCGTTATACTATGCAAGAGATGGAACATATCAATATCACATTGTGTGTGCTAAATAAGGGCTAAACACAGTCCCAGTACCATATAGTGCTTCAGCCCTAATATAACTAAATATCGTTTTTTAAATCTGAAAGTAGTTTACATACCCAAAATCTGTATATGGGGTCATACTTTTGGTCTGCATGACTGTTTATTACAAACTTTAACCTTGGTAGTAGCTATCTGACTTTTATAGATCAAGACTTCATATCAGGCCTGTTTACTTATCATATGAAACTGCAACTTTTAAGTGGAACTATGTCAAGGGCTAGTTCAAGGTCAAAGGTCCAACTTCTAAAACTATCTTTTGAACTTTTAGGGATGAAGACTTCATATTTATCATACATGTTCATCTCATAACGTTGCAACTATTGAGTTTTGCCATGTCTGGGTCAAAATTCAAAAGTTCAAAGTTATAGATCAAAGTGCCTGTTAAGACCATGGTGTTTCACAAACATAGTTTGCATTTCCTTCCATTTCTTTTCAAGAGAAGTTTTATCTGAGAGTCAAATAGTATGAATTTGGATGAGGTACCAACTTTCTCAGTATCTCAACTGGATCCAAACTGTCCTCAAAGATTATTGCAGAATTGTCCATAGTCAATTCATCAATTGACTGTTGTGATATTGTGAATCGGACACAATTTTCAACTAGTAATCAGTCTCATACATTTGGTATTATGAAAAAAACAAACAATCGGGATCTAGCATACAGTTAACCCTTTCTCAGTTGAATATTCATTTGAGAAATGAATATGCCATTATCAAAATTCAGCTGATTAATAGTCATGATGCCATTATTTTTCTTCTAAATATTAATGGAATAAAGGGTTGATGGCCGTTGTAAATAGATCTCTATGTGCTATGGACAAACCACTGTAACACTGAACCTTTGTAAGTCAACAAACCTGTAGTCTCCTTCAATTTTCAAAATAGATTTTAGTTTCTTAACCCTTTCCTTCATATAAATGCCTTTTCAAGCCATTGCCAACATATCAACCCAGATGAGATTGTTCCTGTAGGAGCCTTCTGATAAGATTTTGCTGTTTGCTTATGAAATAATGTAGATCTGATGGTATGGTTTCTGCAACAGTAAAAGATTCCCTTAGTGATCATTTTATTAACCCTTTCCTCCATAAATACGCCTTTCTACACCTTAGCAAACAGAGTAGACCCAGATCAGACAGCTCCTATAGGAGCTGTCTGATCAGGGTGTGCTCTGTTTGCTTATGATATAATATAGATATGATTCTATAGATTTTGCCATGACCAAAAATTCCTGTGTCCATGTGCCATTATATAACAATTAATCTTATTAATATTCATGGTGTCATTTATTTCTAACATGAATATTCATGGAGTAAAGGGTTTAAACAATTCAGCTACTTGATATTCATGATGTGAATATTCTGTACTAAATGAATATTAGGGAAAGGGTTAACAAAGATAGGGTTAATCCTTTCCCTCATATAAGCATGTTTTCATGCATCTGCAAACAGAGAAGACCCAGATCAGCTGGCTCCTATAGGAGCCGTCTGATCAGGGTCTGCTCTGTTTGCTAATGGAATTTGATAGATCTGTTTCTTTAGTTTCTAAAATTTTACAATATTTCACCTTCCATATTTCATTTATAACTATTTTTCCATGAATATTCAGTGGGTATTGAAATTTGGAATAAACATAAAACAGGGAAAGGGTTAATGTGTCAAATAGTTTAGGTCCAGATGACACCCACAGTTTGCTGTATTAAAACCTTTTTCAGAGGTTATTATGCCCGTAAAGAGCACTTGCAGTAGGTTGCACAGTCCTCAATCTATGGCTAGTTGTCTTTTGATGTGAACTTATATCAGACTACCAGGAAAATACATTTGCACAAACATTTAGAATGCTTATTTTTTATTTTTAGAACAATTTTGATAATGATAAAAGTTAAGATTTAAGTTATGGCAGGAAATGTAAGAGAGCATTAATCCAACTAATGACCTCTTTACCTCAATCAAATATCGAACACAAAATGTGTGTTACCTAGAGAGGAGTAAAAGCAATTGATAATTGTAACAACAATTGTTTAGCAGCCATGTTACCATATTTTGTTAAGTTTTATTCAACCCGTTACCTCATGGAGGCGCCTTTTGACCCCTTTACAAAAAGAGTAGATCAAGATCAGATGGCTCCAGTAGGAGCTGTCTAATCAGGGCCTGTTCTGTTTGCTAGTTAATAGAATATCTTAAATTAAATTAAATTAGATTCTGTACTGTTTTCATAGCAGTATATTTACTTCTTTTGTATAAAAAAGTACCGGTATAAGAAAATTAGTCAACCCTTTACTCCATGAATATTCATGTTAAAAATAATGACATCATGAATATGAATTAGATAAATTTAAGTGATAGCACATGGACACCAGACGTTTTGGTCATGGCAGAAGCTATAGAATCCTTTCTATATTATATTATTAGCAAACAGAGCAGACCCTGATCAGAAGGCTCCTACAATAGCTGTCTGATCTGGGTCTACTCTGTTTGCAAAGGTGTGTATTTCTGGAGTAAAGGGTTAACTAAGTTAATATCCATAAGAAGTGGATTCTTCCCTGCATATTCATTAGGTAAAGTGTTTGTTTTATTACCATTTACTGTTACCATGTTAACCCATTTCCCCATATTGATGCCTTTTGACACCTTTGTAAATGTCACTTTTTGAAACCGTTGTGATAAATAGAGCATTTGCTCCACAGGAGCAAATGCTCTATTTATCACAATGTTTTCAAAACTACACAATTCTAAAATGTTTCTCTTTTCTTATAAATGAACCTTTTTAGTAGATTTATTCAAAGAGGTTGGGTCTAAAAATAGCCTATGAAGTAATGGGTTACGGGCAAACTGGCTGGCACCTGCTAACAGCTTGGTGAATAGTTTCTCTATTACTTCGTAGAATCGGAAATAAGACTAAGAAACAATTACTCCAGATCAGAGTGTGATTTTCAGCCCTTTCATCATTAAGTATTTGTTATCTGCAAATAGTTCTATCAGCTTCAATTCTTAACCCTTTCCCTGTTCTATGTTTATTCCACATTTTAATACCTACTGAATATTCATGGACAGACTAGTTATAATGAAATATGGAAGGTGGAACATTGTAGCCACTTAAGAAATTAAAGAAAGAGATCTATCAAATTCAATTGGCAAACATAGCAGACCCTGATCGTACGGATCCTATAGGATCCATCTGATCTTGGTCTACTCTATTTGCAGATGCGTGAAAATGCATTTATATGAAGGAAAGGGTTAATTGTACAGTAGGACCTGCCTATAGTGACCATATTATGAATATATATGGAATTCTATAAAAGCAGGTGGTTGATTAATGTAGAAAGGATGAACGTAAAATAGAAAGCTCCTATAGGAACATTCTGTATTTCATCCTGCATTAAGCTACCACCTGTCTTAAAAGCTCAGAAAGAGACCAAATTTTTATGGTTGCTTTATAGAAATTTTACTATATATTTCTCATTAAGAACTATCATGATCAGAGAGTCATACAGTTAGAATCCTGCTGAGATGTAGAATTACTCAGCATCTGATCTGGATCTAAAGTAATTGCTAGGCCATCACAAATTCACCAGTAGTGTGGAACTGTGGGGGTGTTTTTTATGTGAATTTATAGTTTGGTAGGGGTATGGATTTTTAATGACATATCTATTTTCATTTTGGTGGACCTCACTTTGTGATGAATAGCATCTGTGATATCAATGTTGTACAAATCTTGTCAATATGTAAAAATGTGAATATTCCTAATTATTTATTTAATCAAGTACTTGTTGTATATGTTTGTTGAATTGAACATTTTATATATATTTGTTTAAAATAGTGGATCATATTTTTTTGTTAGAAGATTCCAGTGTTATATATTTACATCTTGTACATGTATATTGTTGTATTGTTATCAAAGGGTAAAAGAATGTATTTCATCTTGAATATGAGAAAATATGTCTTAATGGCGTTGCATTATAGTGTTGATCGAGAATATTTATGTCGATCACAGACAAGACCTCTGATCAAGATCATGTTTGACACTCACAAACATCTGTAGAATGAGATCCATATTTTTTCATAAACAAACAGTGCAGACCCTGATCAGATTGCTCCAGGAGGAGGTATCTAACCTGGTTCTACTCTGGTTGCAAAGGCATCAGAGAGTGTCTATATTAGGTAGAGGGCTAATGCATGGCAAAATTAACCCTTTACCTCATGTAAACGTGTTTTCATGCATTGGCAAACAGAGCAGACCCAGATCAGATGGCTCCCAGAGGAGCCGTCTGATCAGGGTCTGCTCTGTTTGCTTATGGAATTTAATAGATATGTTTCTTTACTTTCTAAAATGGCTACAGTATTGCACCTTCCATATTTCATTATAACTATTTTGTTCATGAATATTCAGTAGGTATTGAAATTTTACCTAAATATAGAACAGGGAAAGGGTTAATACACATAGCTTCTACATGACTTTTTGGTTGTAATTGAGAGGCATCTCTGTAGTGGTTTTTTTCATCCAGCTTGAAAAAACTGAGGACCTTGATCAGATAATTGATAATTGTTGATCTGTGTCAACACCTGCTTGCATTAGCTTTCAAAGACACTTTTTCTTTGACTGACTCGTATTAATTTTTGGATGTGTGTGCTCTGATATTTTGACTGTCACTTGCCAGACAAATCGAATTTTGAATATCATTAACCCTTAACTCAATTGATATTCATGTAAGAAATCATGCAGTGCAGACACTGATCAAAGGGCTTTCAATAATGTTAGCAAGTGACAGCTGACTCATTTCTGGCATTCAAAAAGTGAATATCTTCCTATGAACCACTGCTTACTTTTGTTTTAACCCCAGACCTCAGTTTGAATTATTAAGTTTTTTAGGGAATATGTTTTACTGATTAATTATTATAGAAGCCATATTTATGAGCTGTAAGACACTTATGAGTTGTATGAGTTGGAAGACACTTATGAGTTGTAAGACATTTATGAGTTGGAAGACACTTATGAGCTGTAAGACACTTTTGAGTTGTAAGACACTTATGAGTTGTAATACACTTATGAGTTGGAAGACACTTATGAGTTGGAAGACACTTATGAGTTGGAAGACACTTATGAGTTGGAAGACATTTATGAGTTGGAAGACACTTATGAGCTGTAAGACACTTATGAGTTGTAAGACACTTATGAGTTGTAATACACTTATGAGTTGGAAGACACTTATGAGTTAGAAGACACTTATGAGTTGTAAGACATTTATAAGTTCGAAGACACTTATGACCTGTACTGCACTTATGAGTTGTATTACAAACTTGTGAGATGTAGCACACTTATGAGCTGTACCACACTTATGAGCTGTACCACACTTATGAGCTGTACTACACTTATGAGCTGTTATACCATGCTTATGAGCTGTAACAAACTTGTGAGATGGATGTAGCACACTTATGAGCTGTACTGCACTTATGAGCAGTAACATACTTATGAGTTGTAACACTTATGTGCTAGGAGCTGTAACATGAGCTGTTACACAAGAGCTGCAAACTATGTAGACCCAGAAAAAACTGTTTGAGATACTGTGAGGTCACTACACTATATTGAATATTTGAAGTGGAATGGCATGTCAGTGTTTAACTAGAGTCCATTCAGTATGAAAGGATATAAGTTGCAAGAGGATTTTGAATGACAAACAGGGCACACTATGATTAGAGGTTTCCTCTTAGATCTGGGTCTACACTATTTGCAAATGCAAGCATGTACATTGACATGCAGTGTGGACTGTTTTAAACGAAATATTGGAAATGTTGGAGCAAGGCTGGGTCAGCAATACAGTATTTGTAAAGACCTGAAAATTATCTTTTCTTTTTTTTTTGCTTCACAGCTGAAAATGATGTACATGTGCTAAACTATAAGTATTTGTTGTACAATATACTGTTTAACCCTTTCCCGGTTTCATATTTTCTGTTTGCAAAGGCGTAGAAAGGCATATTGATGGAGTAAAGGGTTAACCCATTAAATGCTTAAGTTTCAAAGTGGAATGGTCCATTATCATTTAACAAATGAGTCCATTCAGTATGAAAGGGTGTAATTTGTAAGAGAATTTTGTATGACAAACAGTGCAGACTCTGATCAGAGGGCTCCTCTAGGATCATCTGATTTGTATCTGTAATGTTTACAAATTCCAATGTAGTTATTTACAGCATTCGAAGTGTTATGGACTCTGTTTATGAATAGGTCCAAACTGGCTGGGCCTTGTTAGGAAGGTTAACCCTTTCCCTCATATAAACATGTTTTCACGCATCTGCAAACAGAGTAGACCCAGATCAGATGGCTCCTACAGGAGCTGTCTGATCAGGGTCTGCTCTGTTTGCTAATGGAATTTGATAGATCTGTTTCTATACTTTCTAAAATGGCTACAATGGTCTACCTTCCATATTTTATTATTACTATTTTGTCTATGAATATTCATTAGGTATTGAAATTTGTAATAAACATAGAACATGGAAAGGGTTAAATAACGTTGTAGAATTTCATGAGTGTTAACACCTTCAGTATTGGAAAGAAGTGTACTGGCATTTGCAAACAAGGTAGACGCAGATCAGAAGGTTCCTATAGGAGCCCTGTGATCAGTCTGCATTTTTGTCATTGAAAATCCTGTTGCAAATATATTGAAGCCTTTCATACTGAATGGACAATAAATTTATTTAACCCTTTACTCCATAAATATTTGTGCAAGAAATCATGGCATGATTAATATTATTTAGATTATTTTTTAATAATTACAATGAGATAAAAATATTAGATATGGATTTAGAAACTTAACTTTTGCTGGTAGAATAGAGGTTCAGATATTCCAGTTTGTTTTAACCCTTGCAATGGTTGTAATTCTTGTGCCATTTAGGTACACTCCAGAACCACATGGAGTCTTCAAACACTAACATGTGACTACCCATAATGACAAAGACAATTCTGTTGGGTGGTCTCAAGTGAGAAATTGATGGGTGAGAAATAAGGACTCAAGCTTCTGGAACTCTAATTTATCATGCAACGCCACGAAATACAGTCACTTCCTACTAGCATAATATTTTCCACGTCAACGCTGTATTTTGTGAGGTATAGTGCATGTGTACTGACCCCACTTGGATGCAAGTTTGGTTCAGCCAAAAGGAGGAAAACAGAAGGACAAAAAAGGCATAATTAAATATAAACATCAACTTTAACACATTTGCTCACCTTTGTCTCAACTATTTGTCCAGATAAAATGATTAAATCTAGTTTGTTTATCTTGTAAAAGTCGATGACGTCACTGCACGCCCACATGACGTCACATATATCGCACTTACATGTATTTTCATTCAGGGGACGAAACCGCTTTAGCAATCTTTCTTTTTCTTCATTTTCTCCATTTTCCTGGGTGTTGCATGATAAAAGAATTACTATGCTAGTAGTTTGGAAGTTAAGCTGTATTTTGGCTCGTCAGAAAAGTAGTTAAATGCTCGCCAAGGCTCACATTTAACAACTTTTCCAACTCGCCAAAATACAGCTGAACTTCCAAACTACTAGCATAGTAATTCTTATATATGTGCAGAGGTTCAGATAAGATGCATAAATTTAAACATTTTCAATAATAGTTCCCTTATTTCTTCCCCAAACCCTATACTGTGGCCACTCTTTAGAATCGTCTCAAAGAGAGTTACAATTCTAAAGAGTGGTCACAGTATAGGGTTTGGTAGAGAAATGAGTATTTTAGTGTTTGGGTACGCACCTTTATCTGTACCAGGGTTGCCACGCATCAGGGAAAAGTCAGGGAAATTAAAAAAAAATCAAGGTCAGGGAATTGCCAGGGAATGTTGAGAATTGTCAGGGAAATTTGAAAATATAGGGAATTGTCAGAAAATTGTCAGGGAATTTTGAAAACATGAGAATGAGGTCATATATTTTTTAAAAGTTTCATAAAGTATTACAGAAGTTATAAAAGAAAGACCAAATTTCGCGATGTAATGTGTCGGGGGAAATTTGAAATTGTGTCAGGGAAATGTCAGGAAATTGTCAGGGAATTTTGTTTCCCCTAGTTTGTGGCAACCCTGTGTACATGTACAATGATTAGATACTGTTTTCCCGGTGTACTTTTGGTCTTCACTGTTTGCAGCATGCCAGTGTGTCTCATCTGTGACATGGCTCATATCATAGGCTTAGAGTGAATGTGTAAGAGAGTGTTATAATGAAATGGTTGTGAACTTCAGGAATATGGGAAAGGGGTGACTCACTGTAAAGTGCCAAGTCTATTGTTGTCTTTTTACCATACAATTATTACCCAATTATTACGATTTTGTTTTTATGAAAAGTGTTTCTGTTAATAATTGATAGTGAAAAAAATCTTATAGCACAATGCCAACAAAATAAAAGTCACAAATGAATTACAATTTTTCTTTTCTGTCTTTGAATCCCTATACACATACATGTAGATGTTAATGTTGAAAGTCTAAAATCTTAACCCTTTCCTTTATAATAAGACGCCTTTTCATGCCTTTGCCTTTTCTATAAAAGCCGTCTGATCAGGGACTGCTCTGTTTGTTTATGGTATAATTATGTCTCCCGCCACATAGTGGTGTGGGAGACATTGATTTACTCCTTTCCGTCTGTCCGTCCGTCCGTCCATCGATCTGCTCCGTCTGTCACAAAATCTTGTCCACTCTCTAATTCTAAAAATTAGCATTCAATCTTTACCAATCCTTATATGAATATTTATAGCTATAATATCTAGGTCAAGTTCAATATACAGAAAGATTGTTTCAAGAACTTCAGAGTTATGGCCCTTGATTTATCCAAATTTTGCCTTTTTAGCCTTGTCCGCTCAAAAAATTCTCATCCAATCTTCACCAAACCTTATAAAAATGTTTATGGCTATAATATCTAGGCCAAGTTTAATAACCAGCAAGATTGAATTAAGCACTTTAGAATTATGGCCCTTGAATAATACAAAATTGGCTTTTTTAGCCTTATCCACTCTCTTAAGTCATCAAGTTCTCATCTGATCATCACCGAACCTTATGAAAATGTTTATGGTTATAATATCTAAGCCAATTTGAATAAGTAGCAATATTGGAACAGTTATTTCAGAGTTACAGCCCTTGAATTGTTGAAAACTGCATGGTTTTTTATACGCCCACCTAATAAAGGTGGTCGTATATTGTCGTGGCCCTGTCCGTCCGTTCGTTCGTTCGTTCGACCGTCAACATTTTGTTTGTCCGCTGTTTTCTGGGAAAACTATTTGAGAGATATTAATGAAACTTCACACAAATGTTTAATGCATCAAGATCTGAAGCTGAGTTGATTCTGATGTTCATTTGATTTTTCATTTCAGAGTTATGGCCCTTCTCCTTAAAAAATATGCAAATAGTTTGTCCGCTGTTTTCTGGGAAAACTATTTGAGAGATATTAATGAAACTTCACACAAATGTTTAATGCATCAAGATCTGAAGCTGAGTCGATTCTGAGGTTCATTTGATATTTCGTTTCGGAGTTATGGCCCTTTTACTTAAAAAATAATGCAAATACGTGCAAATAGTTTGTCCGATGTTTTCTGGGAAAACTATTTGACAGATATTAATGAAACTTCACACAAATGTTTAATGCATCAAGATCTGAAGCTGATTTGATTCTGAGGTTCATTTGATTTTTCATTTCAGAGTTATGGCCCTTGTCCTTAAAAAATATGCAAATAGTTTGTCCGCTGTTTTCTGGGAAACTATTTGAGAGATATTAATGAAACATCACACAAATGTTTAATGCATCAAGATCTGAAGCTGAGTCGATTCTGAGGATCATTTGATTTGTCGTTTCGGAGTTATGGCCCTTTTACTTAAAAAATAATGCAAATACATGCAAATATTTTGTCCGCTGTTTTCTGGGAAAACTATTTGACAGATATTAATGAAACTTCACACAAATGTTTAATGCATCAAGATCTGAAGCTGAGTTGATTCTGAGGTTCATTTGATTTTTCATTTCAGAGTTATGGCCCTTGTCCTTAAAAAATATGCAAATAGTTTGTCCGCTGTTTTCTGGGAAAACTATTTGAGAGATATTAATGAAACTTCACACAAATATTTAATGCATCAAGATCTGAAACTGAATTGTTTCTGAGGATCATTTGATTTTTCGTTTCAGAGTTATGGCCCTTGTCTTTAAAAAATAATGCAAATAGTTTGTCCGCTGTTTTCTGGGAAAACTATTTGAGAGATATTAATGAAACTTCACACAAATGTTTAATGCATCAAGATCTGAAGCTGAGTCGAAGATATTAATGAAACTTCATACACATGTTTAATGCATCAAGACCTGAAGCTAAGTAGATTCTGAGGATCATTTGATTTGTTATTTCGGAGTTATGGCCCTTGCACTTAAAATAATAATTCAAATCTATGCAAATATGAGGATGGCCATAACTTTTTCAAAATTTTGAAATGATATTTACTTCAATTTTTTTATATGGTTAAACCTTTATGTGAATTTTCACATATATTGCAGGGGTTTTGATATGTCATTTTATTCTGTTATGGTCCTTGAACTTCGTGTGTTCGTTGCTTTGTTAGTCGGTCAACTTTTAGTTTGTCTGTTGTTTTCTGGGAAAACTATTAAAATGATATAAATGAAACTTAACACAAATGTTTTAAGCAATAAAATTTGAAGCTGAGTTTATTTTGAGGTTCATTCAGTTTGTCTTTACAGAGTTATGGCCGTTGCACTTTACAAAAATCTGCAAAAATGAGGATTAGCTGTAACTTTTTTATTTAATAAGATATTCACTTCATTTTTTTAAAAAATAGTATCACCTTAATATGGAAATCAAGATCTGAAGCACAGATTAGAAAATGTCAACACTTATAAGGCATGTTGAATCAGAGAAAGTTTGCAAGTGGGCGTATTATGTACCGTATGCGGTACTCTTGTTTAGCTTTGTCTGCTCTCTTAATCAAAAGGTCCTCATCCAGTCTCCAACAAACCTCATAAAAATGGTATTGGCCATAATGTCTTGGTCAAGATTAATAACCAGCAAGATTACACCAGGCACTGGAGTTATGGCCCTTGAATTATTCAAAATTGGCTATTTTAGCATTGTCTGTTTTCAAACTCAAACGAATAAGACTGAAGAGAAAAGTTTTGTTCAAAGTGTTATCCTTTTCCGATTTCTATATTTATTCCAAAGTTCAATACCTACTGAATTTCATGTACAATATAGTTATGATGAACAATGGAAGCTGGGACATTTTAGCTATTTTATAAAGTAAAGAAACAGATCTTGCAAATACCATTAGCAAACAGAGTAGACCCAGATCAGACGGCCCCTATAGGAGCCGTCTGATCTGGGTCTACTCTGCATATGCATGAAAACACGTAAATATGAAGGAAAGCCATGAAAAATGTGAGAAATAATAAGAATATTAATTAACTTAATTTTTATAATGGTGTTTTAGCTATAGCAGAAACTATTATATAGAATCTATATTATTTGATAAGCAAACAGTAGACTGATCAGATGGCCCCTACAGGTAGCCGACTAATCAGTAGCTGCTCGGTTTGCTAATGAAATTATACAGATCTAATTCTACAATCTCTGCCATGATAAAAAAATCCTGTGTTCATCATGCCACTATGAAAATCATCTCATTCATATTCATGATGTCATTATTTCTTACATGAATATTCATGAGGTAAAGGGTTAAATCTATGGTTAAGTTAATTGTTACCCACATTCTATCTTAACCCTTATCCCACTGTGAAAACAGAACTCTGAAGCTACTAATTTGAACTTGACCATAACTAAACTTATCTGAGATCATGTTATAAACTGTTACAAACTTAGATTAACCCTTTACTCCATAAATACACCTTTCTATGCCTTTACAAACAGAGTACCGGTAGACCCAGATCAGATGTCTATGTACCATTATAAAAAGTATTCTAAACTAGAATTGTTTTTGATACAAAAACTGATGTATCTCCCTCCCCCAAACAAAAACAAAAAACTGCAAAATATCATCGAACCGGAACAGAAAATAAGATATGCACAACTAGGCATGGTGCTGATCAATCCTATCAAGTTTTATCAAAATCCGAACAAGGGTTTTGGAGATACCACACGGACTAAATTTTTCCATGTAAAACTTTCCAAGTCCCATAACTCTGCAGAAACGCATCGAACCGAAACAGGAATAAGATATGCACAACAAGGCATGGTGCTGATCAATCCTACCAAGTTTTATCAAAATTCGAACCAGGATTTTGGAGGAACTGCTGACCAAATGTTTTGGAGAAACCGCACGGACAAATTGAAATCGGACAGACGTTCGGACGGACGGATGCCACACACAAAAACAATATATATCTACTGGGTGAGACATAATAATATTTATGATGCCATTATTTCTTACATTAACATCCATAGAGTAAAGGGTTAAAACTGCTTTAGAATTGTGGAATGCTAAAGTGTGAACAAATTGTGTACTGATGGACATTCACCAACGCTAAAAGCTCACCTTGATCTCTTCACGCTCAGATGGTATAAACTTTTAGCTTTGTCAAAACTGTTGGATCAGAACTATATAATTCCATTAGCACACAGAGCAGACCCTCATCAAAAGGTTCCTACAAGAGTCATCTGATCTGGGTCTACTCTCTTTGCAAAAGCTTGAAAAAAACACTTACAAGAGGAAAAGGTTAAATAAGGGAGAAAAAGGGAAAGAAAGTTAACCCTTGAATTTAACTTCTTTTGATTGGTCGTTGCTGAGAGTTTTCTCTGTATTGTCAAATCTCTTAACCCTTTCCCTGTTTTACATTCATGTAAGAAATAATGACATCATGAATAACTAGAATTATTTTTGATACCTGTTAAGTTTCCTTATTTTTGCTTACCAGTGAACTGGGTCGTGTAATATATGGGCAGTGGGTAGGTTAAGCATGTACAGTCCGATGCAGCATCGCATGTCTCAGTGAGTCTCGATTTGTCCGATATGATTCCTTTCCATTGCAGCCGGTGGGATATGTTGTATAAACAGTATACGGGATACCCTCTTTATTTTACTTTGGCTGGGCTTTTCGGGTTCCCATAATAGGACATTTTACTCTGTAATTAAATTTTGGATATACCCTATTACAACTCCGTTAAAATACGGATTATCCTTTGTGTGCTCCCTCATTGCCATAGCGGGTCAAATGGTGTTTGACTGGAGGGGTTGCATATTGCGCGTATATAACAGTTGTTTATTTGTATGGCTTAATTTATATGCATGAACTTCAAATTAATCTGTTCTGTTACCCAATTTTCCAGCAATATTTTATGTGTAGTGTTGTATGCCAAAAAATGTACCCAATTCTGTTGGGTCTGGGTCAAAACTGTGTGACGTAGGCTACTGGCACTGTGCATAGAGTGTTACATTCAATTTATTTTTATGATGTGAGTGCGTCGACACAATATAGTAGAGCATAATATGACACAGACATATAAACTTACGGAAAGAATGAAGTTCGGTTTACCTATGTTCTAAATAAATTCTTTTTTATTATTATTCTTATCTATATATAAGTATTAAATATATTTTATTTTAACCCTTCGCTTGCTATTCACGTCAATATACCTATCTGTAAATAGTGTAGACCCAGATGAGACAGCTCCTGCAGGAGCTGTCTCATCAGGGTCTGCACTATTTACAAGTTGATTGTGCAACTAGTGCAACCCACAGCAGTGATTGCACGGCGAAATACTTGTACACAGTGAATATATATGTAATTATACAACAGGGCATGGGTAAAGAAGGAGACATGTATTTTAAAATCCAGCAAGCGAAGGGTTAAATGTTCTATAATAACACATTGAATATACCCTGTTTGGTATATAAAATGTATCTATGTGAAGCGCTTTTGAATGCACATATCCTGTGTGAAAAGAGCGCTATATAAATGTGGTATGATAATAATAAATAATAATTATTTTTGATACAAAAACTTATGTCTCCCCCAGCGTGTGGACAAAATGTTCCAAAGTCCCATAACTCGAACCGGAAAAGGAATAAACTATGCACAACAAAGCATAATGCTGATCAATCCTATGAAGTTTCATGAAAATCCAACCAAAGATTTTGAGGAAACTCCGTGGACAAAATTTTCCATGTGAAAATTTCAAAGTCCCATAACTCTGCAGAAAATCATCAAACCGGAACAGGAATAAGATATGCACAACTAGACATGGTGCTAATCAATCCTATAAAATTTAATGAATATCCATTCTAACACACCTCGCGCACACATCTACATAATAGACAAAGAAGGGGCGTATCTATGTTTGAATTCTCAATAAAACACTTCACGCGCTGTAACGGCTTAACGTGACGTAATATGGCTTCGAAAATTCGTACGACAAGAAACGTAGTGCCGTTGTGGCGCTGCAAATTATAGTTAAATTAAAGTGTTAAAATCGAAATAATAAATTTATACCAGTGTTTTATCGTGCAATCGAACACGGGTATCGAACACGTTGGGATGCTTATAATTTAATTACAACGCATCTCAACTCCTACCAGTGTTCGAATGCACGTTAAAACACTGGCATGAATTTATTATTTCTTAAATTAAAGATTTTGGAGTTGGCCTGTGGACAAAATTTCCATGTAAAAATTTCAAAGTTCCATAACTCTGCAGCAAATCAGGCGCAATAACTCCAATATTATTGACGCCAGAGTTATGAAACTTGTGCATAACACTTCTTTCAATCATGCTCTTTCCATAAATGAATCGTCATTCCAATAGCATCAGTAGAACAGGAGTTATTGATCTGACAAAAATGTAACAAAGGGCAATAACTCCAATAGTACTGAAGCCAGAGTTATAGCCATTATACATGACACTTCCTCTCATCATACTCTTTCCATGTATGAAGTTTAAATTAAATGGCATTAGCCATATAGGAGTTATCGTCTGGACAATAAAGTGTGAATAATTGACCTTGAAATGTGAACATGACCTTGAATTGTGACCTTGACCTTTTACCCTCGTGCCTGAATCCTACTGTCTACACATCGACTTGTTAAGGAGAACCCAGCATTTTGGAATCCTTCCAAGGGTTATACAGATGTGGAGCAGACATAAAAATTAAGGCAAAAACATTTGACCTTGCACTGTGACCTTGAATTTTGAACAATGTGCCTGAATCCTGCTGTCTGCACATCGGCTTGTTATGGAGAACATTTGTGTCACAGCATTTTGAAATCCTTCGAAGTGTTTAAGAAATATGGAGCAGACATGATGGGTGCGACTAAAAACATTTGACCTTGACCTTTGACCCACGTGCCAGAATCGAATGCTCTACACATTGTCTTGTTGATTCGAACATTTGTGCCAAAGCATTCTGAAATCCTTCCATATTTGTGAGAGATATGGAGCGGACACGAGTGTGACAGACAGACAGACGGACGGACAACTTGACCAAAAACAATATGTCTACCCATTATAAATGGGGGAGACATAATTAGCTGCATTTTTAGAATGGTATCTGAACACAGGATGGTTTTACCTTGGCAGGAACGACAATCAGATCCATATAATTCAATAAACAAACAAAGCAGACCTTACAGGAGCCGTCTGATCTGGGTCTACTGTTTGCAAATTCGTTTATATGAGGGAATGGGTTACAAGTCACAAAAGAATATAAGGAAGATATATATTTTTTTTAAATTTATTTGCTAAACATACAATTATCTGTTTAAACAAAGGTGAAATATGAGCCAAGTGAGGGAAATATGGAACTCGGGCATTGCAACATTGAATATTCATGTAAAAAATATCATTCAGTAATTAATAATATTTATAATGACATATGATCATAGGAATTTTTGGCCATGCCAGAAACTGTATAACGTGACCTATATTTCATAAGCAACAGTGCAGTTCCTGATCATGATCACACAGATCCAATAGAAGCTGTGATCTGGGTCTACTCTGAAATGCGTAAATAGAGGATCTTAACCCTTCTCTTGCTGAATTTTAAAATACATTTTTCCTTCTTTACCCGTGCGCTGTTGTATAATTACATATGTCTTCATTGTGTACAAGTATTTCGCTGTGCAATCACTGCTGTGAAGTGCATTGGTTGCACAATCAACTTGTAAATAGTGCAGACCCTGATGAGACAGCTCCTGCAGGAGCTGTCTCATCTGGGTCTTCACTATTTACAGGTAGGTATATTGACGTGAATAGCAAGCGAAGGGTTAATCAGATAAAGGGTTACCAAAATACTTCAGACTATGATGTATGACACAGTGTAGACCCTGATATGGTGGCTATAATATTTGCAATACATTTACAGTAAAATCTAAATTGTGTTAATTATTTGATATTTAGGGCAGGTGGCTGCTTAAAGCAAGGTGAAAGTAAAACAGAACGCTCCTATAGGAGCGTTCTGTTTTACTTTCACCTTGCTTTAAGCAACCACCTGCCTTTAATACAAAATACTTGATGTAATTTAATGGCCGTTATAGAGAGGTTTTACTGTATCTGATTTCCCCTTGTTATAATGAAGCTCATGAAGTAGTGACGACATTGATACAATACATGTACATGGAAATCAATCCAATTTTTTTCAATTAGAGTGGAATGGTCAATCATTGCTTAATGGTAGACTCAATAGTCATTCAATTAGAAAGGATTAAATTTTGCCTGAGAATTTTGAATGACATACATTGCAGACCCTGATCAGAGGGCTTCAATAGGACCCCTCTTATCTGGGTCTTCACTGTTTTCAATGAAAACTGGCATTAAATGGTTAGTATAACGAGTGGGGGAATGGCAATTGGACATATACAAACAATGTAGACCAAGATAGCTGCAGTTTTGTAACCAAGGGTATAATAAGAGTCAGCACTGTTAGAAATTAACATTATTTGTCCACCATCCTAACGGACATAACAGCTAATTCTGGTCCACAGTATAATAAAAGTCTAAATGCCTCTTGTCCCATGAAAACAAATATTACAAATTCTTTTAAAATACTTATTTCCACTCTTTTCTATTAAAAATACAGTATAACCATTTACTCCATGAATATTCATGTGAGAAATAATGCAGGTATGAATATTTATTAGCCTAAAATTTATAATGGCATATAAACATTTTGATAACGGCAGAAATTGCAGAATCAGATCTATATGATTCCCGTGATTAAACAGAACAGGGTCCATGCTTATAAAGCTTTTAGTTGAGTCTGAGTTTCGTTCTCAAGCTTTTGATTGGTCAGATTTGAGTTCTCAAGCTTTTGATTGGTCAGATTTGAGCCAAAGGCTCAAATCTGACCAATCAAAAACTTGAGAACGATCTCAGACTCAACTAAACGTTTTATAAGCATGGATACAGACTCTGATCAGGCAGTTCCCACAGCAGCCATCTGATTTTGGTCTACTATGCTTGTAGAAGGAGTTGAAAGGCGTATCAATGGAGAAAAGGGGTTCAAACAGAGGTCCAGATACGATGTGTAAATCTAAACATTTTCAAGTATAGCTCCTTTATTTCTCCACCAAACCCTATACTCTTTAGAATCATTTCGATTATGCTGCTCAAACATTACACATATATAATACATTACTTTCCCTTCATGTAAAACTTGTCTCACATAATACATGAGCAAATTAAGATTTTCCCATCAAATCACTGAGTTAAATTGTAAAGGAAGTACAAGAGGATATACATGTTAATTATTTCTTTACTCCATGAATATTCATGAAAGAAATGATGACATTAATTTTTACAATAGCATATTAACACATGAGCTTTTTGCCAAAAGCAGAAACTAGATCTATATTATATCAATGAGCATATATTATATCCTATAGGAGCCGTCTACTCTGTTTGCAAAGGCATAGAAAGGCGTATTTATGGAGGTTATCACCTTAACCCTTACCTTTTCACGCCTCTGCAAATAGAGCAGACCCAGATCAAGTGGCTATAGTCAGAGGGGTCTGATCAGGGTCTACTCTGTTTGCTTATGGAATAATAATACATGTAGATCAGATACTACAGTTTTCACTATGTGTAAAAAGTGCCATTATAACCATTCACCTAATAAATATTCATGATGTCATTAATTATTTCTCACATAAATATTCATGGAGTAAAGGGTTATCTAACATATATGGGTGTATTTAATCACAGGTGAACATTTAATGCAGAACAAAAGTAATGCAGAAAACTCCAAATAACTTCCAACATTAAACTATTATCTGGCTTAACCCTTACCCCTCATGAATATTCATGTAAGAAATAATTACATCATCAATATTTATTAGCTGAATTTCTATATACATGTACTCTATTAGCATATGCACACAGGATCACAGTTTTGGTATAGATAGAAATTGTAGTCAGATCTATTGAACATTAATTTCATTAATTTCATCAGCAAACAGATAAGATTAATAATGTGATCAATCTGATTCTACACTTTCTGCTATGGCAAAAGTTCTCTAGTTCCATAGACGGTAATAAATTTTCACTTAACCCTTTCCTCCATAAATACACATTTCTACGTCTCTGTAATTGTCACTTCTTGAAACCATTGTGATAAATAGAGCATTTGCTCCATAGGAGCAAATGCTCTTTTTATCACAATGATTTCAATACTACATAATTCTAACATTTTCCTTTTCTATAGTAAATGCTCCTTTTGGGTAGATTCATTCAAAGAGGTTGGGTCTAAAAATAGCCTGGGGGGATGGGTTAAGGTTTAAGAAGGCATATTAAATTCTTACATGTATATTCATGAAGTAAACAGTGTTATAAAATACATGTAAGTCTAATGGCCAGCAGTCTAATGGCCAGTCTTTAACCCTTTCCCTGTTGGACAATGGTTATTCATTTAAGAAATGATGACATTATGAGGTGACTTTTGACGTCTTTGCAAAAATAGTAGACTCTGATCAGGATCTGCTCTGACTGCTTCTGGAATAATATAGATATTACTTTTCAATTTCTATCATAACCAAAAATTCTCTTGTTCATATGCCATTATAAAAACTGAGCTTATAATTATTCATGTAGTTATTATTTCTTGAATTAACCCTTGCATGTATAAAAATGCATTTTCACACCTTGCAAACAGAGTAAACTCGGATTAGAGTGATCCTGTAGGAGCTTTCTGATAAGGGTCAGCTGCCTTGATCACAAAATCAAAATTCGTGCTACAGGCAGACAGACAGAAGTTGTGCCATGGACAGGCAGACAGACCAACCAACACACTGACTCCTATATACCACCTCTCAAACTTCGTTTGCGGAGGTATAAAAATAACCCTGAAAATTTTGCATTACAAAAATTCAGCTAATAAATATTTGTGATGTAATTATTTCTTTAATACATGAATATTGAACAAGTAAATGGTTATAGAACACCATGTTTATTCACTACGTTGACACCAAATATATGCTGTATAGCATGACAGGCAACAATTACAGCAGGTCTAGAACTACCAGTGACAGGTAGTACATGCAGTAGGTCTAGAACTACCAGTGACAGGTAACCTGTGCAGCAGGTCTAGAACTACCAGTGACAGGTAGCACATGCAGTAGGTCTAGAACTACCAGTGACAGGTAACCTGTGCAGCAGATATAGAGCTACCAGTGACAGATAACATGAGCAGCAGGTCTAGAACTACCAGTGACAGGTAGTACATGCAGTAGGTCTAGAACTACCAGTGACAGGTAACCTGTGCAGCAGGTCTAGAACTACCAGTGACAGGTAGCACATGCAGTAGGTCTAGAAATACCAGTGACAAGTAACCTGTGCAGCAGATATAGAGCTACCAGTGACAGATAACATGAGCAGCAGGTCTAGAACTACCAGTGACAGGTAGTACATGCAGTAGGTCTAGAACTACCAGTGACAGGTAACCTGTGCAGCAGGTCTAGAACTACCAGTGACAGGTAGCACATGCAGTAGGTCTAGAACTACCAGTGACAGGTAACCTGTGCAGCAGATATAAAACTACCAGTTATAGGAAACACCTGCAGCAGATCTAAAACTACCAGTGACAGGTAACACATGCAGCAGGTCTAGAACTACCAGTGACAGCATATGCAGCAAGTATAGAGCTACCGTGGCAGGTAAGACATGCAGCAGGTCTAGACCTATTAGTGACAGGTAACACATGCAGCAGGTCTAGTACTACCAGTGACATGTAACACACGCAGCAGGTCTAGAACTACCAGTTACAGGAAACACCTGCAGCAGGTCTAGAATTATAAGATCTAAGAACAGAGAAATACATTTATAAAGTCAACAATTCTATAAAGTAAATAAGCCAGTGGATAACATTAAATGTAAAAATGTCAAGTCAAAAGAGTGTGATGAAAATAATCGTAAATGCATACAATCAAATAATTCCCTTAAACTAAAGTATATAAACACTAAACAACAGCTAAAAATCAGTAAATGCACATTTATGTGTCATAAGTACAGAATATAAAATGCTTAACAATTTCTTTTTTAAAAAATGGAAAATGAAATTGTATATAATGATTATGCTGAACAAAACAAACAGGATAAAGCAAAACTATGGCAATGTAAGTGGATAGAAAACACAATAAAACCTACTTTAACCCTTTCCCTGTTCAATACTCTAGTTGGAAATAATGACATCATGAATGTTCATTAGCTGAATTTCTAAATGTAAACTATTTAAGGGAATGTTTTGCTTCGACAAACAAACTGTAGAATCAGACCTATATAATGTCAAAAGCAAACAGAGCAGACCCTGATCAGATGGCTCCTATAGGAACCATCTGATCCAGGTCTACTCTGTTTGCAAATGCATGAAAAGCCGTTTATATGAGAGAAAGGGTTAAAACTTGACAAAAGGAAACTTATTACCAAGACAGTAGAAAACAGCTCTGTAACATATAATAAAATAGAGAAGACCCTGGTGAGAAAACTAAAGGAGCTGTCTGATATTGGTCTACTCTGTATGCATCAGAGAAGACCAAGATCAGGGTCTGCTCTGTTTCCTTATTGCATTACATGTATATAGATCTGATTCTACAGATCCTGCAATGGCCAGACAATCCTGTGGTCATATGCCATCATAAAAATAAGCTAATTAACACTCATTAAGTAACTGAGTCTTACATGAATATGAATAAAATAAATGCTTAACCCATTCCCTCATAGGCTATTTTTAGATCCAACCACTTTGAATAAATCTACCGAAAAGGTGCATTAACTAGAGAAAAGGAAAATTTAGAATTTTGCAGTTTGAAACCATTGCGATAAATAGAGCATTTGTTCCTATAGGAGCAAATGCTCTATTTATCACAATGGTTTCAATTGGTGATTTTTGCAGAGGCGTAGAAAGGCGTATTTATGGAGAAAAGGGGTTAAGGTAGCGAGTTGCCCTCAGTATGTGCCATCAGAAAACACTATTTAACACTATTAAAAGTCATTTTTCTAAGTCTAGTTGGTTAGGTATATTTATGATGCAAACCAAACAGACCCTGATCAAATGACTCTAACAGGATCTACTCTGTTTGCAAAGGCCGCTTTTTTAAGGTGTCAAAAGGTGCTTCTATCAGGGAAACAATAAAAACAAGTCTTGCTGTGTTGGCTGTATACAGCAATATTCACTTCAAATACAATTGAAGTTTTTGGGGAACTACTGTCGGAGTGTCAAAAAAGTTGGATCCAGCAAGACACCAAGTAACTTGGCATCTCATCGGGACCAAAGCTGTTTGAAAATGCTTAGAAAATTAAGGGTTAACCCTTTACTCCATTAACTATCATGTCAGAAATAAACACTGTATGAATATAAATTAACAGAAGTTTTATAATGGCATCATGAACAAGGGAATGTTTCACAATGACAGAAACTAGAAATAGATCATTATTAATTCACAGAGCAGACTTTGATCAAATGACTCCTACAGAATCTATCTGATCTGGTTCTACTCTGTTTGCAAATGTGCAAAAAGTCATCTCTATGGAGTAAAGGGTTAACTGACAGTAATACTGGGGTTTGATGGAGCTAGCATAAAAGATGTTGAACGAGTAAAGTAACACTATACGGTACTCCATGAATATTCACGTAAGAAATAATGACATCATTAATATTGATTAGATTATTTGTTATAATAGCACATGGACCTAGGAATTTTTGGCCATGGCAGACCCTGATCAGATGGCTCCTATAGGAGCTATCTGATCTGGGTCTACCCTGTTTGCAAAGGCATAGAAAGGTGTATTTATGGAGTAAAGGCTTAATCGAGTTATAGATTGTGAAGAAAAAAAACACAACATAAACAACCTGCAAAAGCAATCATACAAAGGCTTTTACAATACACTGGAGGCAAACAGACAAGCTAACAATAAAGGGATATGTACCAAGTGAAAAATAGGTGTGAGCAATAGAGTGTACATAAAACAAGGAATACATCTAAAAAGGAATGTTACAATGATATGTAAACTACTTACTTAACACTTTCAACATTATGGATTCAATATTATTGCAAACAGTTTTGATACAGATCAGATGCCAAATAACATGACGTCTCATAAGCGTCCATCCTGTTTGACACAACACTGTTTTGGAAAGAAAAGGTATGAAAAAAAAGTTCTTTTAGAAATGTAGAAGCTCATATTTTTTGCATAATAAAGTTACTCTATAGTGTTGAAAGGGTTAAACTACATGTATATAAAACTGTATATCCCAATAGGGACAACAATACTAAAACATTTTTAAACAAGAGGGCCAAGATGGCCCTTAATCGCTCACCTGATTACCATAGATTTAAGATTTTTGCAGGGTAGCCCATGGGTAGGGTCAATATTGACCTTAGGGACAATATATGAACAATGTTGATAGTGGATCATGAGCAGTGGATCATGAGCAGTGGTTCTGTAGAACAAGATTTTCAAAGATTTAATATATTGATTTTATCAAGACAATGATTCTGACCAATGAAGATTGGGCTAAAAATGTGCTCTCTAAAGTAATTTTTCTAAGAGTTGACCTAGTGACCTACTTTTTATTCCCACCCAACCCATGATCACACTCAACCTTGATATCACCAAGACAAACACTCTGAGCAAGTTTGAGGAAGACTGGGCTAAAAATGTGGCCACTGGAGTGTAAACTAGATATGACCCAGTGACCTACTTTTTGACCTCACATAACCCACTTTCAAACTTGTCCAAGATTTTATTAGGACAATCATTCTGACCAATTTTCATGAAGATTTGGCTATAAATGTGACCTCTAGAGTGTTCACAAGGTTTTCGTACTACTTGACCTAGTGACCTAGTTTTTAACCCCACATAACCCACTTTCAAACTCGTTTGAGATTTTATCAAGACAATCATTATGACTAAGTTTCATGACGATTGGACTAAAATTGTGACCACTAGAGTGATCACAAGGTTTTTCTACTGTTTGACCTAGTGACCTAGTTTTTAACTCCACTTGACCCACTTTCGAACTCGTCCGAGATTTTATCAAGACAATCGTTCTGACCAAGTTTCATGAAAATTGGACTAAAATTGTGACCACTAGAGTGTTCACAAGGTTTTTCTACTGTTTGACCTAGTGACCTAGTTTTTAACTCCACTTGACCCACTTTCGATCTCGTCCGAGATTTTATCAAGACATTCATTCTGACAAAGTTTCATGAAGATTGGACTAAAATTGTGACCACTAGAGTGTTCACAAGGTTTTTCTACTGTTTGACCTAGTGACCTAGTTTTTTACCCCACATAACCCATTTTTCAAACTCCTCCGAGATTTTATCAAGACAATCATTCTGACCAAGTTTCATGAAAATTGGGCTAAAAATGTGACCTGTACTGGGTTCACAAGGTTTTCCTACTATTTGACCTAGTGACCTAGTTTTTATCCCAACTTGACCCACTTTCGAACTCGTCCGAGATTTTATCAAGACATTCTTTCTGACCAATGTTCATGAAGATTAGACTACAATTGTGACCACTAGAGTGTTCACAAGCAAATTGTTGACGACACACGACGCACGACACACGACGCACAACGGACATTCAAGTCTCCCAAAAGCTCACCCTGAGCTTTGCTCAGGTGAGCTAAAAATTACACAATTTAAAATGTTAAGATCCACTCTTTAAAATTACATATGAACCGGGCCATTTTTTGCAAAACACAAACAGATAAAAAAAATCCTGAACAGAAGCTTCTTAAAATTATGCATCAGTAATAGAGAAAAATAAATTACATTATTTAAAAAAAGAGGCTAAAACTAACCATAATCTTTTGATGAGATTATGTATGAACATTAGCCCCTTGAATACAGGAAACAAGAGTGTACAGCAGAATCTGTCTTAAGTGACCATTAAAAAAAGTCTAAATCTGGGTCTTTAAGACACCTTAACTCATTCCCTCCTAGAATATTTTTAGACCCAACCTCTTTTAATAAATCTACCGAAAAGGAGCATTAACTATAGAAAAGGAGAATTTTAAAATTGTGTAGATTTGAAACCATGGTGATAAATAGAGCATTTGCTCCTATGGAGCAAATGCTCTATTTATCACGATGGTTTAAATATGTGACTTTAACAGCGGCGCCAAAATGCGTCACTAGGAGGGGGTTGAGTTAACCCTTTCCCTGTTTAACCCTTTCCCTGTTTAAGGTGGTAGCTTAACACAGGTCAAAAGTAATGCAGAAAGCTTCTATTTGAGCTTCCAGCAGTATTTTCATCCTAACTAAAGCAACCACCTGCTTTTTAAGACACTATGTTCAATAAATGAATGGTTGCATGCTTACAACAGGTTCTACTGTACATTAGCAAACACTGTAGCAGTATCAGATCAGGGGGCTCCTAGAATAGCTCTCTGATCGGAGTCTCCACTATTTGTCATTCAAAATCCTCTAACAAAGTTATGTCTGTCAAACCTACATGAACTCAACATTTAACCCTTTACTCAATGAATATTCATGTAAGAAATAATGAAATCATGAATATTCATTAAACATTTTTTTTTTATAATGACACATGGACACAGGGATACTTGGCAACGGCACGAACTGTAGAATCATATCTATATTATTTAATAAGCAAACAAAGCAGACTGATCAGATGGCTTCTGTAGGAGCCATGTGATGTGGGTCTACTCTGTTTAGAAAGGCATAGAAAGGCGTATTTATGGAGTAAAGGGTTAAACACTGATGGGCCATTCATATTTGAATATTCATCAATTAAAGGATTAAATACATGTACTGTAAACATTCAGTATTTCATTATTACAATGTACAGTAAAACCTCTCTACACTGACCACAGGGAAGAAAACATCAACATGTAGGTATTAGCCCTTTCTCATTGAATATTTGTTTCAGAAATAATGACATCATAAATATCTATAACCTGAATTTTTATAATGTGAACTTTTCCAAGGAAACGTTTTGCTCAGAAAAAACCCTGTAGAATCAGATCTATATCATGTCAAAAGCAAACAGAGCAGACCCTGATCAGATTGCTCCTATAGGAGCCATCTGATCTGGGTCTACTCTGTTTGCAAATGCCTGAAAAGGTGTTTATATGAAGGAAAGGGTCAAGGATGGGTGGTAGCTTAACCTTTTCTCTGTTGAATATTAATGTAAAATGTAATGACATAATGAATATTAATTAGATTCAATATTTATAATGGCATACATGTACGGATGCAGGATATTTTAGCAATGTTAGTCACTGTAGAATCAGATCTATATTAACCCTTTCCCTGTTCTATAATTATTTCAAACAGAGCTATCAAATTCTATTAGCAAACAGAGCAGACCCTGATCAGACGGCTCCTCTAGGAGCCGTCTGATCTGGGTCTACTCTGTTTGCAAATGCGTGAAAACATGTTTATATGAGCGAAAGGGTTTATTCATTTGCAACAAAGCAGACCCTGATTAGACAGCTCCTACAGGTGCTGTCTGATCTGGGTATACCTTGTTTGCAAAGGCATGAAGAGGTGTTTATATGAAGGAAAGGGTTAATGCAGGATGAAAATAATTCAGAAAGCTCCTGTGGGAGCTTTTCACAATACTGTCATCCTGTATAAAGTAACCACCTGAATTTAAAGACATCCGTGTTTATCAATGTTTTCCCTAATGAACATTTACGCATGAACTGATCACTTCATGAATATTCAAAAACTTATTTTTTATAAGGTTAAACTTTAAAAGGGAATTGTTGGTTTAGACAAAAACTGTAGGATTAAATCTATGTAATTCCATAAGCACACACAGCAGACCCCGATCAGACGGCTCCCATAGGAGTCATCTGATCTGGATCTACTCTGTTTGCAAAGACCTGAAACGGCATTTAAAGGAATGTGTTGATCAAGTAATCATTATAGAAACGTTTTACTGCAGTAACATCATTAAATCTAAAACAAGACCAGCAATAATAGTGGATTTCATTAACTAACACAATTATGCAATATACAACACGCATATCTTACACTGACAAAAGCACATTTGATATCAAACTAAATGTCACTTCTTTTGAACCCAAAAGCACAGCTGAGTGACATATGTACTAAAATGGGTATTTAGCACACTACAACATCACAGATGTCCAGAGCTACAGATAAAGATGTGTTCACAAATACTTAAATCATCATTTCTCAAACAAACCCTATACTGTGACCACTCTTTAGAATTGTCTACTCTTTAGAATCGTCTCTTCTATGCATCTTATCTGGAGCTCTGGATGTCACATCTGATCAGGACCTGCTCTTGATAGGCAATACCGTATTTACTCTAACTTTAAGAAAACACCCAATCTCCCCTCCACACTCAATCTCCCCCCCCCCCCCCCCCCCCCCTTACACCCAATCTCCCCTCTACACCCAATATTTATTACCCCAATTTTTATAATTTTTATATAAATTTTATAATGCAAACTTTTCAAGGGAACTTTTTTTGCTTTGACAAAAACTGTAGAATCAGTTACATATCATGTCCAAATCAAACAGAGCAGACCCTGATCAGACCCAGATCTGACAACATAAAAAATGTTTAATCCATGCATCATATCTATTTATGCCTGTCTAATATCAGAATTCCCTTTAATATTTTATGCATTTAAACTTCCAACTCAGTCAAAGACCAGAAAAAAAGTTATACAGAAAAAGATATATTATGTTTTTACTCCAAACTCTTTGCCCATCAACAGCCAAATCTTGAATTCCTATACAAACAGTCTGGGTCCAGATAAAACACTGAATAACTCAGTGTCTCATCTTGATCCTAATTATTTGATTCTCTGGCCAATTTATCATGATTTATGGCATTCATTAGGAGAAAAAACAAACTTTTTGGACACCATGTTTTGCAGACAACAATTCTTCAGTGTGCAATGTGTTAAAGTATTCTCTGGACCAAGTGTTTGGTTTGACTTCACAACTGTGTTCTAAGACCTAAGACTCAATAATGCTTGGTTCCCTGCCTCTATCATTGTTGTAGAAAATATTCCAGTCTTGAACCTGGAAACGTGTTGATGAAATCAAGCCCTGAAATGTCAATCCCTTTATGATTTCATTTTCATGAGAGGTACACTCTTGGTGGCAATGCACTGGTCACAAGCCCATTCAGCATACACCTCTTGTGTGAGCATGGTGAAGGCTAATTCACTGAGACCCGTACAGGTCCTGTGATACCAGAAGTTACAGCCGCTCTCACACAGTATAGCCTGGTCATTGTCATGCACTTCCTTGTGACATATCCCACAAGGGTAAATCGGTGGAGCATTTGGATTTGAAGGGTTGAACACCATTGATTGTGATGTTGGATAGACTTTTCCGTTGTTTGATGGGAATGATGAGGGTACCTGGCCTGGGTTTGGGGCTCTGTAGTTGGAGTATGGAGAACCACTTGGATACTGGTATGGTCCTTGGCTACCAGGCATGGGCCCTCCTCTCCCTGTTCCAGGATGCATGGGGTTGCCTGGACCCATTTGCCCCATTTGACTTTGAAATCCAACAGAGTTGGATGGATAGGGGCCTGAGTTTTGGGGATATCCTCGAGGATCATCAAATGGACTCCCTCCCATCATAGGTCCATAGTTGGCATTTGGTCCCTGCATGGATGGCGGGATCATGTCTGGAGTAGCTGGGCTTGCCTGTCAATGTACAAACAATAATATGTTACCTAGGCTACATTACTCTATGCTAAAGAGTGGTATGAGCCTGTGAGGCATATTGTTGCATTAACCCTTTCCCTGTACTGAATAATGACAACAATCACAACATCAGTATTTATAAGCTCAATTTTTATAATATATAAACTTTTCAGGGGAAGTTTTGCTTTGACAAAAACTGTAGAATCAGATCTATATCATGTCAAAAGTAAACAGAGTAGACCCTAATCAGATAGCTCCTATAGGAGGCTAGGAGCTATCTGATCTGGGTCTACTATGTTTGCAGATACATGAAAAGGGGTATATATGAAGGAAAGGGTTAAGCCTTCACTCCATGAATATTTATGTAAGAAATAATAACATTGTGAAAACACCTATTAGCTGAATATTTACAATGGCATATGCATGCAGGATATTTAGTATTGGGAGAAACAGTAGAGTCAGATCTGTAAAAGGTCACAAGCACACAGAGCAGACCCTGATCAGACAGCTCCCTTAGGAGCTGTCTGATCTGGGTCTACTCTGTTTGCAAAGGTGTGAAAAGGAGTTTATATGAAGGAAAGGGCTAAAGGGCTAACCTTTACAGAGCTACAGATACATGTAATGGTGCGTACTCAAATTCTAAAGTCATCATTTCTCCACCAAACCCTATGCTATGACCACTCTTTAGAATCGTCTCAAAGAGACGATTCTAAAGAGTGGTCATAACATAGGATTTGGTGGAGAAATGAAGAATTTATGCTTGAAAATGTTTTATCTTACCTGGAGCTCTTCCTGTAAAATATATTTCATCTGCTCGAACTATGATCTGCTGCATTTTTGACTTACTTCTCTTTCGCTAAAGGTTTTGAAAAGCTATTGACCCAGTGTCAAACAACTTGGATCATGTCGAGACTCCAGGTTATTTGGCATCTCATATGGATCCAAGCTGTTTGCAAAAGTCAGTCAGGTTACAAGCAGCATTGACCGTTTCCCTGCTCAGCAATTTTGTCTGTAACACTTTGTAGTCTACTTCAGTCCTCATAGTTAACCCTTCATTTAATGAATATACATGTATGTATATGATATGCTCATACATGGAGGACTCGAACGATTAATTCTTGTATTAAAATATAACAAGGAAATTTAATGTTGTGGCAAATGAATCAGGAATTTTACATATAAGCAAACAGCAAATCCTGAATAGACAGATCCTACAAGAGCTGTTTATTAAGGGTCTATTCTTTTTGGAAAGGCATAAAAAAGACGGTACTATCCAATTCATCCGGTATTTAACCCTTACTCTCATATAAACTTTGATTCCTATAGGGCTCCTTCAATTCCATGCAGGGCCCTAATTACACCTTTTATTTTATTCTTTTGTTTGTTTACACTGCAAATACATAAGGCAAAACTTGTATATATTATTAGGGAACAATAAAGCACATTAGGAAGGTATAGATATGTGCTAAGCCCCTGGACAATTCAAAATATCAGTAAATGCCAGTAAGTGCCAGTAAATCCCGGTATTTACTGCCGGCACGGTAAATACTCATAAATGCCGGCATTTTGCCAACCCTGGTTTTCATGCATTTGCAAACAGAGTAGACCTAGATCAGACGGCTCCTATAGGAGCCGTCTGATCAGGGTCTGCTCTGTTTGCTATTGGATTTTGATAGCTCTGTTTCTTTAGTTTCTAAAATGACTACAATATTCCCCCTGCCATATTTCATTATACAACATGTAACTATTTTGTCAATGAGTAGTCAGTAGGTATTGAAATTTGGAATAAACATGTAACAGGGAAAACAATGGGACTATCCAATTCATTCGGTATTTAATAGTTATACCTTTTAACCACATTGCAAACAATTATATAAATGAACACAAGAAAGTTTGGCCATGGCAGAAGCTGTAGAATCAGATCTAGTATATTATTTCAATAGCAATCACAGCAGACCCTGATCAGATCACTCCTACAGGAGCCATCTGATCTGAGTCTATTCTATTTGCAAAGGTCTAGAAAGGCATTTCTATGGAGTAAAGGGTTAAATATTCGGACACCCTAACTCTCCTCTCCACCAGTTTATACAGAACAGAACATACAGCTGAGGAAGTCAATTTGGCTCCCATATTGATGACTTTAACCCATTCCCGCATATTGAGGCCTTTTGACGCCTCTGTAAAAGTCACTTTGTGAAACCATTGTGATAAATAGAGCATTTGCTCCATAGGAGCAAATGCTCCATAGGAGCAAATGCTCCATAGGAGCAAATGCTCTATTTATCACAATGGTTTCAAAATTATACAATTCTAAAATTTTCTTTTTCTCTAGTAAATGCTCCTTTTCGGCAGATTTATTCAAAGAGGTTGGATCTAAGAATAGCCTATGCGAGAATGGGTTAAATTAGATTGACAAAGTAACAAATAGTGTAGACCCTGATAAAACAGCTCTTTCAGGAACTGTTTGATCTTGGCCTGCACTGTTTGCCTAGCCAACTTCTGAGGATAATTAGCGTGTGCAAATGTTGGGATCCTGATGAATCATTAGATTACTGAGAGTAACTCTTTGCATACAATTAGGTTTTCATTGTAGAGAAACTGCAGCTTACCCTGGACTTTTTCCTTCTCTTTGTCGGAGCACTAGGCTGGTTAAAGCCATCCCCCTGGGATGGGTCTAAAAGAACAACAATGATATGATTAAAATATGTGTCATATCTATGAGACAATGCTACAGACTCAGATCAATCTGAGTAAAACCAAGTACAATGTAACTTATGTCTGTAAAAACTTGTTTAACCCTTACAGTGCGGAACACGAGTCACTAATGTCCTTTGCAAACAGTGTAGACCCAGATGAGAGGGTTCCTAGAGGAGCCCTCTCATCAGGGTCTGCACTGTTTGTCATGTTACATTTTTCTTTAGAAAAATCCCTAAACATTCACCGTAAGTTTGACCTGTTTGAAATTTGAAATAGTCTACATGTACTTGAAAATTTTGTGTGGTACAGGTTAAAAACTTTTAATTATCAATGTACATTTTTCTGCCATTTCTCTTTAACTCTTTCCTCCAGGAATATTCATATTAGATTAATTTGCTATAATGGCACATGAGTTTTTGGCCATGGTAGAAACTGTAGAATCATATTTGTATTATATCATAAGCAAACAGAGAAGTCCCTGATCAGACGGCTCCTACAGGAGCCTTCTGATCTGGGTCTACTCTGATTGCAAAGGCATAAAGAGGCCTATTTATGGAGTAAAGGGTTAAAAATCAAATATTATCAGTGGTCAGACACTTTGGATCTAATGAGACAAAAAATAAAAAAGGAAGTCGTCCTACTTGGTTTTTCCCATATATGTACCAGTACTAGCCCTATATCTGCCGGGATATCATTAAAACCAAAAGTAGCTCGATATCACCATTTAGAGTACACAGATGTGAACTAACGTGACCCGGATTATCAGTGATAAATTTGATTATAAAATACTTTCAAATTCTATTTTAAGCATTGCAAATAACTAATACAGACATGCCAAGTTTCCCGGATTATCCGGGAGTTTCCCGCATTTTGAAGCATTCTCCTGATCGTACGGAAAACCACGAAATCTCCCGGGAAATCAAAATTTCGCGATCATACCTTCACCTGTATAGCAGACAGCAAATTTTGGCAAGCTGCACTCTGAAATCGATCGATAAGGTTACGCGAGGTCACGAGATGTTTTTCACAATACACAGACATGGCAAACATTTGTTTACACAAGGGATTAAGGACTGCGAGAGGGCAAGAGATGCCGCTCTCCACGTGTCAGCAATTAGATCTAGTAATCAGCACCAATTAATGGTCTGAAATGGAGCCATTCAAAGAGGCCGACATTTTCTGATGCATGACAGGGGTGCTGCACTGTGCTCTTTGACACCGATAAGACGGCTCCTGTACGTGGAGCAGTCTGCATATACTAAAATTCAGTGACAAACTAAATTGAAATGGACAGTAGTCTATTCCGGGACGCGCCGTTGCGGAATATTCACGCATACAATCACAAATGGCGCAGAAAGAATTCCATCCTAAGACCATGCCGCCGCACAAATTCCCTAATCCCCTCTCCCTACATATAGACTATAATTTAATCTGAATTTACATCGGGATGTTTTCGTTTCACGGTCGCGAAAGAGAGTCGCTACTTGTTGCTTGGCGACTGCAAATTTATTTCCGGTAGTGACGTCGCCCAGATACAGCATCTGGTGTGAAGGTTTTTACGCGATTTGATTGGTTAATTTATATATCAAAATCACATAGTATCTCGCGCGAGTCGAAAACGAAAGTGAAAAACATTTTGTTTACAAATTTGATTATCTGGACTTTTCTATACCACAACGAAGCAGTCATGTCCGAAAGGAAGGCTGAAAGTGAGGGCAGGACTTTATTATATTTCTTCACTGGCCCATCTGTCACTCAGTCCAGAATCTGCTCTATATTTGTTATGAAATAAAATCAGATTTTACAGTTTCTGCCATGGTAACAAATTCCTGTATTCACGATGAAGCTACATTTACGTGATATTTTATGATGTCATTATTTCTTACATGAATATTCATGGAATAAAGGGTTAACCCTTTACTCCATGAATATTCATGTGTGAAATAATGTGGTCAAGAAAGTCGAGAATACTAATTTTTATAATGGCACATGAACACAGGATGTTTTGGGACATGGCAGAAACTACATAGTTGTAGGGCCTATCTGTATTATTTCATAAGCAAACAGCAGACCCTGTAGGAGTCGTTGGATCTGGGTCTTCTCTGTTTGCAAGGACATAGAAAGGCGTATTTATGGGGCAAAGGGTTAACATTGTATTCAGATCATACACCAAATTAGTTGGTTGTTTACTTGTTTCTATGAAACAATGCAGACCCTTACCAAAGGGCTCTTTGCTCCTATTGTTTTTTTGGACACTAAGCATAAGTAGGTTAATAAATGAAAATATGATCAGTGAAAATGCAATATTTTGGAATCTTCTGGATTTTCATCAAATCTTCTGGATTTTCATGACCAAACTTCTGGAAAACCAGCCGGAGAACTTGGCATGTATGCTAATAAAACAATTTATTAGTCGATCTGCTTGATAAAACGTTTTCCTTATAAAAAATGATGATTTTGTGGCTGATTTTATGTCTGCTTAACCGATATTCATCAGAGTTAACAGTAGGTGTCTAGGTTTTTATTTGTTTTGTTTTGATATGTTGCGATATATTGAATAAACACAGTTTAAATAGTAAATTCTAGAGATCGTATCTGAGTGCTACTGCTTTTTTACATTATTTTGGTACACAAAATTTTCTTTCATTTTTAAATGCGCGAAATGCCTATTTTTTACAGCAGATTAAAGTGTCGCGAAATCGCATGACATTCTTCAAAAGTGACGACATACAAATACATACTGAATAAGACTATATTAAACTAACCAATAGCTTTAGCTCTTCCCCTTGGCATCTTAGTTCTTCAACATCTCGCTGTAAATGTTTAGAGAAAAGAAGTAGATATCCAAAAATCTAAATAAACAATAAATCGGTGTTGAGTAAGAATCAAACAATCGTAAAAATAACTCTTCATTGGGTGGGTCTAAAACGCTGAATGGTTTGTCGAATAAATACACAAAGAAAGGGAAAACAAGAATGTATACAAAGAAATAGAAGGGCCTGTAAAATCAACAACATTGGACACACAAAGTAATAGAAGGACATTTGTCTTACCGTACCAATCTAGGGATTATTCACTAATTTCAAATACTTGATGAAATGAAAAACTAACTGATGTAGATCTATAAGATTTACTTTAAAACTAATATTATTTCATAAATACTTGAATATTATTTCGTCCATGGGACGTCATCATCTAGTTAAAAATGTTATGTCATCAAAGCAAAAGTACGACGTCAATGATGTCAAAAGACATCGCCCATTTTGCCGTAATTTTATATATACGGTGAAGGATTAAAGAAGATACGGATTCCATGTCGGGTGTTATTTGGAGTGGACAAAAATATAATCAGTTAATAATTTGTGGAACCTTTTATGGTTTTTTTGACGTTTCAATATCAACGTGTTTTACCATTTATTCAGGGAGCGAGATATTCTACATCCTGGCTATTAAACAAGATGTATGATATCTATTAAACCTAAACTAACTTAAATTCCATGAGGTATAACTGTTGTTGGTTTTTTTTTATAAATTTTCAAATGGCTTACTGTGCAAGCCCTTTTATTTCAGTTTTATTGTATATTTTACTTTCAACTAACATATCTTGAAAATTAGATAACTTAGTATATTTTAGCTGATGGCAAATATATCTTAATAAAAAGTAACACATTTTAGTTATTTAGTGAGCACATGTTGTTTCTTGAATAAATGGTAAAATGGTTTGCAATTCTTTCCACATAAACAGGACACATTAGGTTCTAAACAGTGTATTTCAATCATGGTTGCATCGCCATAAACAAGACCATACCTCTGTACAGGAAAACCTCTCTAACCCCTTCACTGCCTACTCCAAACCACAGTGTCATATGCAAAACATTGGATCCGCTGTGGTCCGAGTAACTCTTCCACTCATCCGGATCCAAGTTGCTTGTCACCTTAAACAAGAAAGTGGTGTGCGGTGGTCTAATGGTAACGCGCTTGACTACCAATCCGGAGGCCCGGGTTCAAATCTCGGTCCCTCCTGAAAATTTCAGAGACGTTTTTCGGTGTCTCCCACCCGCACCTCCTCTTCGCCCAGGGATTAAAATGGGTATTCGTCATTTTCCTTATGATGGCCGCCTACGGACACTAGGTCTACCAACTCTTGGATATCGCAGAGAAAGGAATGACGTAATTCAAGTCTTTAAAATAGTTAAAGAAATAGATAGTTTGGACATAAACTCATTCTTCACACAATCGCTGGATACCAGAACCAGAGGCAATAAACATAAATTAAAGAAAACCCACTGCAGACTTCAAATTCGACAAAATGTATTTTCGCAGCGTGTAGTCAACAACAAAAGAACAGTTAATAATATGACAAGTAGCCAAAATAGACCAGCACAAGCTTGCTTACACAGCGGTCTTCAACCCAGGTAGAACCAGGTAGGTAGAACATGTGAGGGTCACTAGGCGGTACTGCGGCTGCATGATTGCACCATATGAAAGCAGTGCTCTATATTGTAGGCGAATGACTCAATGACCATGGGAGTAAATATGTACAGTCGACTGAGCGGTCCTTCGGACTGAAAGTAGACTATAACTAGTATAGTTTAAACATATTTTATTGCCAATATTTGTTCACATAGTCATCATACATAGCAACACAAATGACGAATAACATATACAAACATATCAGCAAAAGGGCTGGGCCACAAGTTCTAGCAACATTAATTACGACCCTTCCCTTTTGGTTGGTTACATTGAAGTAAGAAAGTAGTTTACAGTAAGTTATCTTACAAAATATTGGCGATAAGTTCAATAAAAACGAGACCTGTATTTAGAGAAACGATTAAAGAGAACTGGAGAAAAAGAGACTGATGAATGAGAAGATAAGAAGTATAGAAGGAGGATAAGGGTCTCAGCGCTGACAATTGTTGTTAATTGCAAATCTGTTTGTATCCTTAATGTATGTTTGGACAGCTGAAGCTATCTCTACATTTTCTTCATTGCTAAGTTCGGATGAGCCAAAGAGTAATAAACTGGCGTTAAGGGGATGGAATGGGTGTGTTTTGTGAAATAGTTTCAGCCTTGCATTTAAAAACAATTCGCACTGTAATAGATAATGTTCTGCATCCTCTAGTTCGAAGCCACATTCACATTGCCCCCCTTGCCTCAGATGATTTCTAAAAAAATCAGAATTCAAATTGCTACATTTATTGCACAATCTCGCGTGATATATTATTAGTTATACAGATCATTGGCGGGGTATCTGACTTTTTGTTTCCTGCTGAGAAAAATCATGTTGCCCGAGCCGTTAGGCGAGGGCTACATGTATTTTCCTCAGCAGGAAATAAAAAGTCAGATATCCCGCCAATGATCTGTATAACGATTTTATTATACTGCAAAGTTTAATATTTGTAGCAGTTAATTAGCGTTGTTAATGTATGCGTCGTTTTGCTTCCCTTCAGGGGCCTCTTACTGTAAGGTAAGGGCTTATATATCACTCTGCAACCCTAGTTCATCGTTTATAATAACCAGTTCATTATATTTGTGGATAGAAAGGGATCTTCCAGGTGCATTAGTTTATCAAAGGATTGAAAGAATCAGACGTTAGTGAAACAGTAAGCAGATCAGCGGTTAAGCAGACACTATTTAACGTAATTGAGGGAATTTTGGCGCAATGCCGACGTCATTTGGATGACGTCAAAATGACGGTTTTATAATTCAAACAATGGGCGTTAGAAGGAGCGGCTATACTGCAATTTACAGGTACGTGTAGGTGCATGTACATAAATAAAATCTGAATCGAATTGGGTGTGGATTATCTTTGTATAAGCGGGGTTTGGGGGCTAATCGGTACGTGCACAAGCACTTTGACAACATTTGCAGCATCAAAGCAGAATAAGACCTTCGCCACATATAGGGTTCATTTACATTGTTATACAACAACTATAGCAAAAATGTTTCTAAATGGATAACCTTTTTCCGCCCCAGACTCTTGTTATTTCGTTTGAGAGCGGTTGTTTGAATCGAATCGACGAAGTGAAGCTGGTCGGCCATTTTTATTTTGTTATATCAAGGAAACGAGGCCCTCGGCGGGGGAAATTCCATTGTTGCTCATGACTCCGTATATACATCAGAATTTAGAGGGATACACGGCTTTTATACATGGCTAACAGACCAATCAAAATCGAGGATTTTACTTTGCGTTATAATAAAGAGTAACGTCTGTCACCAGTAAGGAAATATGGTGGAACGTTTTCAGATTTGAAGATAGTCTGTTCAGACTATTCTTGAATTGAGATAAAGAGTAAAGTTCCTTAATGTGTTCAGGCAGTGAGTTCCATGCAGAAATTGCAGATGGTACGAAATACTGAGAGAATATTTCTGTTCTCTTGTTTAAGACCGTGAAGTCGTTTGCATTTCTGAGACTGTATGGCGTAGAAATGTCTACTGCTGGAGGAAATAGGTTATTTAAGTAATCCGGAGTTAAACCTGTTCTGACTTTATGTGCTAAGATTAGCTTGTGATAGTGCCGTCTGTTGGCGAGAGAGATCCAGTTTATTTCCCTATAGAGATTCGCTAGTGATACTGAGCGTGTTAATCCAGTAACGATTCTGGCTGCTTCATGTTGGATTTTTTTCTAATGTATCCTTTTCATATTCAGTACAGCCATCCCAGACGACAGACGCGTATTCAAGAATTGGCATCAGAAAAGAAATGTAAAATTGTTGCATGGTGTTGCGCTTAAATGAGAATTTTATTTTCCGCATCATGGCAAGGATCTTTGTCGAAGAGGCAGCTGTATTTTCAATATGCTTATGCCATTTACCGTTATCATTTAAAGTTAAGCCTAGGTTTTTGTGATTTTCCACAAATTCAATAGGAATATTATCAAAAACCAAATGGGGAGGGTGTGTGTTTCTGCCAGGAGAGAAAAACAGTGCCTCTGTTTTTTGGGGGATTAAAAGACACTTGCCACTGTTTAGCCCAATCAGATATACAATGAAGAAAATATTCCAAAATAGGGAATTAATATAATACATAAATACTTGAACTGCTCTGATCTAATATTTCGACCACTAAGGGCCTTTGTCAAAGATTATCATGTCAAAATACACGTCACATTTTTGACGTGTATTTTGACATGATAATCTTTGACAAAGGCCCTTAGTGGTCGAAATATTAGATCAGAGCAGTTCAAGTATTTATGCAATCAGATATAGTTTTGAGGTCCTGATTTATGATTGCTTCGATATCATATGCGCATTAGCTGAGGTAAATGCTATTGAAGTATCATCGGCAAACAAGCGAGAGATACATAAAAGTTGTTCTACAATATCATTTACGAAAACAAGAAATAAAAGAGGACATAGAACAGATCCCTGTGGAACGCCTGCATTTGTAGATTTGCTACTTGAGTAGGATGAACCTACAAAGACCATTTGTTTTCTATTTGACAGGTAACTGTTAATCCATTGTAGGACAACACCTCTTACGCCATTTTGTTTAAGTTTGAATATAAGGCCCTCATGCCATACACGATCGAAAGCTTTAGATATGTAACAGAATACCATACATGTGTTTGTCTTCTTGTGAAACGATTGTGCAATTTGGTTATATCTATATCAATAAGCTGGTGTACTGTACTAAGCTGGTGTACTGTACTGTGACCTTTCAAAAAGCCTGATTGCTTGACATAGATTAAGCTGTTTTTAATCAAATGGTTATATAGGTGTTTATAGACAACCCTTTCCATTAATTTGGCGCAGCTAAGAAGCGATATAGGCCTGTAATTTGATGCCAGGCATGGTCACCTTTCTTAAATATGGGCATAACGATTGACGATTTCCAACAGTCTGGGAAGATACCGTTTTTTATTGCTTTATTAAATAATTTACAGAGTGGTTTTGATATAGTAGCCTTGGTATTTTTATGAACAAGGTGGCTAATTTGATCTTCACCAACAGCTTTGTTGGTGACCAGGGATTGATGACCAGGGATTGATAACTTGACTAATCTCGTCTTCAGTTAAAACTATTGCATCAATATACGAATTGGTTAATGAGCGGTATACGGGTAGAGTTGTATTTTGTTCGTTAATAATTGATATAGTGACAAAGTAATCATTAAGTAAATTAGCATTCTCTTCATCTGTAAAGGCAATATTTGGGCAGGTATATGTGTCTAATGATTTCAAAGGTGGTATAGTATTTAAATTGTTCTTGCCTAAAAATTGGCGAATAAGTTTCCAGTAAGTTTTTTTTTTATCATTACAGGATGCGTCAAACACGATTTGTTCAAGATTGCCGTATAATTGTTCCTTAGCGTGTTTTTTGAGGTTGTTTACTTTGTTTCTCAGATGTTTGTACTTCGAACATTGAACTTAACTTTTAGACCGTAAAGCTTTAATTTTTTGTCGATCGCGTTTACGTGAAAATTTTCTGAGTTCACTATCATACCATGGCTTATCATTTTTCCGAATTGTTACTTGTTTGGAAGGGATGCATTGTTTCATAAAAGCTGTAAGTTTCCGTGTAAATTCGTTAGTTGCAGCATTGATATCTTCGTGATCTATTAAATCCCAATTTTCGTTTAAAATTAGTTATTATATATCTCTTATATAGCCATACATTTCTTTTGATACTTTGCGATGAATTTACTGGAAATTGGACATAGACATAAGTGATTTATGGTCGCTAATTTCAGTTGGAGTATCTAAGACGCCACTATCAAAGCTTTCCAATTCAATAGATATAGCAATTGGATCAATTAAAGTTGAAGAAGTATTATTCACTCGAGTGGGTGAACTTATTACTTATTTTAAATTGTTTAAGAGTAATATCTGTTTAAAGTTATTACAACTATTATTGAGTTGATTTTCGTTTATGTCACCAACAAGTATTATTTCGCATTTTTCTTCCATTTTTCTTCCATTGCTCTTTTCGGCTGATATATTAAAATCCTCCCAAAAAGTCACCTGTGACGAAGGCGGGCGGTAAGCATTGCACACTACGATTTTTTTATTTTTACGTATTATTTCTGTCCCAAGTGTTTGAATATTAGGTATTTCAAGATCTGAACGACGCTTAGACATTAGCGAAGTTGATATATATGTTACTAGACCGCCTGACCGGCTCGTCTCGTCTTTCCTATATAAACGATATTGTTCTAACTCTAAGTTACATGATTCAAAATCATTTGATAGATGGGTTTCAGTAAAACAAACTACTTCAAAATCTGAAAAGAACGCTTCAATAAAATCTAATTTATGTCTAATGCTCCGAATGTTTAGATGAGCCACCGAGAGATTAGCAGCGTGTGTTTCGGGCATGTTACTCTCCGGACCGGGATTTGATTCGACATCACCAGACATCAGAAGCAGTAACAGAAGCATAATCGAGCAAGCATTGTTTGATAGCTGGTATTTTAAATTATGTATTATACATGTACTGCAAACAGCCAGTAATATAGAAAATGTTACTAAAATAAGTTTAAAAGGAGACAAAATGAACACATGTTTGCTTTTAAAACTTTGTGTAGTTAAGTAAAAGTTTCCGATGGCTGCTCTTCATTGCATTACGTCATTACCCATTTGGTAATAGGACTATATGTACTTTTAAAAATACATGAGCTAGCCATGGATGTACCTTTGACATGTGTGATTGTGCATAGCAGCACTGAGACAAAAGAAAGGTGAAATATTGGAGACCAAATAGAAAGACATTAGTGAAGAGATAAGGTAAAATAAGAAAAAAGAGGATTAACGTAAGAATCATTTAAGATATCAGTGAGATATCAACGAAGTGGTGGAATATTGTGATTTTCGTTCAACACTGTATATGAAAAATGAAGCGACAGGGATATTTAGAGTTAATAAAGCAAATTTAATTGTCCCGTACTTCATTCTCAGTGTTGTTATACCTTCTGATCCTTCGAGATCATGAATTTCAGTACTTCTTGTTCTGAAAATTGAATACCGCTTAAGCCGGTGCTAGGGGGCGTGAGCAGTGTTGCACTTTCAATTACTGCTCATGAACAGACTCAATAAAACCGAGTCTGCAATTTTCTCTTTTTGTGTTGCAATTTTTGCTTTCGGGAGATCACCACCCTTCAGAATTTTTAATCCCACACCGACCGATCCGAAAGGATGTGCACTGGGTATATGCACTATTACTCAGAGGCCTTATACCCAAATACGTTCGGAGTTGTGGCTTAGATAAATATACCATTATAAATGAATACATTTGCAACAGCAATGTGGACCTTGATCCCGAACGAAATTAGGATTTGACTTGGAAATACTTTGTAATAGATTACTTCAATATTATTACAAGATAAGAGAAATAATGTATGTATGGTGACATGATTGAGTAATAAATGAAAAAGTACGATGACAACATAACATAACAAGAAACCGCCAATGTCGGTATGGCCGGATTGCCGATTAAAGTGATGTAGATGAGCAGTCAATCACTATACATTTCTGCATCAGCAGATACTGAAGGCATAATAAATAGTTAAACATATTCCAATTGCATGTAATGAGGTCCTCATTATGACACCACATGTTAAAAAGTCAACCTAGAAATTCATTGAAGCGTGAAAAACAAGAGATGTTTGTAAAGCATGTATACCCCAGACCCCCTGACCTTTGATCTAGTAACTATAACTAGGTACCTTACTTTTTTGTTCACCACCACAAGGGCTATAATATGATAAAGGACCAAAAACCGTAGAAGAGCAATATAATGTTTATTTCTTCGCAAAAACAACGAGTTTTTTGTATATATATATGTATTTGAAAATTATTAGGACTGAATCAGAAACTATTTTCGACTTGGAATGTTTTTGGTTACTATACCACGGGGCAGTATGGGTGGGTCCGAACTAGAGAAAAGCAATATAATCCATATTTCCGTAAAACCCGTTGACTTCTTGTATGTATCTGAAACATGTATCTGAAGCAAAGATTCAGGAACATTTACTTGGTAGATGTGCAAGACACTATTTTATGTTTATTTTATGCTATTTTATGGCATTGAAGATTTATCTCCCCTTGAACTTGGGGAGTTGGTGTCCACGAATGGTAGATGTGCAAGACGCTTGTACATGTGTTTACCGCTGGGTATTGCAGAATAATCTCCCTTGAACTTTGAGTCCTTTTTTTGGGGGGGGGGGGGGGCGCCGCAAACTTCTCCTTCAACTTGAAAGTTTGTCAGTTTATATTTAGTATACATAAGAATAGTAGATGTGCAAAAAGTAATTTTTGTGTGTTTCGTGCTGGGCATTGTATAATTATTTCCCCGTTAACTTCAGTATTTTTGACGTTTTGGCATGGGCTATGGAGAGTTGTTGTCGCGAACTCCTCCTTCAATTTTAAAGTTATTGAACTGATACTTGCCATACATAATAACCACGAATAGCAGATGTACATGGCACACTTTTCATATGTTTGTTGCAAGCGTTACAGATTTGTCTTCCCTTTAACTTTGAGTATTTTTGGGTTTTAGTCCTGTTACAAAGTTGGATTTGCAATCAATGCTGCCGTATGTGTGTGTGTGTGCTCGCGCGCGCGCGCGCGCGTGTGTGTGTGTGTGGGGGGGGGGGGCACAGGTGTTCGGCGCGTGCTACCCCCCCCCCCTTCAACCCTCAATCCCTCTCTACAACCCAAAAAATGAATAAAAGACACTAAAACATGCATACATATGGTCAAAACATCATAATATAGCATAACAACCAGTTTCTGACTAGCGCTCCCGGTGTCAAAATATACCTATGATATATTTTGACACCGAGAGGCGTTTGTCAGAAGCTGGATTTTTCTTCGGTTTTGTCTAAAACTAATAGCCACAATAGCAAACAGTTTGGATTCTGATGAGTTACTCGTCATCTCATCTGGATTCAAACTGTGTGTATAGGTAATCAGTAATCACAGATGCGACATTGGCAGCTAAAGAGTTTAACTCTGTGAATGCGAGACAATGATGTACTGTCATTTGCAAATAGTGTAGATCCAGATCAGAAGACTCCTATATGAACCCTGTGATCAATGTCTGCTCTCTTCGTCTTTCACCAAATCCTCTCGAAAAATGTACTCTTTCATAACTGTATGGACTTTACAATAAACAACGACGGACTATTCCACTCTAAGAATTCGGCGTTGAAAAGTGTTAACGCTTACATAATACCACGTGACATGTTTCAGTAAAAACCCTGTGCCATTTTCACTACGTCGTTTTGATCAAGCTTTTGAAGACATTATGACCGAGTGTAAAACAAAGGTGCCCGACGCATGCTTGGACTCACCCATAGACCCCCCCCCCCCAAAAAAAAAAAAAAAAAAAATAAAAAAAAATCGAAGTATGTTCAACTAGCCTAAAACTATCTATTTGAACCCTAAACCACTCCGAAAAACAAGAAAAACACGACCGGGAAAAACAATTCCTTTCGGTTTAATGTTTTTCGATAGTGTGTCACCATAATTCCTGTTTTTGTTGAAAAGATTAACTAATACAGACCCCCCCCCCCCCCCCCCCTATATACGTCTATGCATCCAGGCGGGAGTCACATCGTTTCGCTCTAGCGTTTTTTCAAATTCGCGGTCTTGCAGCGACAAGACGGAGCAATATTTAAGGGAAGCACTAACTGTGCCGCTTAATATATGGAATTTGGAACGGATCAAGACCAAAATGATTGAAATCAGTGTTGAATTGGCTTTGCTGTAAGACTTTGAAAAACATGACTGTTGTATTTTCCGCCGCTGATCTGACGTAGTTAGGTACCTTTCAATACATATATAGACCCGAAAGGAAATTTTTTTCCGGGTCGTGTTTTTCTTGTTTTTCGGAGTGGTTTAGGGTTCAAATAGATAGTTTTAGGCTAGTTGAACATACTTTGATCACATTTTTTTGTGTGTGTGTGGGGGGGGGGGGGGGGGGGAGTCTATGGGTGAGTCCAAGCATGCGTCGGGCACCTTTGGTGTAAAACAGATCCTGATGAGGTGTCGAGTTACTCAGTGTTTCATCTGGATCCAAACTGTTTACAAAATGCAAGTTAGGACGTGGCCAGCAGAAGAAGGATTACAAAGTCACCATACTTTTCAAGGTTAACCTTTAGCATGCTGAGCAAATTATTTTTTACAAAATTATTCACCTTCTGCATTTCCAAAAGTCAAACTATAATCAATTTGTCTACCGAAATGCAATCAGGATGTCAAACAGTTTGGATCCTGATGAGACGCCGAGTTACTCGGCGTCTCATCTGGATCAAAACTGTTTGCATACGTTTCCACTCATCCGCCCATAGCAGGCTAAAGGTTAAATTATACTTGACCTGAGGTCATGTTAAGATACAGCATGCCATTTTAATGTTTTAAAAATACAGTATGCTATGTTGTCAAATTTAAAATGTTACGTGTGTACTGGGCCCGGTTTCACGAACGAACTTAAGTCTGTCGCCAATCTCAAATACCTTAACAGACTCAGTAAAAGACTTAATTTAACAAGCTCAAATTGAGTGCGTCTCATGAAACATAGTGGACTCTATAACAATCTCAAAGTTGAAACTGAGTCTCTTAATTTGAGACAGCTATATCATGTATATAGCAGCTAAGCTGTCTCAAATATTTTTTTTAATCAAGACTCAAATATGGCTGAACTAGAATGTCAAATGAGACGATACGAAAGACTCGGTCGGGTAAAAAGGCTTTTCTGCGAGCGGAGCTACCCTCTGGAGAATGTGTCGCGTGAGGAAGTCTGGGATCGCTATCAGTGTCGAACAGTTACTCAACGTTTCATCTTGGTTCAAACTGTTTGCAAAGGTAATCACATATTTTTCCATTGCTCCAAGTTGCTTTCCGGCGACTGTTTCGTTGAAAATGTTAAAAAAGGAATAAAATCTCAACTATGAAATTTGAAGCAGGCAAAATATTGGCAGTAATTTAACCTTTAACTTGCTGAGTAATTACTGATATGTTTCGTAAGTAAGTTGCATTTATCTTCAACTATAGACTTCATGAAACAGACCAGACCCATGGAGTGTCTCATATGGAATCACATTGTCTTGGATGGAAGTTTCCCTGTAGCATACTAGAACGTAATCCATTGACACTCAGTGCTGGGACATAGACACACCGTATTGACTCTGACCAGAGAGCTCCTAGAGGAGCCCTCTGATCAGGGAAATACTGTTTGCTGACCCTATTGATATGAACGGCTTATACAGGTAAAACCTCTCTATAACGGTCACTAAATCACATCAAGTATTTTGTGTCGAAGCTAGGTGGCTGCTTAAAGCGATGTGAAAGTAAAACAGAACGCTCCTATAGGAGCGTTCTGTTTTACTTTCACCTTGCTTTAATCAGCCACCTGCCTTAAATACCAACTAATTAACATAATTAAGTGACCGTTATAGAGATGTTTTACTGTACCTGTAGATTCTTTGTTTTGCGATGCCCCTACCGCCCAGTATGAGAAATGGGCGGGTTACAATTTTGAGTTGGATGAGTGTAGTGTAGTGATATGGGACGTAAAGGGTTAGAATATAAAGTAACACATGTCAATGGTTTTGAACTTTGTGATTTGAAAGGTTGCTGTCCCATGTGAAGACTAAAAATAAAGTCATTATTTAGTAGCCTTTAGAAGCCTGCAACGTAACATCACGCACGTGTGGTAAAGTATGGAGTAACGCATTGCCTGATTAAGATCACCCAGAGGAAGCCAATGTGTTAGACACTCAGAGCGGACTAATTCTGCAAATGAATAAATAGAAAAGAATAACATATGAGCAGACGACAAAAAAATCAAAATCGTCCAATTATCCCTACATACAAAGATACCGTACAAACCGAATTGTAAAGAATACATATTGATTTTTCCGACAATCTAAATTACTTCAAACTATTTATGTGTATTCATATAGCTCGAACAATTTGACCTGGACCACAATACATAATGAGAGTGATGACGCTGTATAAATAAAACTCCGCCGGTAAATCGTAAGCCTATTCTCGCTGAAATTAGCCCGTGCATATCGAGGGCTTGGTGCAAAACTATTCTAACTCCTTCACTTTGTGAAGGAGTTAGAATAGTTTTGCACCAATCCCTCGATATGCACGGGCTTCACAAAGTGAAGGAGTTAGAATAGTTTTGCACCAAGCCCTCGAAACGTGTTTTCTGGGTCATTGACAAACGTTCGTTCACCCTGGTTTTCACCCTGGTTTCACTATTTGTCAATGACCAAAACAACACGTGAAATTTTGAGAAAATCATTGTTGGATTGATACTTGTTCATAAGCTACCGTTATAAGATTATATTTATTTGATAGAAAATTATATTTTTTTCAATTTTTCAATAGCCGAAAGAATTACGAAATTATCATTTAAATTGTAAGAGTAACAGTCATATTTGTACTCGTGGTACACGATATATCCGTTCTGCTGGTTGGAACCCTTGTTATTATATAGTACATATAGACCCCCACGAAGCGGTCCAGACCCCTGTGAGTAAGACCAGAATATTCTTCGCTTAACCTGGTAGCTATTTCCGGTGTCATTGACAGAGGTGTGGAGTGTTATGGAGTGTTTGACCTTGCAAGGTGTTACCTTGTTATGGGACCTTGTGTAAACGTCCTGGCTTTGGATATAGACCTTCAAACACACAGGTTGGAGTTTATTATCATACCCCAGCAGCGAAGTTGGGTGGGTTATACTGAAATCAGGTTGTCTGTCTGTATGTAGGCACAAACGTTGTACCTTGTACTCTACTCCTCCCATGTTTATGTATGGATTTTGATGGAATTTTGTACACCTGTCACATATCATATGATCTTGTGCAAAAACCACCTTGTTTCGTCAATTTCAACCCCCACCCGGTGCACTTATATTATAATGGGCCGGGCAAAAACCATAAAAAAGCAATTTCCTAAAACAAACCGTCGACCTTTTGTATAGACATGTGCGTTTGAAAGTTTTACAGACTACACCAAAGATTCATTTCTGGACTTGGAAATTTGCTGATCCCCAACACGGTTACCATAGGGGGACCTACCCGTAGAAAGGCAATATGACTTTGAACCTTTTTGGTTCCCAATACCCCACGGCACTATAGGTGGGACCTAACAATAGAAAAAGCAATAGAATCCCTATTTCCTAAAAATCGTTGACTTTTTGTACGAGTATAGGCATATGTAATCAACAGTTTTAGGGACTGGATCAAAGATAGTTTTGGACTTCGCAATTTTGTTGGTCCCCACACCCGGGGCGCTATGGGCGCGACCAAAACCGTAGAAAAGCAATATAGTGTCTGTGTCTTCACAAAACATCGAATTTTTGTATAGATATATGCATATGAAAATTGTAGAAATTACTTTCGAATCGGAAACCTTTTGGTCCCATACCCGGGATATTATGGGTTGGACTAAACCGGAGAAAATGAAGCACACACGTCCTACTCATGCGCGCAACAATAGTTTCAATGATACAATTTCAAATCAATATTGGTCACTAATATTCTAGATAACACACCAAAACTGGACAGCGGCTGAAAAACACTGTTTGCCCAAATACGATCCGCTCCTGAGTTTACTCTATACTTCTGGGTCCATGCTTATAAAACTTTTTAGTTGAGTCTGATTTCGTTCTCAAGCTTTTGATTGGTCAGATGAGTTCTCAAGCTTTTGATTGGTCAGATTTGAGCCAGAGGCAAAAGCAAGTCAGATAGGGCTTAAAAGTTGAAGCGTTTAGTAAGAAAAACAAACGATATTTTAAACTTACCGCTAAAAAAATATCGTGTCATATAAAATGTTTACACTGATTAGTTCCCCAGGGTGTTCCATCAAACTTTAATGTTGAAATAAAACCAATGTTCAAATGTTAGCATTAAAAAGTAAAGAATGTTGTTTTTGTTCAACGGAATCAAAGTTCGAGACTACATCAATTATGGTAAGTTATTAAAATATTTATAAATACATGTACATAAATTAAAATAAATAAACTTTCAATTCAAAATGTAAACTGAATCTAAGCTTGATAGTTCGAAAAAGGGATAAAATATAAACAAAACACTTATTTACATTTTGGCGCTATTTGAAACTATCCGCTGAGCTGAAAAACAATTTCAACCGGTAGTTCCAAACAATGACAAACTGTAAACAAAAACACTTTCAATCGATAGCTCTAAAATTGGGTCAAAATACGAATAAAAACATCTTTCAATCTACAGTTCCAATAGAAGACAAACTGTAAACAAAAATCGTTTAATCGATAGTTACAAAAAAAAGGACAAAATGTAAACAAAACACTTTCAATCGATAGTTACAAAAAGGGACAACATGTAAACAAAAACGATGAAATAAGTTTGACTGAACCCTTATCGATCTAAGTACGGCCTGACTGGTATTTTCAAACAGCTTCGATCTTGATGATATTGGGATCCAATCTGCTTGAAACCCGGTCAAGAGATTTTCAACTGTTTGAAGAAAAAGAAATTGCTTAAGTTAAGACAAAGTGTTTTCCATCTTAATGAACGTAAATAACTGTGAATAATCTTACCAATTTGGGTGAGATAGGTTGACTTAATGAAACATCTATAATTTCCCTAAAATGGAAAAAAACAGTCAAACATACGAAAGGGATTCGATCCCCCGCCGGACCAAGTCCTTCGGACGAGACTATAAGCTGAGGTCCGGTGTATCAGTGCTTTACACTGGGCATCTAAAAGAAGCCCGGGTTTCTCTCCTCTCCCCTCTCTCTCTGGGGCGTCCAATTAACCCATAGTGAGCAGAAACGGACGTTAATCAACACAAACAAACAAACATACGAAAGGACACGACACCAAACACCATCAAACAAGAAACGGCACAGCCACAAGACAAAACCTAACCAGGACGAATATCAAGCCATTTATATAAACATCAAACTTATTAAATACCAAAGTTGACCATAGGGCGAAAGTAGGAGTACCGCCTTGGAACGGTCACTAGCTACAAAATGGCTACCCTTTCAACACTGAATTTACAGAGTGGAACACCCCATTAGTATTTAACTGCAGTCCTCACACCATAAAAGACTTAAACTTGCTAGAAACTATGGAATGAAAAATAGTGCAAACAATGACCAGAGTGCTTCTCTAGGAGCCCTCTGATCTCGTTCTATACTTTGCAAATGCCTCTGCATATGTGTCCCGTATTCAAAGAGTTAAACTTGTCTTTTACGGTGGGGATGGAATAAGTGCCAAGCTGGGTGCCCAAAGGCTGGTTTAAACCCCCATTGAGAATTGTCACTGACCGTTCCAATGTCACTGACCGTTCCGCTACTTCCATCTCCCCCCTAGTGTTTGTTTTTTATTCCTTTATGTGTCTCTTTTAATAGTCGTATACATTTGCTGTTCGTTCTGTCATGGTGCTGTTAGGGTGACTATATGTTTTGTACGTGGTGTTTCCTGCATGATTCATACATGTGTTTTAACTGGATATGCATGTGACGAGATGTAGTTTGAATCGACCCTATATTCACAGGTGTTATATGTGATAAACTGCTGCAGATTTCGATGCTAGTCCAACAGTATATGTTATACATTGTAATTAGATGCAACATCTCTATCACGGCGTCTTGCGCGGATATACGCGCTATGTAATGCCCCAGCAGCAACCTTTATTAGTTTGCGTTGTTCTGTGCCTTAAAACAGGATACTGCTAGGCCTGACACAAATACCCTTCTTCTGCCACCATTCCCTAATGTTATGAACATTCTTGATATATCTGTTTTTATTATTCAACATTCGACATAGCTGACAGTAGGCGACTTGCTTCATTTCGAATTCGTGAATCACTCTAAACTGATCTTTGCGCCGAAGGTACTCTATATACGCATCTTCATCCGAACCAAGCTTAAGCAAATATTCCGACAGCGCTTTGGCCGACTTAAAATCTCCAGCATCAATGAATGTTCCCGGCGGAAAATAGTCATTATAGTTACTGCCACCTCTAACAACTGTGATTATGTCCTTGTCGAACCATAAAAATGCCTTTTCCGTTATGTAATCCGAACATATTGAATTCTCGAATGCCATATAGAACCTGTATTGTTGGACCACCTTGTCAATGCAAAAATGCTCTTTGTTCTTTGGACATTTACGACGAGAACACTTTCCATATATGTCTACCTTCATATACTTGGCCATTTCTTTGACATACGTTTCCCGTTTACTCGCTGTAAAACAGTGACTGACCATCCATGCTGAATCTTTTGACTTTCTCCGATAAATAGCTTTATAATCCTTTTGTATGTCTGTATAGCTATCTTTATTGACATTGTTTGTTCTTGGGTTTGCCTTTTTAGTGTGTCCATCTACTGTCATCTCAAAACAGTCATTATCACGATCATTGTAATTACCACCAGCAGCGACTTTTGAGACATGCTTTTCTACTGTTTCGTTGACGCTTGTGTCTTCATAGTGCATACCAGCCACACATTTTGCGTATGTTTCATTAACAATAACACCTGGCTTGAGATCAGTGATTGAATAATTTGTCTTGATTTCTTTAGACCAGTGTGACAGGACGAATTTATCGCTCATTTCAAACATGCGTTTGTAAAGAGACACACTGAATGCTTTTGGCATTACTGTTCCGTATGGAAAAGGTATGTCTGAGTCACGCCGGTATGTCATGGTCCAGTTAAAATAATCAATAAAGCTAGTTTGTCCTAGATCTGTATGCAGAAGGTACAATGGACATTCGATGGTTTGGAATACAAACACCTGCTCACTGTCTCTGCGAACAGGTCGTATATCTCGCATATTGTTACCCTGGAATATTATTGCATCAGCGTCTATAGGCTCCTTACTGATGTTGTAAATGATGTTCACCTGGCAATTATTGTAAATGCACATTTCTGGATCATAGTTCTTAACATAACGTTTTAATAGTTGGCTGACAGGATGGTACAGAACAATTCTGATATTTTTTGAATTCATGGACAAATTCAAACTATCACTGGCCAGAAAATCTGAAGTTGTTGAATCGCTATCTTTCCTGTGTATTCTATTGTTGTCCAATAGTTGGGTTGTTAGCCTGTTGTTACCCTGGGTCGTCTCTTCTGAAGAGTGCATTGTGTTGAATTCTGAAATATGTAACCCCCTTCGTAATGGTTTTCGAATATCCATTGGCATATCCAGGTGACTGTAGATTTGGATTAACATTAACACACATATAACACACAGGTAAAAGAGATGTACCAGTTTCGACGCCATATCATTACGGTGACATGTTTTCTGAAAAATAAAGACAACAATTGAATTTCTTGTTTTCTCATGCGATTAATTCAAGCTGTTACATTTGTCAACAATCTTAACCCTTCGCTTGCTTATTTTTAAAATACATTTCTTCTTCTTTACCTATGCCCTGCTGTATAATTACATATATCTTCACTGTGTACAAGTATTTCGCTGTGCGATCACTGCTGTGGAGTGCACTGGTTGCACAATCAATTTGTAAATAGTGCAGACCCTGATGAGACAGCTCCTGCAGGAGCTGTCTCATCTGGGTCTTCACTATTTACAGGTAGGTATATTGACGTGAACATCAATCGAAGGGTTAACTACATGTAATGACATGCTAAGCGCATTGCCGTCTGTAAATGGCTGGGATCCAGATCAAAGGCCAAGTAACTCCAGGATATTTTTTCACCTGTCAAAATGTGAATATTCCTACGTCACTGAAAGGATATGTTTAACTTCGGTAAAAACCTGTGTTTCAAACGTTTTTTACGAGATTCACAATAAATATACATGTTCATGTACTGGAATTATTAGCGAACACAATCGATATCAACCGAAGCTATATAAAATATGATTTGTTCATCAAGCGTATAATTATTTAAATTTTGACAAAACAGGACTATACTATATTTGCCCGGTTGAACATAGCACATTATATCATTGAAAAATTACGTTCATGGTAGGGACTTCCTCTTTAAATCGCAGAACTCTGTTATCATCTCGTCATGATATATAATACCAGTGGTAATTATCTTGTGTGTTGATTTGACCTTATTTTGCGCATATAGCATATCAAAATAAAAAAAATACATCTAATTGATAGTGATGCATAAAACTTACTTGATACCAATCTACTACATCTGTATTCTGTGGATCTATCCAAAACGAAAAACAACAAATATATAAAATAGCGTTCCATTGTGTTATACGCTACTTATTGTCCTGTTTTATTAACCTATCAAATTTGAATATTCCTACGTCACTGAAAGGATATCTTTAGCTTAGGTAAACCTGCGTTTCAAACGTTTTTCACGAGATTCACCAAATAAATATACAGGTACTTGAATAAGCCAAGTAGGAAAGCTTTTATTAGCGGAAACAATGGATATCAATTTTGGCAGGTTAATGAAACAAGACAATACCTCCCTATTAGTCTTAAGCCTGCTGAGCAAACTTTTGTTGGTAGAAAATTTAATCATAATCAATTGCCACAGTTGATTTAGCTTGTATTTCTTTTCAACAATACGATCAGATCATGGAACATGTTGAATCCTGATAAGAGGCCGAGTTACTCCGTGTCTAATGTGGATCCAAACTGTTTGCGAAGGTAACTCCTAAGGGTTAATTAACATCCATGCATATTCGAAAGGATTTAAGCCTTTGACTACTGAATATTCAAACTGGAGTGATCCGTAAGTATGTGATGGTAGAATCAATTGGGTTTAACCTTCTTGAATTTGCTACAGCATTTGGATGTGAATTAAAGCAACGCCTGGTGCATATCCTCTTATCTGGGTCTATACTGTTTGGAAATATCAGTGCACTCGTTTCCCGCATTCAAAGGATTAATTTTTTTTAACCCTTTCGCTGCAAAACTCTGTCGTCTGCTAACTTAGTCGTCTGCTATAAATTTTTATTTTTTTATTTTCTTCATTTTTGTTTCAAAAACACAGTAACAGTAACACACAGTTTGGATCCTGATCAGACTCCGAGTTACTCGGCGTCTCATCTGGATCCAAACTGTTTGCATAGGTAATCACAGATCCGGCATTAGCAGCGAAAGGGTTAAACACGGCGTAACGACTGTCAGATCGATATATCTACACATGGGTTGTTAAAAAGCCCCGCTATGGTATTGTGTTTCTCTTTGATAAATTAACTCTAAGTGATTGAAATTATATTTTGTCCAATGGCGTTGCAGTATTTTTCCAATTCTCTGGTGATTTATTTTAGTAAATCAGCCGTTACTGGCCATTTATTTAGTAAGTGTCTATTTACCGAAGTAAGTGACAATTTACCCAGTAAGTCGGTCTATTTTATATTGCGTTAGACAAAATATAATTTCAATCACTAAAAACAGTCAGCTTGGAACTGTATAATCATATCTTTATTATTTCATAAGCAAACAGGTCAAACCCCGATACAAGAGCTCCTACAGGCGCTGTCTGATCTGGGTGTACTAAAAGGCCGTTTTATGGAGTAAATGGCTATGAAGCATTGTACATTTAAAATTTCACAAACCACGCACCTTAGTCCACAAATAGTTTATCCCGATTGAGAGATTATTATAAAGCACCCGACTGATCAGCATTTGTATAAATCCCGGGTAAGCACAGGGGTCTGTACCGCTTAATGGGGATCAATATGTTCTATATAATAGGTTTATTGTATAGCATATGTAGACAGTCATGGAGCGGTATAGACCCTGTGAGAAAATGTACTCTCCAGGGGAGTACATATTCTATATTAGAAGTTCATATTCTACTGGAGAGAAGTCCATATTATACGTAGATTATGGACTGGTGAGTACCTATTCTACTTTCAATATGGACTAGGGAGTACAACTTCTACGGAAGTACAAATTCGTCATTACACCGGGTTACTCAGCATTTAACCCGATTGCCAGGTCTGTTTCTTGGATGTTATTGCTAGTTCCTTTTAAAAAAGAAGCTGGGATACTGTTACGATACTGTTACGACTCCTGTGTCGTCGACGACGTCGGCATCTGTCGTAGTCGTGAAAAATAAATTAACCTTGGCGATAACCTTTTAAATAAGCAAACTAATTTAATGAAAGCCACAAGGGCTACAATATAATAGGCCATTATTCTGTAAGGCTTTTTGACGAAATTATTCCCCTTTACGGACATAGAAATAATTTTAAGAAAAAGCTTAACGTAACTTCTTCACGTTTCGAGATAATCTGTTTACATACGCTATACTTGTAATATGAACAATTACCATTACTCTTTTGACCACATTATTTCCCTTTAGGGACCTACTAGGAAATAACAGACGAGGAATGGATTATCAACTTGTAAATAGTGTAGACCCTGATGAGACAGCTCCTGCAGGAGCTGTCTCATCTGGGTCTTCACTATTTACAGGTAGCATACGGAGCTTTTGTTTATGTTTTCGATGTGCTTGTATGCAGTTTTTTTTGCTTGTAAGTCTGTGCTGTTGGAGAGTTGCCTAATGTGTATTGTCTGTCCTGCATAGTTTATATCGTTACTTTCAGATATATCTGTTTCGTATTATTTGTACGTAAAATTATGCATTTTTTTTATAATTCTGAATTAACCGCAGTTTTCCCAAAAGCTTTGTTTGATTCGGATCTTCCTTAAATGTTTTGTCATCTTAATGAAACTTAAGTAAAGAAATATCGTACCTGATTCTGTGATACAGTAGGAAACTGTATTTCTTACCGCTTAAGCTAAATGGAATTTCTAATAGTGATCTTTGCAATCAGTTTGAATCCGATGAGACGCCCAGTTACTGGACGTCTTATAAGGACCAAACTTTTTTGACTTTCTGATAATGACTATAAATATAAATTCCAGAAATGCGCACTCTGAAATGTGTAGCAGACCAGAATATTAGTAGACAAAAATACTTTGGTATCGAAAAGATGAGGCGGCTCCGTGTTATAGTGGTTACGCGCTAGACTACTGAGTCAGGGGTTGCCGGACTTCCTGCTCAAACAGTCTTTCTGGTGATACTTTAAGCCGAGGTCCATGCCTCTGTATAATCTTTCTGTGTTGGTGGAATGTTAAACCCAATTCAAACAAACAAGGTATCGAGAATGTTAAATGATAACGACCCTTTCACTAAATACCATGGCTTTCATTCGCTTCACCATGTCGTCTAACCTATTGTTATACAGGTATATCAACACTTGATGTTTCTATTCTAAGCTTGATATACAAATGTTCAGTGTGCCTAATTCTCAAATTCACTATATCAAACATGAACACTTTCGGTGAACAATTAATTAATTAATTTAGAATTTAAGTTTCATATAATAATTAGTAATCATGTGCCTTAGATAAATGATAATTATAGTAAACCTAATAATACAATACTTATGGTATGTGTATCAGAGACTGAGAATTGTTTGGATCCTGATGAAGAATCCATCTAAGTCATTATCTGTTATATGCTGATCAGGGGTAGTATCTGTGATAGTACGCCAGTATAATTTCAGATAGTTTTTACTTTGAAAATCCCTAATGTTCTTAACAGGTGGAATCAGTCAGTCGGTGCTAGCTTTGTTGTTAACTGAATTATATAATAACCTCTTTTCATTTGCGAATCCTTTGACAGCCATATAAGATATATGAAGTAAAATCACTGGGGTTAGAGTATTAAGAGTCTTAACACACTGACAACCGTATGGTACACAATTTATTAGCATCATAGTCCATTAAGTCTCACAGGGTTTCACGGGTTCGCACTGACCAAGCATGCTGATCCAGTTGGACAGCATGTGATTGGCTGAAATCCAGCGACCTGCCTACTCCTCCCCTCTTGCATATTCAACAAGGAGTTCTAGTTTAGTTTTTGGTTAGAGAGAAGGAGATATACTTTCGGGTTTACACGAACGGCAAAACATCAGCCGGGAAAATGTAGTTTTATCTTTACTGGGTGGCAACGGCCACCCCTATCTATGTGTTAGAAATTCTAACACTTATACAATAATCATATTTCTACAACTATCCTTAGTTTGGATTTCCATACTGGACATTTACTTGCATATGATTTCTTATTTGATGATCTTGTCATAGATGTATATGATTTGGAACTATACTAATTACAACACTGAAACTACAAAATGGACTTGTTCATTTCTCCAAGCCGGACTTCCACTCTCATACATTCATACTTTTATTTACGGAGGTACATGAACATTTTCTCGTGATGACAAATGGTGAGGAACCGCGAGTACGATCCTCAACGGTGTTGAACTCTCACATGCCAGCGAGTGTCTCTGTGGATTACGAAGTGATTTGGACTTCATTATCCTTCAGCGATGTTTTGGACTTGAGCTAAATTTCCCCAACTTCATATGAACTTTCATGAACGATTATACAAGACGCTACATTAACCGTGTTGTGATACACTTACAGACTTTGGACTTTCGATCAACTTTACCTGTGAAACTCAATACAAGGATTTGGACACTAATTCTACATATTTTTGTTTAGAAACTTTATCTATAGCGAGCTAATTTACAATATTTCGTGATTTATACAGTGAGTTGCTTTGATGTTTTTATACGTGTTCTGAAATTCTCGATTTAAAATTTCTTGTAAACTTTAGATGTTTTAATGAGTATTTGCTTTATTCAACCTCATAGTTCTTTATCAAACCGCTTCCGTACATGATAAAGCACTGTTACATGTATATTCGTTCATAATATTGATTCACTAGTTATACGTTCAATTCATGATTTCAAAGTATTACACAATTAAACAAAAGTACAAATGATGCGTGAAATTATGTGAAAAAAGTAAACAAATAGGTAAGGTTGTATATAGGATAATTGCTTCATGTTTATATCTTTTCATGATTTCATGCATTTATACTACTGATACGAGTATTCTATTACTTTCGATTTCGAGTCATATTACTGGTATCAGTCAGTAAATTTCCGTAATTATTTGCAGTACTGCCTAAGTTCACATTCTGCAATTACATTCACGTTTACATGGTACTTTACTGCTACAATTCGTTACGAGTTGTTTTATTTACAAGTACTTTCAATGCCTTATGTTCATCATGTGTACGAGTCAAATTGCGATTCATGCATTCTTACTTGCAAATAACGCTGCTTTATTCTTATTCACAAGTTCATGTTTTACCATACACACTTGTTGGCTGTATCTACATTGTTCCTGTATAATTCTCTGATAGGATTTAACAGCAATTCCATTTAAACACCCATAGTTTAGAATGTTGACTGAAAATTTTAATAAAGTCAGCACATGCTAGGAAGGTTTCTTTACTACCCTTAATAATTATTTTATAATTATTGTTCTAGTGTTGGGAAAAGAGGTACCGCGGCTTCTTCTCCAAACCCAGTTTTGGAACCTTACCTGGTGTCTGCATCTAAAACATATTTTTTTTTATATTTTTCTCTCATTTTTGGCCAATCATTCATCACCATGGGTATTTTTATGGCCCTTGTCTGCAGAACAGGCAAAGAGCTGTGGCCTCAGATTAATTAGGAACAGTTTTAGGAAAGCCAGCCATTATTCAGTGTGTCCGAGTTTTGGACGCATGACTTTATTGATATTATATCAATTGCCCTGTAGGTCCAGAAAAAAACAACCCACTCATAATCTTCATCCTCCATCCACAATAAAAGTCAGCTTGTTAACAGCAGTTCAATTCAGCAAAATTGATTAATAAAAGTCATATGTTATTCAATATGGGTCAAGCATCACAACTACATGTACTGCCTGCCTGTTGATGTAACTTGTGTGAATAAAACTAATTCTGAATCATGCACGGTCCTGGAGAAATAGGTAAATAATAGGTGCCTTGTCAACCAATAATGTTCCTTCATAATGCACACATCTTTGGAAATTAAAATATCAAGATCTCATTCTTGTTAATAAACATACCTTATTCTATTATTTACATGATTTTCATAGCTGACTGTCTTATAAAATAAATTTTCATCCTTGAAATGGAAATGCAATCTGAGTTTGGCATCATTCTATGCATATGTACAGGAGAATTTCTTCAGAACAATAATTCAAGTTCATTATTACTTGAACTTTTTCAATTTACTGAGTCAGTAACATTGTTGGAATATTGTAATTTCTGGCGATGGCAACGCATATATCTCAGAGGGATATCTACAATACTTATATAACCATTATCCACGGACCATGGGTGCTATTCCAGTGTCAGTGAGACGATAAATTCATTGGATATGCAGCACACGACGTAGCACATTCATAGACGGTGCTACCTTCCTCTTCTACAGAACGTGTTCCATGAACTGTACATAGTGTAAATATTATTCTGCATATAAATTTCGTGTCGATGACTGACAAATCATTTTGGCTACATCAGTTATAAGCCATATATATTGACCTAAAACAGATTTTCTGTGAACTATATGTTCCAATCTACAATGAGTATAGCGAAATGCTACATAAATGTATATAGTGATTAGGACTAACTTGTGTTATTCATTGATAATCCCTAGTCAGCCTGCAGCTTATGTGTTAAACCAGTTCATCATCAGAATGCAGCCATTACGCCATGAACAGTGACTTCTCTGATCTGCAGCCACATGTAGGCAGTGAACTGTTACACTGTGTGACTCATATGAACTAGTTGACTCTCCAGTCGGCTGTGGATCCGCAATCATACTTTACGTTACCTTATGTGACAATATTATGCATGTCTTATGTGGACCGTTTGGGATATAGAAGTAGTTAGTGTTTACTTCTCTTTCATTAGCATTATGATATACTCCTGTAACAGAACTTCCATTCATGTAAACTTAAAATATGCAATGCAATTTCTGTAACTGAAACAAAACCAATTATAACTCTGACCAGTACAAATGTTAATAGTTTATGACAATTCTTTGGAATGAATGGAGGTTCTGCATAAACTAGAATATGTGAAATATACATGTATATAATCATTGTTCAATTAATGCTTATCTTGTTAAGCGGGAGCTTAACTTTGTGAAACCAGGGGGGATTGTTATACAGGTATATCAACACTTGATGTTTCTATTCTAAGCTTGATATACAAATGTTCAGTGTGCCTAATTCTCAAATTCACTATATCAAACATGAACACTTTCGGTGAACAATTAATTAATTAATTTAGAATTTAAGTTTCATATAATAATTAGTAATCATGTGCCTTAGATAAATGATAATTATAGTAAACCTAATAATACAATACTTATGGTATGTGTATCAGAGACTGAGAATTGTTTGGATCCTGATGAAGAATCCATCTAAGTCATTATCTGTTATATGCTGATCAGGGGTAGTATCTGTGATAGTACGCCAGTATAATTTCAGATAGTTTTTACTTTGAAAATCCCTAATGTTCTTAACAGGTGGAATCAGTCAGTCGGTGCTAGCTTTGTTGTTAACTGAATTATATAATAACCTCTTTTCATTTGCGAATCCTTTGACAGCCATATAAGATATATGAAGTAAAATCACTGGGGTTAGAGTATTAAGAGTCTTAACACACTGACAACCGTATGGTACACAATTTATTAGCATCATAGTCCATTAAGTCTCACAGGGTTTCACGGGTTCGCACTGACCAAGCATGCTGATCCAGTTGGACAGCATGTGATTGGCTGAAATCCAGCGACCTGCCTACTCCTCCCCTCTTGCATATTCAACAAGGAGTTCTAGTTTAGTTTTTGGTTAGAGAGAAGGAGATATACTTTCGGGTTTACACGAACGGCAAAACATCAGCCGGGAAAATGTAGTTTTATCTTTACTGGGTGGCAACGGCCACCCCTATCTATGTGTTAGAAATTCTAACACTTATACAATAATCATATTTCTACAACTATCCTTAGTTTGGATTTCCATACTGGACATTTACTTGCATATGATTTCTTATTTGATGATCTTGTCATAGATGTATATGATTTGGAACTATACTAATTACAACACTGAAACTACAAAATGGACTTGTTCATTTCTCCAAGCCGGACTTCCACTCTCATACATTCATACTTTTATTTACGGAGGTACATGAACATTTTCTCGTGATGACACTATACTTGGTTGCTTTCAAAATAAAAAAGTGTCGGTTTGTCGATCTTTCAGTTGTTGACAATGACTTATTATCTCTCTCTGTAAAGGTATTAATTAAACGGATCCTAACTTTGCAGTTTAACCCCACACTGTAGAGCAGACCGGGAGGGAACAGGGACTCCCAACACAGAACAACTTTATTCCCACAGAAGGGGTTAGTGGCTGTAGTGATAGGGATACATAATTTCAAATGAGTATTGAAATCAATACACATGTATTTATTGTGATGGTCATCGCAGTACTGTTGATTTTATCACATGCATATTTGTCATGGTGATTTTATGGCTAAATGTTCATTTACAGTTATTTACAGTCCTAAAACTTTGGCAACTACTAATAAATATGAATTGAGCCACGACCTCGTATATTGGCCCAACTCAAACTCCCGCAAACCCCACTACTCAAGCCTCCTGTTCTAGTAATCAGATCGAATCAAGACCAGACGCCGGGTTGCTCTACGTTTGACCCGAGTGCCATCCCTGCTTCAAATGCTAGTCATAACATGAATATCGGATCTACAGTTTCTGCCATCTGTCCATTTGCAATTACAACAGTTAAGCTAATTGATATTCATGATGAATTACTTCTTACCTAAATATTCCAGACCTGGGGTAATTAAAATTGTAATTGTAATTAATTGCAATTAATTACATGTTTTCAATGTAATTGAAGTAATGTGTAATTGATTGATATTTTAATTACATGTAATTGTAATGTAATTAATTACAGTGAAAAAATAGGTGTAATGAACAATTACTTTTCAATTACTTCTCAATTACTTTGTTTATTTACACTATAAAGCATAGCCATTCAGTGAGTTTAATAGATTTAATTTTTTAAACACTGAATCAGAATAATAGATTTAATCTTTAAACACTGAATCCATGGAGAAAGTGAGTAAATAACGAATGTTATTTCAGTGTACATGTATTATATTGTTTAGTACACAGACAAGTTCAAATAACATATACATGTATATTCAATTGAATGAGATCCCATATTTTGCAAATTATTAATCTGCTTCAATCAGGGTTTTATAATTATACCCCGCTGAATAATTAAACACAACAACTCATGAAAATGGTCTAATATTCATTCTTCATTATGAGCAAAGAGAACAGACATTACTGGTACGTAAGTCTACATTGCTATCAGTACATACCCTACTGCAACAGCTCATACAGAAGGCATCTCAGTCTACATTGTTTTCTTAAATTTAAACTACATCAAAACGGATCTAATCTGCATTTAATTTCTGCATTTTATGGGAATGTGTTGTTCATTGTGTTGTATTTTTGGACTTAGAACAAAACCTAGAGTAATATTTCAAACAGTGCAGACCATTTTCAAAGGGCTCCTATAGCAGCGCTTTGATTTGGGTATAGTCATCAGTGCAAAATGAACAAGTATATTGTGTTGGAAGAGTTATATTCATGGGGTAAAGAGTTTAGGGTTTAAAACGACTGTCAGACTATAAAATTGTTCAAAGTGCTATTGAAAACGAGAGAAATGTGCCTTATTAAGATGTTTTCGTAGTGATCGGGAGCAGAAAAATGTTTCAAATGTATAAACAACTTGTTTTCATTCATTAGTAGAGAAATGAACAGTTTTTGAAAGAATAAAAAAGAAAAACATTCTAAAGCATCCGGTATTCCCAGGCGGTCACTCATCCAAATACTAACCGGTCTCGACGTTGCTGAACTTCGGTGATCGGGAGAGAACCGAATCAACTATCATGGATGCAGGGCATGCTAAGACTCGCCGTCCAATTAGATCCTTCGTTGCAAATGTGAACACACCTCATTAGTCAATATGCAATAAATATATTTACGTGTAGCAAAATCAATATATTTATTGTATAATTTTATATATTTATTGTATAATTTATATATTTATTGTATAAATATATATTTATTGTATAAATTTATATATTTATTGTATATTTTATATATCTATTGTATATTTCATATATTTATTGTATGAAATATATAATTATTGTATAAATATATATTTATTGTATTGAATATATATAAATATTTAAAATTATGCAGTAAATATATAGTTTATACAATAAATATATAAAGTATACAAAGTATAATAAGGATAGTGTTCATTCTGTGCCATTGTCCCATTAGCTCATAGGCTATTTTTAGATCCAATCTCTTTCAATAAATCTACCGAAAAGAAGCATTTACTAGAGAAAAGGAAACTTTTAGAATTGTGTAGTTTTTAAACCATCGTGATAAATGCAACATTTGCTCCTACTTATCACAATGGTTTCAGAAAGTTACTTTTACAGAGGCGTCAATATGAGGGAATGTGTTATTAGGCCCGTGTTCCCCTAGGTCTCTTTTCAAAGACATTAACAGCAAGTATGCTGAGAAAATGTTTGAAACATTTCTCAGTAATACTCTTCCATTTCTTTTCAGAACCGTAATCAGTGTCAACCAGTGTGGATTATAATGAGACGTTGATTTACTGGCTCCCTTTTAACCCATTATACCTCATAGGCTATTTTTAGATCCAACCACTTTGAATAAATCTAAAGAAAAGGAGCATTAACTAGGAGAATAGGCATAATTTAGAATTTTGTAGTTTGAAACCATTGTGATAAATAGAGCATTTGCTCCTATAGGAGCAAATGCTCTATTTATCACAATACATGTAGTTTCAACGGGTGACTTTTACAGGGGCGTAGAAAGGCGTATTTATGGAGGAAAGGGTTAAGCATAAAAGAACTATACCAAGGAATCTATCATGCTTTTATAAGACATAAGCAAAGACATACACCAATTAATATGCAACATAATATACTTACTATTCAATCTATTATGAGGCACTTACAATAAACCTCTCCAAACCGGACTTTCTAAATAGAATCATTGGTGATCTTCAAGACAGGTAATTGCTTAATACCGAATGAAAAGCATACAGAAATCTCCTTGCATATGTGTAATAAATAAATAAAAATCATTGTTTATTGAAGACTAAAGAATATGCATAATATAATATGCACAATAAGCGTTGATAGCTCAATGTAGGACACACGCGGAGCTTTCTACAATACTGTAGCTCTGCACCAACCGGTCATCCCTTTAACCCTTCTCTTGCTGAATTTTAAAATACATTTCTCCTTCTTTACCCATGCCCTGTGGTATAATTACATATATCTTCACTGTGTACACGTATTTCGCTGTACAATCACTGCTGTGGAGTGCACTGGTTGCACAATCAACTTGTAAATAGTGCAGACCCTGATGAGACAGCTCCTGCAGGAGCTGTCTCATCTGGGTCTTCACTATTTACAGGCACATATATTGACGTGAATAGCAAGCGAAGGGTTAAAACAAATTAAACTCATTATGTACTCACTGTACATAGTGGTGTTCTGTTGTATTTGTTAGATTGTGCTGTAAAACCTCTCTGTAACGGCCACTAAATTATATCAAGTGTTTTGTGTTAAATGCAGGTAGCTGCTTAAAGCAAGGTGAACGTAAAACAGAACGCTCCTATAGGAGCGCTCTGTTTTATATTCACCTTACTTTAAGCAGCCACCTGCCCTAAATACAAACTGATTAACATAATTTTGCACACACTTCAGTTAGATGGACTTGATTATTGCATACCACAGACCTTTATCTGAATGTGTAGGTATGGGATATTAGGACAAAAATGTATACATTTGTATAGGTATTGTATTCGATAAATATACTGCATACAGTGAATATAAAACTTTATTATCGATGAATCTTATTGTTAGACACCGTCCGTTATCAATACTAATCATTTACACCATGAATATTCATGTCCGAAATAATGACACCATGAATATTACGTAGATGTTTTATATCATTACATAAACACAGGAAATCTTGGTAGGGAGAGGGCCGTAACTAATGTTGGTCGAACTTGTGGCCCGACCTTTTTTCATGAAATGATATAAGAAATAAAATATGGTACAATACTAGGAAGTCTTGGGCATTGTGGGGGTTGTATAATCAGATCTATATTATGTTATAAGCAAACAGAGCTGACCCTGATCAGACGGCTGCTACAGGAGCCGTCTGATTTGGGTCTACTCTGTTAGCAAAGGCACAGAAAAGCGTATCAATAGGGGCAAATGCTCTTTGACAATGGTTTCTAAACTACACACTTCTAAAAGTTCCCCTTTCTCTAATAAAGGGTCCTTTTCGGTAGATTTATTCAAAGAGGTTGGGTCTAAAAATAGCCTAGGGATGTAATGGGTTAAGCAACCAGCTACTTTTTATGATCCCTAGATACAAAAAATGAATGGTCATTTAACCCATTCCCTCATGTTGAAGCCTCTGCAGACGTCACCAAAATGGCGCTTGAATGTCAAACAGTTTGGATCCTATTTGTTATAACAATTGTAATATGGGCTAAAGGGCGCTAATTATTTTATGTGAATAAAGCGAGATTGAATGGCAAACAGTTTGGATCCTATTGATATAGTGGGCAAAATGGCGCTTGAATGTCAAACAGTTTGGATCCTATTTGTTATAACTATTGTAATATGGGCTAAAGGGCGCTAATCATTTTACGTGAATAAAGCGAGATTGAATGGCAAACAGTTTGTAATCTATTGATATAGTGGGCAAAATGGCGCTTGAATGTCAAACAGTTTGGCTCCTATTTGTTATAACTATTGTAATATGGGCTAAAGGGCGCTTGAATGGCAAACAGTTTAAATCCTATTGATATAATGGGCAAAATGGCGCAGTTTGGATCCTATATATGTTTTGTGTCTAAAGCATGCTTGAATGGCAAACAGTTTGGACCCTATTGATAGTATGTCAAAAAGCGTGTTTGAATGGCAAACCGTTTGGATCCGATTGATCTAGTGGGCAAAATGGCACTTGAATGTCAAACAGTTTGGATCCTATTGATATTGAGTGAATAAAGCGAGCTTGAATGGCAAATAGCTTGGATCCTATTGATATAGTGGGCAAAATGGCGCTTGAATGTCAAACAGTTTGGATCCTATTGATATTGTGTGAATAAAGCGAGCTTGAATGGTAAACAGATTTGATCATATTGATATTTTGTGTATAAAGCGTGATTGAATGGCAAACAGTTTGGATCCTATTTATCTAGTCGGCAAGATGGCGCTTGAATGTCAAACAGTTTGGATCCTATTTATATTGTGTGAATAAAGCGAGCTTCAATGGCAAACAGTTCGGATCATATTGTAATATGGGCAAACGGCGCTTGAATGGCAACAGTTTGGATCCTATTGATATTTTGTGTATAAAGTGTGCTTGAATGGCAAACAGTTTTGATCCTATTGGTCTAGTGGGCAAAATGACGTTCGAATGTCAAATAACTTGTATCCTATTGATATTGTGTGAATAAAGCGAGCTTGAATGTCAAACATTTTTTATCCTATTGATATAGCGGGCAAAATGGCGCTTGAATGTCAAACAGTTTGAATCCTATTGATATTGTGTGAATAAAGCTAGCTTGAATGGCAAAAAGTTCGGATCCTATTGATCTAGTAGGCAAAATGGCGCTTGAATATCAAACAGTTTGGATCCTATTGATGTTGTGTGAATAAAGCGAGCTTGAATGGCAAACAAATTTGATCTTATTGATATTCTGTGTATAAATCATACTTGAATGGCAAACAGTTTGGATCCTTTTGATCTAGTGGGCAAAATCGCGCTTGAATGTCAAACAGTTTGGATCCTATTGATATTGTGTGAATAAAGCGAGCTTGAATGGCAAACATATTGGATCCTATTGATATTGTGTGAATAAAGCTAGCTTGAATGGCAATCAGTTTGAATCCTATTGATATAGTGGGCAAAAGGGCGCTTGAATATCAAACAGTTTGGATCCTATTGTAATATAGGCAAAAGGGCGCTTGAATGGCAAACAGTTTGGCTCATGTTGGTATTTTGTGCATAAAGTGTGCTTGAATGGCAAAAAGTTCGGATCCTGTCGATGTTTTGTGTATAAAGCATGCTTGAAAGGCAAACAGTTTGGAACCTTTTGATCTAGTGGGCAAAAGGCGCTTGAATGTTAAACAGTTTTGATCCTATTGATATTGTGTGAATAATGATATTGTGTGAAAATGGCGCTTGAATGTCAAACAGTTTGGATCCTATTGATATTGTGTGAATAAAGCAAGCTTGAATAGCAAACAGTTTGAATCCTATTGATATAGTGGGCAAAATGGCGCTTGAATTTCAAATAGTTTGGATGCTATTGTAATATGGGCAAAAGGGTGGTTGAATGTCAAACAGTTTGGATCCTATATATGTTTTGTGTACAAAGCATGCTTGGATGGCAAACAGTTTGGATCCTATATATGTTTTGTGTACAAAGCATGCTTGGATGGCAAACAGTTTGGATCCTATTGATATTATGTGCATTTTATAGCGTGCTTGAATGGCAAACAGTTTGGATCCAATTGATCTAGTGGGCAAAATGGCGCTTGAATTTCAAACAGTTTGGATCCTATTGGTACTGCGTGAATAAAGCGAGCTTGAATGGCCAACAGTTTGGATCCTGTTGTAATTTTGGGCAAAAAGCACTTGAATGGCAAACAGTTTTTATCTAATTGATATTTTGTGCATGAAGTCTGCTTGAATGGCAAACAGTTTGGATCCTATTGATCTAATGTGCAAAATGGCGCTTTAATGGCCAACATTTTGGATCCAATTGATATACGAGGGGTGTTCCATAAATAATGTCATCTGTGCTTTATTTCGCGGAGATCGTGCAATTCATGCACAAAACCACCTCGTGTCGATTGAGTGATCACTGGCTCGTGACACAGGTAAATATCTCGTTCACACGTTCACTTGCCTCGGTACAGTGTAACATCGTTTCATAGCCTATTCGTTAGACTATACACAAAATGACAGGAAAACGAGCTGAAAATGTTCTTGAAATTAGGGCCTATATAAAAGGTAGGTCATTACTCGGCATAAAGGCTGTAGATATTCATCGCGAGGTGTGTGACATTTATGGGGAGGGCCAAATGTCCCACAGGACTGTTTGTAGGTGGGTAGCTAAATTTAGTGCTGGGCAGCAGCAACTGAAAGATGCTGCTCGCCCAGGTCGTCATGCAACAACTACGACCAAAGGTAACATAGAAAAAATCCGAAATATCCTCAAAACTGATGCTCGATTCACCGTAAGACAATTGGCTCGAATGACAAACTTGTCGTTAGCAAGAGTTCATGCAATTTTGAAGAAACACCTAAAAGTTAGAAAGATAAATGCAAGATGGATACCCCATTTGTTAACGGATGAGCAAAAGAAGACGCGTGTAACAATGGCAAAAAAACTTCTCAAAATGTACCCAAAATATAGTAAAAAGGCTTTTGATAATATAGTCACTGGTGATGAGACCTGGGTGTATTATTTTGAACCAAAGCGGAAGGTTTCCAACCGAATATGGGCCACTAAAATGCCAGACGCCCAAGTATTGCCAAACGAATACGAACGGTAAAGAAGGTTTTGTATGCTATTTTTTCACTAATAAGGGTCCAGCTATTCAAATCCCGGTGCCAAAAGGCAGAACGGTCACAGGCAAGTTCTATAAAAACGTTGTTCTGAGAAAATTGAAGAACTACTACAAAAGTAGCCGCCCCAAAACAGGACTTAAGTATGTCCGACTTTTGCATGATAATGCACCCGCTCACAAGGCACGTATTGTGACTGACTTTTTGGAGTCAGAGAAGGTTACCGTCCTTCCGCACCCTCCGTATTCGCCAGACTTGGCCCCCTGCGACTATTTTCTCTTTCCAAAACTTAAATATCATTTATCTGGAAGGAGATACAATTCGAGAAATGCCCTTGGATCTGCTGTTTATCAGTGTCTGATGGGTGTCCCCATTGAAGAGTATGAAAAATGCTTCCAAAAATGGATTGACCGGCTAAAAAGGTGTATTCTGGCTGGCGGAGAGTATTTTGAAGGGCAGAGCAAATTAAAATGAACAAAAGCACTTCCGCTATATGAGCACCGATGCAAGTGACATTATTTTTGGAACACCCCTCGTAGTGTGAAAAATGGCGGTTGAATGATCTAATTGCCATTCAAGCACGCTTTAGTCACACAAAATATCAAACAGTTTGGATCCTATTTATCTAGTGGGAAAAATGGCGCTTGAATGTCAGACAGTTTTGATACTATTGGTATTGTGTGATTAAAGCGATCTTCAATGGCAAACAGTTTGGATCCTATTGATATAGTGGGCAAAACCGTGCTTGAATGTCAAACAGTTTGGATCCTATTGGTATTATGTGAATAAAGCGTACTTGAATGGCAAGCAGTTTGGATCCAATTGTAAATGTGGGCAAAATAGCATGTGAGTGTCAAACAGATTGGATCCTATTGATAGTTTGTGTATAAGGCGTGCTTGAATGGCAAACATTTCGGATCCTATTGATCTAATGGGCACAATTGCTCTTGAATGTCAAACAGTTTAGATCCTATTGATATTTTGTGTGAGTAAAACGTGCTTGAATATCAAACAGTTTGGATCCTACTGATATTTTGTGTATCGAGCTTCAGTGGCAAACAGTTTGGATACTATTGATATTTTGTGTATAAGGCGTGCTTGAATGGCAAACAGTTTGGATCCAATTGATCTAATGGGCAAAATTGCGCTTGAATGTCAAACAGTCTGGATCCTATTGATATTTTGTGTTAGTAAAGCGTGCTTGAATGGCAAACAGTTTGGATCCTATTGATCTAGTGGGAAATTGGCGCTTGAATTTTAAACAGTTTGGATCCTACTGATATTGTGTGAATAAAGCGAGCTTCATTTGCAAACAGTTTAGATGCTATTGATATAGTTGGCAAAAGCTCGCTTGAATGGCAAACAGTTTGGATCCTATTGATATATTGTATATAAAGCACGAGTGAATGGCAAACAGTTTGGATCCTATTGATATAGTGGAAAAAATGATGCTAGAATGTCAAACAGTTTGGATCCTATTGATCTAGCAGGTTAAATGGCGCTTGAATGTCAAACAGTTTGGATCCTATTGATATTGTGTGAATAAAGCGTGCTTGAATGGCAAACAGTTTGGATTCTATTGATCAAGGGGGCAAAATGGCACTTGAATTTCCAATTTGGAATGGCGATATGCACATCCATACATGTTTATTTAACTCTGTCCTTGTTGAACACTCATGAAAAGAATAGTGGAATCATCAATATTAAGTCGATTTTTACGACAGTATATGAAAACACGATATATTGGCTCAGGCAGAGGTGAAGCTAGCCGTCTATTCACGTGGATTCATAATTGTGCCAGCCCTCCCCCTCCCGAATTTTGTTTTATAAATGGGACGGTCTGAGGCGCTTTATATAAAGTAGTACGGAAATTCAACAAATAAAAACCATTTACTCGGTATATTTTGGTTGTGAAATAAAGGCTTAATCCATAAATACGAGCCGTAATCATGTTCATGATAATCAGTTTGTCTAACAAAGCCAGTCCTGTTTGCCGCGTATGAAGACATTTTGCAATGTTACTATCCATATGTAGGTAAAATGAAAGAGTCTCAACCCCTTCTCCTGTTCTCTAACCATCAACAAGCTTAATGTGCACAATAAAGCACGAATTTCCTGAATAATGATGTGGATTCAATCAATAAGCGGGTTCAAGACAGAATCTCGGTATGTTGATTTGAAAAGTGTTTCAGACTTCGTACATCCGAGCACCAATAGAACACAGAAGCACCAATAGAACACAGAAGCTATAATTCAAATGTTTAATGTATCGGAGTAGGCGGTCCATTATTTCAAGTATTGGCACAATCAAGAGAAATCGGTGCATGGCTAATCCGAAACATATACGATACCCAGATCAATCGCCTCGGTTGAAACATGGTGCTTGTAAAGGGCTGCACTATGGTCGTTTATCAGAGTGGGATGAATTTTGTCCATGCCTCAGTGCAGCAAAACAGTAAAATGTCATGTTGGAGACTGATGAATATATATTCATAACTCAAATGTGTTGTATCCTTTTTAGCTCACCAGAGCACAAAGTGCTCAGGGTGAACTTTTGTGATTGCCTGATGTCCGTCGTCCGTCGGCGTGCGTCGTCCGTCGTGCGTCGTCAGTCGTCAACAATTTGAACCTTTAAAAATCTTCTCCTCTGAATCTACAGGGTTCTCAGCTTTCATCTTTGGCACATAGTATCATCTTTAGGTCCTCTAAAACAGTTATATAAATTATGGCCCTGGGGTCAAAATTGGCCCCGTCCCAGGGTGCCTTGTTTTTAATAGAAACACATAGTAAAACTTTGAAAATCTTCTCCTCTGAAACCAGAAGGTTCTCAGCTTTCATATTTGGCACATAGCATAATGTTTAGGTCCTCTACAAAAATTATATAAATTATGGCCCTAGGGTCAAAATTGGCTCCGCCCCAGGGGTGGGCATTTTTCAAAAGAAACAAATAGTGAAATCTTTGAAAATCTTCTTCTCTGAAACTGAAAGGCTCTCAGCTTTCATATTTGTCCTCTACAAAAGTTACACAAATTATGGTCCTTGGGTCAAAATTAGCCCCGCCCCAGGGGTGGGCCATTTTCAATAGAAACAAATAGTGAAATCTTTGAAAATCTTCTTCTCTGAAACTGGGAGGCTCTCAGCTTTCATATTTGGCACAGAGCATCATGTTCAGGTCCTCTACAAAAGTTATATAAATTATGGCCCTGGAGTCAAAATTGGCCCTACCCCAGGGGTGGGCAGTTTTCAATAGAAACATATAGTGAAAACTTTGAATATCTTCTCTGAAACTGGAAGGTTCTCAGCTTTCATATTTGACACATAGCATCATGTTCAGGTCCTCTACAAAAGTTATATAAATTATGCCCCTGGGGTCAAAATTGGCCCCGCCATAGGATAGCCAGTTTTCAATAGAAACATATAGTGAAAACTTTGAAAATCTTCTCGTCTGAAACTGGAAGGTTCTCAGCTTTCATATTTGGCACATAGCATCATGTTCAGGTCCTCTACAAAATTTATATAAATTTTGCCACTTGGGTCAAAATTAGCCACACTCCAGGTCAGGCTAGTTTTCTATAGAAACATATAGTGAAAACTTTGAAAATCTTCTCCTCTGATTGTCTGGTGAGCGCTTCTTGGCCATTCTGGCCCTCTTTTTATAATCATATGTAGATGGAAATCGGGGAAATCCACTATCGCCAGACCGACAAAGACTTAATTACAATTTTCCAACATCAACAGAACACCTGAAGGTAACTGAAAGATATTAGACGTGAAGATAATTGAAAGAAACAGAATATATATATATATATATATATATATATATATATATATATATACATGTATTAGCATTTTAATTAAAACATATCTCTATTCTAGCTCCAATTTGTAATATACTAGTGGAAATTAGTACACACAGATAGCGTGCCAATGTCTCTCAAATATTAAAGTTCTAGAAAGAAGGGAACCAGAATTATGATGGTTGGTATGTCTCAAACAGTTAAGCACAGTTGTGAGACTCCGTGACCACAAAACGCATGTACGTTTCTTATTTATGAACGTAAGGTAGCGTTTGTGTTCAGTACCGGTTATGACCGCTTTAGAGCCTGTATGACTGCGCGACTAGACTGGCACACTCGTCGGACGCGTGCCCTTGGAATGTTTTGCCATTCCTGTTGTAATGCTACACCCAGCTCTTGAACGTTTCGCGACCTGTTCTGACGTTGCCTAACGCGGCGTCCGAGTTCGTCCCACATATGTTCGATGTGGTTTAAGTAGGCAGATCTTGATGGCCAGTGAATTGAATTGATCTTGCATATGCGTCGCACTTAGCTGAGCTGTATGTTGGGAAACATTGTCATGCTGAAACGTTAGGCCGGGCCAACATCCCATCATGGGTAGTACAACTGGGGATATGACTTGGTTTACATACCACTGGGCATTGAGATTACCTTGAACTATGACAAGGGGAGACCTAGAATTGCGATGTATTGCGCCCCAAAACACAACACTTCTGCCACCAATGCGGTCACGTTCAACAACGTTACAGTCGCGGCGGTACCGTTCGGTTCGCCTTCGTTATACTCTCTGGCTACAGTCATGGCCAGAATGGTTAAACTGAGACTCATCTGAAAAGACAACATTCTTCCATTGTCTACCAACATTAGCGATCGCCCATTGTTGACGGAGACGGCGGTGCTGCTCGGTTAACATTGGTCCGACGTAGGAACGTCGACAGAAAATCCCTCTTTCCTGCAATCGTTTACGAACTGTTCTGCCACATCATATATTTACCCCGTTATTACCAATGAGCATATTTGCTGTGGTTTGCGCGCTCAATTGGCGGTCCCGGAGATGACGTTGTCTTATGAAATTGTCTTGACGTACAGATGTCACCCTGGATGCACCTGGCCACGGACGGTCGGCCACAGTACAAGTGGCACGTACTCGCTCAGTCACACAAGAAATGGTGGAGCGGGACACATTGAACTGTCTAGCAGCAGCAGCTCAACATGTTCAAGCTCTCAACATGCCCAGAACGTATTACATTTTTTCAGATTATTAAATTTTCGAAAGAAAATGTTGATAAAATGTTTCGATAGGACTACACATCTGATTTCAGCTACCTCGCCATAAAAAAGACACTACACTTCGTGTTATTACCACACGTGCTGTAATGTGCATGTGCAAATTGTGGAGGCAACCAACTATTTCAGTCAGAAAATGAAACTGGTGTTTCACGTTAAACTGTGCCTGTTAAAGATATTTAGCATTGTATTTACTGTGAGGTGTACGATTAGTCACCTATTAGGCCCTTCAGTTGCTGCGTTTTTGTTTTCCACTAGTATAGATCCTAATCTGGTGTGTATGGTATAGCGACGATTTTTAATAAGGGTATACATGTACATTGCGCATACGGCTGATATATCGAAAATGTATATCAAAGTGTTACCAATATTCATGAAAAAGAACAGTTGTGCAATCGTTATATAGCACCATTGTATGGCGAGAACTGTTAGTGTACATTGCCGATTATTGCAAATGGTTTGGGGGTTTATTGTGTCGATTCATATCAATATTTGAGAACAGAGAAGAGAGACAGGGCAAGTTTTGAACCAACATCGCTTCAATTTTTATTTACTTTTTTAATGCGACCAATGCAACCAATATAGAAAGAGAAAACTATTTTTATGCCATTATGGGTGTAGGACAATTGCCCCTTAGGATACTTGTCTGGTATGGTAATTGCCCCTTGGTATATAATATATAGCAGTATATTGTAAATAATAATAAGACCTAGATCATACAATTCGAAAACAAAACTTTCTTGATCTTAATCTATCCTGTTTGCTCATTGACAATTAATGAATATATACGTGTATTAGGTAATATTAAGGTAATACTAGTACATATGGTATGAAAAGTAAGCAAATTATTGTATTACCAGTTTAAACACTATTGGATTAAAGTAATTGGCAAAGAAAGCGTGCATTGGTTACATGTTTGAAATGTATGTTTGATGTTTATCTTGGTAAATTTGAATATTGTATGATTGGTCGAAATGCACGTTAAAAAGTATTTTTCGTACTGTAACATGCCGGGTACAGGTACTGGGTAAGCGGTTCGGATAGCTCAGTCGGTAGACCACTCGCCCTGTAAGTCCCGGGTTCGAGCACCGGTCCGGCTGCATGATGTTCACCAGTCCTGTAACAGTTGGCGCCCAACTTGAAAATCGAACCCTCTGCATGCCCATGGTTTCTTGTGCAAATTCGTTGAGTATCTCGGGGAAAACGATGAGTAGTGTAACAGGATGGCTACAGGTACTGGGTGAAAAACAGTAAGCAGTTCAGATAGCTTAGTCGGTAGAGTACTCTCCCTGTAAGTGAGGGGTCCCTGGTTCGATCCCCGGTCTGTTTGCATATTTTTCACTAGTCCTATTACAGTATATTTATATAACCAATGATGCAGTTGTCCGCTTTGGCAATTTTGGTAAGGGGCAATTGTACAATGGTGTGTCCGACGGGCAATTGTCCTAAGGGGAAATTGACGTAAGGGGCAATTGTCTGTATCTCTGCCATTACAGCGGTGACCACAATATTATCACGTCGAACACGATTGCACTGCAATACCTTTAACAAGAGTGCCAGTGGGCATAATTTAGGCCCGTCGAGGCTTTGTTCAACATAAACTGAGGTTAACGTAGCTAAACGCAAATGCGAATCGCAAAGTTTAAGTCCAAATGTGCGACCTTTGATATACACACCGGGACATATCCATGCTGCTGTAGCATTTCCAGATAAACATTGTGGTGTTATCTGAGGAGGATCTACCAAGCATAATTTGAGTTAGAGATGTTACAGACAGACAGACGGACAGACAGCACGATTCCATAATACGTCTCCGTGTTTTTTAAACAGATGAAGCTTGTGTTGGTAAACAGATGTTCCAAGTTTCAAGGCTTTACCTCAAAGGGTTGTGTAAATAAGTGGACTTTAACAAAAAGTCTTAATAAAAAAATCTAACTCAAAAGGACCACAATTCTGTCAAAATGCTTGACAGAGTTATGTTCTCTTGCCTACAGGTGGAGCTTATGATGGTAAATATGTGTTCCAAGTTCCAAAAGCTTTATCTTAAAGGGCTATGCAAATAAGTGGACTTACAACATAAAATTGAGGTAAACATATTTGCTTAACGCAAATGCTAAACGCAAGTTCTCAGTTCAATTGTGCGACCTTGAACTTGGATATACGTACCAGTACACGCCATGCTACTGTAGTGTGTCCAGATAAATATTGTAGTGAAATTTGAGAAGGATCCATCAAACAGGACTTGAGTAAGAGATGTTACAGACAGACATTTAACAAATTCGCTAAACGCAAATGCTTAACGCATATTCCAATATTTAAGTCCAATTGTGCGACTTTGACCTTGGATATACGTACCGGGACTGGACGTGCTTCTGTAGCATGTCCAGATAAACAGTGTGGTTAAATTTGAGAAGGATCCGCCTAGCAGAAGTTAATGTGACAGACAGACAGACGAACAGACAGTGCCATTCCATAATACGTCCCGTGTTTTCAAACGGGCGTTTAAAATGAATTGGCTATTTTGAATTTTGATCCAATGATTTGTTATTGACAGGCCCAATCCGCTGTGGTTTTCGTCTTGCAATACAATTATTATGATTACACACTCTGATAGGATATCTGGGTCCATGCTTATAAAACGTTTTAGTTGAGTCTGAGTTCGTTCTCAAGCTTTTGATTAGTCAGATTTGAGTTCTCAAGCTTTTGATGGGCCAGATTTGAGCCAAAGGCTCAAATCTGACCAATCAAAAACTCGAGAACGAACTCAGACTCAACTAAAAGTTTTATAAGCATGGACCCTGTTTTTTTGCTTTTATTGTTTTGATAAGCAATCTTTTAGAGGAGTCATGACCCCATCGACCAACAGGTATCGTTGATAGGGAGAAGAAAGTTGCAATTATCAGCTATACTGTCAAATACAATCAAAAGTTTATCTTGCTGAAAATATTTATTTCATTGCGAGTACACCTATAGAACCTATCTCTAGCCACCATTCATTTATAGACCATAGGAGTCTTAAAAAGCAACGTGAACGGTTGTTTCATACAGGGCAAAATTAATGCAGAAAGCTCCAACAGAAAGAACATAGGATGGAAAAACCTTTTGATTTAGATCTACTTTAGTTCAGAAATAAGGAATTCCTGTCTTAAAACACTTGACTCCATGAATATCTATGTAAATAAATTATTAATCAGACGGCTCCTACATGGGCCTTCTGATCTAGGTTTTCTCTGTTTGCAAATGCGTTAAAATGCGTATATATTGGATAAAAACTAAATATATATTCCACGGTGGAGTTCCACATGATTGTATGGTTAACTTTTCAAACCACGTGATGTTAGTGCATCTACTGTCGGCTATATAATAATGTAGAGTCATGTTTTTTCTCATTTTAAATTCTCTGGACAGAATGGCACCTTCATACATATTTCTTGCTCTTTTTGCCTGTGGCATGGCAAGGCCATAGCCAGGTTTGTTTCTTTATTCGATAAGTATATTGTACGTTGGGATCATATATGGAACAACGCGATAAATGTAATAAACTGGATATATACGATATATAACAGACATGAGAAAAATGTTATTATTTGTGAAGCCATTCGACATGGCATACATGTTGCTAAATGGTAATGGTGATGGTGATTAAAGGTGAATGATGATGAGGATGATGGTGAGGATGATAATGATGACGATGTTGTTGTCCTTGTTTTTGTTGATGATAATGTTTATTAGGAACGGCGATGGTGATACTGACAACAACGACAACTACGTGACGATGATTATGGTTATGATGATGATGACGATGAATGTAGGAACCGTCTGATCAAGGTCTGCTCTGTTTGCTTATGATACTATAACTAGCACTGAAGTTGATTAATACCCCCACAAACATGACTGTCACATGAAAAAGCTTTGTACAATTAGAATGGGCATAACTCTGTAAGGAAATAGATAAACTGGAAAAGTTTCATTGGATGCACGTCCTCTTTATGATAAAGCATCATGTCAAGTTTCATTGCATTCCAGTCAGCGGTTACTTAGAAACCACGAGGAAGAACATTTTAAACAAAGGGGCATAACTATCACTAGAGGGTTAATACACGTTTTTTCGGGCAATAACATCTGCAGTGTCCCGGGGGACTGTTGTTGGCCCGAGCCCGAGCCCCGAAGGGCGAGGGCAACAACATTCCCGAGGGACACTGTAGATGTTATTGCCCGAAAACAAACGTGTATTAACGCTATTCTTGCATAAAACCCATTTCTGCTTTCCTGCATCAATTTAATTCTTCCAAATACAAGCAAAACTACCGCAGCAAAACTATACACATCGTTGACACTTCGTTCGATTTATGCTGTTTCCGGGCCACTGTTTTCTTTCTGACGTCAATTCATGATTGTATCAAATACCGTTTACACAGAATTTAATTCAATATGTATATCACTAAAAACAGTTCATTGTCGGTGCCCCTGAAATAGTCGCACCGTTCATCCAGCTTAGGCCAAAACGCTACAGCATTCGCGTCCATTGTTTACCTTATGCCCCGAATAGGTATAATTAAAACCGATCAACAACAGCGCGTGAGCACGAGAATCGCCTTGTTAATACATGGTCTAGCGGGACTACAACAGAACGTTTTGTGCAAGAATGAAGGTTATTAATACCCCCACAAACGTGACTGTCACATGAAAAAAGCTTTGTACAATTCGAAGAGGCATAACTCTGTAAGGAAATAGATAATCAGGAAAAATATAATTGGTTGCGCATGTCCTGACAAAGCACCATGTCAAGTTTCATTGCATTCCAGTGAGCAGTTGCTGAGAAATCGAGAGAAAAAAGTCAACAGATCTATTCACAGACCACACACAATTCAAAGGGACATAACTATGTAAGGAAACAGATAAACTGTAAAACTATAATTGAATGCGCATCAACTCTGCTGGATCATGTATTATGTCAAGTTTCGTACGACTCCAGTCAACAGTCGCTGGTAAACAGTACGGAATAAAAGTCAAGAGACAGACCAACACCAAACTTTTAAACAAAGGGAATAACTTTGTAAGAAAACCAATCAGCTGGAAAACTATAATCGGATGCGCATCTCCTCTGTATGATAAAGTATAATGTCAAGTTTCATGGGAGTCCAGTCATCGGTTACTTAGAAACCGCGCGAAATAAAAGTCAATAGACAGACCAACACAACACTTTTAAACAAAGGGGCAGAACTTTGGAACAAATCAATCAGCTGGAAAACTGATATTGGATGGATATGTCCCTTTATGATAAAGCATCATGTCAAACTTCATTTGATTCCAGTGAACAGTTATTCTTGCACAAAACATGCTGTTGTAGTTCCGCTAGACCATGTATTAACAAGGCGATTCTCGTGCTCACGCGCTGTTGTTGACCGGTTTTAATTATACCTATTCGGGGCATAAGGTAAACAATGGACGCGAATGCTGTAGCGTTTTGGCCTAAGCTAGATGAACGGTGCGACTATTTCAGGGGCACCGACAATGAACTGTTTTTAGTGATATACATATTGAATTAAATTCTGTGTAAACGGTATTTGATACAATCATGAATTGACGTCAGAAAGAAAACAGTGGCCCGGAAACAGCATAAATCGAACGAAGTGTCAACGATGTGTATAGTTTTGCTGCGGTAGTTTTGCTTGTATTTGGAAGAATTAAATTGATGCAGGAAAGCAGAAAATGTGTTTTGTGCAAGAATAGCGTTAATACACGTTTGTTTTCGGGCAATAACATCTGCAGTGTCCCGAGGGAATGTTGTTGCCCTCGCCCTTCGGGCTCGGGCCAACAACAGTCCCTCGGGACACTGCAGATGTTATTGCCCGAACAAACGTGTATTAACCCTCTATTGAGAAACAGGGCGGGAAAAAGTCAACAGACTGACCAACAGACCAAATTCAAAGATGCATAACTCTGTAAGGAAATAGATAAACTGTAAAACTATTATTGAATGCACATCTGCACTTCATGATATAGGTTTGTACAATTCCAGTCAGCAGTCGCTGAGATGACGTACGGAATAAAAGTCAAGAGACAGACCAACACACACATTTTAAACAAAGGGCATAACTCTGTAAGGAAATCAATTAGATGGAAAAAATTAATTGGATGCACATGTCCTCTTTATGATAAAGATCATGTCAAGTTTCATTGAATTCTAGTCAGCGGTTACTGAGAAACCGCGCGGAAACAAAAGTCAACAGACCGACAAAAAAAAATAAACAAAGGGGCACAACTCTGTATGGAAATCAATGAGCTGGAAAATTTTAATTGGATGCACACGTCCTCTTTATGATAAAGCATCATGAAAAGTTTCACCCTTAGGGTAAGGGTTAGGGTTAGGGTTAAGCGGTTACTGAGGAACCGCGCGGAAACAAGTCAACAGACCGACCAACCGACCGACTGATAAGCTGACTCCGATATACCCCCTACTTTTGTGTAAGTTGGGGGTATTATAATATAGATTCTACAGTATTTGCAATGGACAAATATTCCTGTGTTCAAATGTCGTTATATAATTGTAGTCAATTGGTATATTCATGATATAATTATTTCTTACATGAATATTCATTGAGTGAATGGTTAAAACTATGGAAAAATAAAAATTCGCTATGAAAGTAGAAAAGGGTGGCATTTATTTACATACAACAATTCATTAACTCTGTCCCTGCCAAAGTTTGTTTCCTGCTACATTGTTTCATCATTAATTGTCACAGTAGCAAAGAGTTTGGATCGTGATGAGCTGCCGAGTTACTTGCCGTCTCATCTGGATCCAAACTGTTTGCATAGGTAATCACAAATGCGACATTGGCAGCGAAAGGGTTAATCTTCAGATGGCTACAAGCGAGCATTCCACTTTGAAAAGTCAGCATTCAGATGGTTAACATAGCTACTTCATATTTGAAAAGAAATGAATAATTACTGCTTTCTATTCTGAATTAGAAACATATTTTCACCGACGAAAATTTGGACAGCATGGAGAATGCTATGGGATGGGTTAACCCTTCTCATGCTGAATATTTAATATCTGCTCAATCTCTGATTTGCTAAAATATTCACTGATTTACCATTCGTTATGTCCTAAGAATAACAATTGACGGAGAGTCCTGATGAGATGCCGAGTTACTCGGCGTCTAACTCGGATTCAGGCTGTTTGTAAATGCAAGTGAAGACGTAAATAGCAGTCCTGGGGATTTATTCTTCGCACGGTAGCAATACATATTTGGTAACTAAATAATGGAATTAAATTTGACCCTGATAAGATAGTGAGTAAATACCGACGTGACATCCAGATCCAGATTGTTTGTTACTGTAGTTTTACATTTATGCAGTAGAACTTGTCTTAAGCGGCCCTTCGTTTATTGAACATAGGAGTCTTAAAAACGGGTGATTCACCGTGCCAAAGCTATGCAGAACGCTCCAATAGGAACTGCATTTCTTTACATTTGCATTAAGTTACCACATGTTTTAAAGACAAATAGATTTATTTAGATTTCGTTTCAACCATCGCTTTATATTTTGAAGAAGTCAATTCTATTTTTTCTCTACTAGGACCCTTCTGTCTTTATAACGGAGTTCAGTATGTTCAGGACCAGAGCTGGGTAGATGGTTGCAAGTACAAATGTCGGTGTGCCAACGCAGAAACAGGCAGCTTCATATGTATTGATAGGTACGTACGCGTTCCTGAAATTTTACCTGATAGAAACATTTTTAGGAGCCATTTGATCAGGACCTGCTCTGTTTTTTTATGGAATTTTATCACATAACCTCCCTTGTAGTGGTGTTAATATATCCATCACATATCTCTCTATATTATATACATCAAATATAAGCTGTAACAGCATGTAGAAACATATCGACGTCATGTAGAAACATGTAGGACCTGTCAAAAACGGCGTTTTAAGCCGAAGTTATGTGATAAACAGGATATGATGCACGAACCCATTTGTACAAACTGATATTAAACGCATCTTCGAAATGTTTATTAAGCTCGCCAGATAACGTTTTCCAAGTATATTTTCTCCCATTGCCTCTCTATCCTCTGTATATAATATACCATTTAAAACGTCCATAATGTCATAATTTCATAGATGAATATTCATTAATCCGATGAATATTCATGCAGGACTCCTACCGATTATGACAATTAATCATTTTATTTATTGTATTAAAATACAACATAAGGGCATTAACGAGTGATGTTCAAAATATACCAAGAAAAGTGTTGTAAAATAGAGAAGAGCCATAGCAAAACGTAGAGAATCTGCAACAGCTGAGCAAATAGAACAGATCCAAAAGAGCTACGCTCTTCGTCTACTTTGACGCCTATATCCTCTATCAAGTAAAGATTTAAATCACGAAGATGTGGCGTTATTCATTTTGTCTGATTGGTTACGTAGCAATATTTACCTGTGTAAATAGTTTCAGATGAGACGTCGAGTAACTTGTTTGATACTGTCATACTCTGATTTAGGTGTAACTCATCTTAGTATATACTCAGGGAGCCAATAGTGCCTACCATACACCCCTAGACTTTTTTCATGGGTACCAAAATGTTCAGAAAAGTCTCCTGAATCAAGACTCGCGAATGTACTCAAGCTTTTATTATTTTAGGTTATGTGTATTTTAACCGTTTCCATGGCAACCCCCCAGTTTTCGTAATGATGACCCATACCTACAAATTCGCCCATAGCACAGCCAGTACTAAACCTATAAAACTAGAACCAAATGAACGATAAGACTTAGGACTTTTATTTCCAACTTGTTTTTAATTACCTTATTTGCATACTCATGGATATTTATTAGAACCTTAAAATAGTAAAACTGGTACCAAATTAGAGATATGACATTGTGCTTTTATTTCCAGCTTGTCCTAGATTAAGCTTTATCAAGAGTGCTAACATAGTGTGATTAATGAAAACACATGGCTACCAGGTGGTAAACATTTTGCTATAACTTAAATAATTGGACCAATATATTGTCACAATAGAGCACACAACCTAGGTGATCAGTATAAAGATTATAAAGATAAACAACAAACATGTAAAACTTTCGCAGATGGCAAACTTTGCAGACGGCAATGGGTAGCAACGAAAGAGTTAAAAGGGACATTCACCATTTAATGATTTTTGACAAAGCTCCTCTGTCGCATAAAAACGCATAACTGTATATTGTTACAGTAAAATCCCTCTAATGTGACCACCAAAAAGAGGTCTAATTCTAGGACGTAAAGACAAGTGGCAGTTTAATGCAGGACGAAAGTCTCCTTTAGGAACTTTCTATATTACTTTCGTCGTACAATAAACAATCACATGCGTTTATAGATTCCTATGTTTAAATATGGTTGTGGCGTTATAGGGGTTTTATGGTCAATAAATTTGTGTCAGAAGTTAGCCGCTCATTCTGCTAAAAAGTGGCAAATCTGAATCTACAATGTTTTCAAATGCAGGAGGTTTCGGGATATCATATGAAGACCAAAACATGTTTGCTACTCTATTATACATAACCTACATATTTCACATAATCACATGAATGTTGTTGTCTCTTAACGGTAAATGAATTAACTTTGTTTTCCTCTACGAATAAAATGTTTACAGTTTTCGTATGTTTTATTTATGTCAACGTTATACATGTACACGCAACTGATGTTCACCTTTTCAGGTGCCCGTTATATCAAGTACCGCCAAATTGCAAGCCCGTCGTTGATCCTACAGATGCTTGCTGTTTGGTTCCAAGTTGTCCCCTTTGCACCGCCGGATCTAGCTCGACAGAAAGCCTTGTATATTCTATGCCGACTTGACAGACTAGGCTCAAAGGTTCTGAACGGCGATCTATAACACAAATCGACACATTTTTATTGTGTGTATATTGTCAACCTTTGAGTCTCTAATACATGTAGAGGTGTTTTATAGTTTTATCTGTTTTATTCCCGTGAACATTATTCTATTTATTAAGGCGAGATGAACTCGAAAGCCCATAGTAATAGAGGGCTAATACTCGTTTGTCGCAGGCAATAACATCTGCTGTCTCTCGAGAGGTTGTTGTTGTCCCAAGCCCGAAGAGCGAGGGAAACGACAGCCCAAGGGATACTGTTGATGTTATTGTCCGACATAAACGTGTATTATTGCTATTCTTGCATAAATCTTTTTACTTACTTCCTGTGATAAATACAACCAAAACTTTATGATATTTCTTTAACAGTTCATTCGATTTATGTTGTTACCGGGGCACTGCTAAAACGTTATAGTACTCGCGCCTACTGTCTCCCGCAATTAATATACTTAAACAGTGCGTGAGCACGAGACTCGCCTTTTTAATACATGTACATGGGTAATCGGGACTACAACAGCACGTTTTATGCAAGACTTCTGCCTCAGCCAAAATTGCATGTGTTTATATACAAGTACCATTATAAAAATGCATGTGTCACAAAATACTACGAGAGTCTTGTAATTAGCGTTAGGAGTATTGTACACCGCGTGTCTGATCGCAACATTTACATGCAAATGGACTGTTATATTTTTGGGTGTTGTGCATACATTTTTAGATAAATTTAGTCTGTTACGTCCGGAAACTGCTCATGCTATCTTGTGTTATAGTTTGTGTTGTGTAAATATACCAGGGATATATTGGTATTCCCGTGGTTCATTTACTGTCCAACAGGGGCTCATGGCGACGTATGTACCACTCATTTGACTCTATAGACCAGACGATCAATTTGGTACATAAACCATTGGTTAAGTTGTATAAGAATATAGTCAATATACGGAGTATTTTACCCACGCTCCTGGAGGCCATGCAATTTGACAAATAGTACCAGCTTGAACAATTAAAGTAAAGGGTTACCAAGGAACATACGATAGCAGTAACGAATGATGGAATATTTCTGGCAAAAGGTCACCTAAACTAAATTCTGCGAAAATATTATGAAACCTGTCATTCATTTATTCAAGAATATTGTCAAGGCGTTTTGTTTTGTTTCAATTGCCAAGGCAACCAGAGGGATAAAATGAACAATTCTTTGGACAAGACTGAAAGAGATCCCCATAAGTCAGTCAATATGTGGACGAAGAAACGACAGCTTACGCTGTTGAGTTCATGCTCAGATGGGATAAATATTCCAATATGTAGACGACAAAAACAGATGTTTCACAATAGCTCACGTTGAGCCCTTTATGCTCATGTGGTTTAAAATGCCAATGTGAGGACAACACGAAACAACACAACTCACTTTCGGCATTGCTCAGGTGGGATACCAATACCAAAGTAGGAACGACAGAAAACGACAGCACTGTCACTATAGCTCACATTGAGCACCAATATCAATGTGTGGATGACAGAAACAGCACCGTCACAATAGCTCACATTAAGCACCAATATCAATATGTGGATGACAGAAACAGCACTGCCACTATAGCTCACATTGAGCACCAATGTCAATGTGTAGATGACAGAAACAACACCGTCACAATAGCTCATCTTGAACACGTCATGCTTGCTCAGGTGGGATGTCAATATCAATGTGTGGACAATTAAAATCTTGCTGTAAATTTACAGCAAACGGAACAAGGGCTGTGCAAAAAACAAATGAGGTATATATATAACAAGAAACATATTGTATGGTATTTATATTGACAGGAACAAATAAGCAGACAAGATGGCCCTATGTCGCTCACTTGAGGATTTGTGTTAAAGTACACAACAATTTTAAGAACAGGGCATTTTTGTAAAATTTTGATATAAAACATATATAAACATTAGTTCTGGGGAAAGGAAGACAGATGATGGACGATGAATGACCGCAATAAATCACCCCTTAAAAGTTATGCTCCGGTAAGCTAAAAACCCTGGCACGGCAGACTTAACAGATAAGATAGACTGGGCAAGTATGTGTGAGCCCTTAAAAACATAAAAAAGTTTAGAACACAATCATGAAGGTATTTCTAAATTATAAAGAAAATAATGTTCATGCCGATACATCATTTTTGTTTGTGTTAAATGGCTAGAAAATTTGCAAAAAGAGAAATAAGTTGAGATTTATCATGGTTTTGCATAATATTGTGCCCAAGTATTATACAAATTATTTTACTTAAACACCAGCCTTGAAAAAAACATGTATTAGAGATTATGTAAGGCAAGGTAACGTTAAGAAATTGTATGTTTGCATATACACAGATCCACTATTTTGCGTTACCCGATTTCTGTTGGTGGTGGTGATTGTAGCTGATGTCAAAATAAGGTGTTATTAATCATTGGTGAAAAATGGGGCAGATACAGCCAAACAATAAAATTTGGCTGGTTTGGGATGAGCTAGTTAAGTCTCTGCAGACACATACTTTCAAGGTGAGTTTTTGTGATCGCCTGATGTCCGTCGCTGTCGGTGTGCGTTGTGCATCGTGTGTCGTCAACAAATTGAACTTTTAAAAACAATATCCTCTGAATCTACAGGGTTCCCAGCTTTAATCTTTGGAACATAGCATTATGTTCAGGTCCTCTACAAAAATTATATAAATTATGTCCCTGGTGTCAAAATTGGCCCGTCCCAGGAGTGTCCTGTTTTCTATAGAAACATATACATGTAGTGGAAACTTTCTCCTCTGAAACTAGAAGGTTCTCAGCTTTCACATTTGGCAAATAATCATGCTCAGGTCCTCTACAAAAATTATATAGATTATGCTCTTGGGATCAAAACTATGTACGCCCCAAGGGTGGCCAGTTTTCTATAGACATATATAGTAAAACATTGAACATTTTCTCCTCTGAAACTGGAAGGTTCTCAGCTTGTCATATTTAGCTCATAGCATCATGTTTAGGTCCTTTACAAAAGTACAAAAATGAGTAATGCAGGAAACACCACATACAGAACAAACAGTCGCCCGAACAGCAACACAAGGAAACAGTAAATGTACATAACTATAAAAACAACAAGAGACGCACAAAGATAAAACAAACACACAATAGGGGGAAGATGGAAGCACCGCCTTGGAACGGTCAGTGACAAAAGTCACTGGGGGGTTAAACCGGTTTATGGGCGCCCAACCTCACACTTATTCCATCCCCACCCTAAAAGACAAACAGTGTAAATAAACGTATCCCCTCTCCGACTAATCTACAACAACCGCGACGGCAAATACAGTGGTAAAGTGCATGTATAACGAAAACATTTAAGTGAACGAACTGTATCCACCTATCGCTAGTGTACTCAATGATTGAGCTGCAGAGTAACTGTAGAAAAGTAATAAAGGGTACGACAAAAACGAAATAGTACAGATATCCGACGTTCTCCTTCCATTTCTGGATTAAAGAGGTCGCCTTCATAGTGTACTAAAAGTTATATAAATTATGTCCCTGGGGTCAAAACTGTGTCTACCCCAGGGGTGGCCAGGTGGCAGTTTTCAATATAAAGATGTAGTGAAAAGTTTGGAAATATTCTCCTCTGAAACTGGAAGGTTCTAAGTTTTCAAATTTGGCACATACGTCGTCATGATTTACATACCATTCTTAAACCATTGGCAAACATTCTATGCTACCGTGTTTATCGTCTTTGCTCTTTTCTTGTCTTAGGTCCATAGACGAAGAGGCTGATAAAATATGTATGCGTACAGATCCGCTTGTTAATACTGCCGCACTCATACAAAGATACACCCATCATGTTCTTCGTCCTCATATTGATAAAGAATCTGGACATAAAAGGCATTTTCTGAAACTTCAATTCCTAAATACAGGTATCGATTTTCTTGATATTCAAAGTAAATTCGTGATATGAATTTATTCGACACTATTCCCAAATATTTCATCACCTAGCATCTGTTATAAATATAATAAATCTATTAGGACTGTTATTTTTAACTACAATAAAATTTGGACATAAATATTGATGTCAATATCCCTACTTCCTGAGATTGTAACATTTTAAGCTTTTGCTATAAACCAGTTGGTCATGTCATTACTGGAAAATTTGATATCATCAAAGATAAACTTCTCCGGACCCTCCTAACTAAAGGACCTATATATAGTTTACGTCCCTTATTGAATTTGACGCTTGTCGAACGCATATTGCGGAAGCTATTCAAGAAGTCTGCATTAAATGGTGTCGATCAAACATGCTGATGTTAATGCCCTTTCGGATTGGAAGAAATGTATTTGTGATATTATTGATACGGGTATAGCTTTTTACAAATCAAACCACCATCTTTTACCACCTCGAGCTAGAGTTACATTTCGCTATTTGAAGAAAAACATTTCAAATTTTCATTCAAATTATGTTCCTGATCCTACTGACAAGGCATCAAATAATGAAATCATTATTTGAAGATTGTATTATGTTGATGTTTTAAAGAAGGAGCTAACTGGTCCATAAACGTATATTACAGTTCGAACTGAATCTGAATATTCTGAATCTGAATTCAATCTGAATAAAATATAGTCTCGGAAAATGTTAAAATGTGCAATACTTTTAAGTCGTGTCCTAACATAAAACAGCATAAACGTTTTACTTTGAACTGGATTCCGAAACTACATGAAACCCGTATAAGGCGCGGTTCATTGTCAACTCTAGTTGTTGTACAACTACTAAAATATCTAAATTTTGACGTCCTGTCTTACTAACATGTAAAACGTTACAGTGATAACATATATTAAAAGTCTGGTATTAATGGTTTTGGTCCATAAAAATTTCAAATGATGTTTAACTAAACTTGAAAATAAAACATTTATTCACTGAGCTCTTATGATTTCTGTACACTCTATACTATTCTACATCGCCATCTTATTAAATGATTATGCTAGCTAATAGAAATTCAGAAGTTTAACATTACACAATGTGGACTTGCCTTGATGTTTGTACATATCTTACCTTTTATTATAGATAATATATTTTTGCGTTATGGGAATACCGTATATCGTCAAGTTGTTGGTATACCCATGGGTACAAATTGTGCCCCTCCTGTTGCAGATTTGTTTTTGTATTGCTATGAGAGGGGTTTTATGCTAAGCTTAAAACCTGATACACAGGCCGATATTGTTAATACTTTTAATATAAACTTCAAGGTATTTAGACGATATTTTGAATTAGGATATCCTTATTTTGAAACTATGATTTCTTCAATTTACCCAAAAGAACTCTTTAAACAAAGCGAATCAATCTGACATTATGGCTTTCTTTTTAGATTTTAATCTTTCCACCACAAATGGTAAATATTCTGAAAATGTGTGTTCCTTCGAAAGCAAAAGTAGAAATGCAAAAAGAGAAAATTGCAGACTCGGTTTAATTGAGTCTGTTCATGAGTAGTAATTGAAAGTGCAACACTACTCACACCCCTAGCACCGGCTTAAGCAGTATTCAATTTTCAAAACTTAGTGACATCAAAACTAATGATCCCGAAGGACAGAAAATATATCAACACTGAGAATGAAGTACGGGGCGACGTTTTACGGCCGCCACACAAGCTAAGTACTTAACACCTGCTGTTGTGAAGTACATATATTCTGAAAATGGGTGATCCTTTGATGGCAAAAGTTCGTCCAAAATATACGATAAAAGGGAAGATTTTAATTTTAAAATTGTTAATTGTCTTCTTCTAGATAGATATGTGACCTGTTCTACATCCTATGGGGTTTATATTTATGTCTCCTACCACGTAGTGGTGTGGGAGACATATTGATTTACTCCTTTCCATCTGTCTGTCCGTCTGTCTGCCTGTCTGTCCGTCTGTCACAAAATCTTGTCCGCTCTCTAATTTTAAAATTTCTCAACCAATCTTTACCAAACCTTATAAAAATATTTATAGCTATTATATCTAGACCAGGTTCGATATCCAGCAAGATTGTTAAAGGAACTTCAGAGTTATGGCCCTTGATTTATCGAAATTTGGCCTTTTTAGCCTTGTCCGCACCCTAAGTCAAAACGTCTCATCCAATCTTCACCAAACCTTATAGAAATGTTTATGGCTATAATATCGAAGCCAAGTTTAATATCCAGCAAAATTGTTTTAGGAACTTCAGAGTTATGGCCCTTAATTTATCCAAATTTGGCCTTTTTAGCCTTGTCCGTTCTCTAAGTCAAAAACGTCTAATCCAATCTTCTCCAAACCTTATAAAAATCTTCACCAAACCTTATAACAATGTTCATTGCTATAATATCTAGGCCAAGTTCAATAACCAGCAATATTAAACTAGGCACTTTAGAGTTATGGCCCTTGAATTATACACAATTGGCCTTTTTAGCCTTGATCACTCTCTAAGTCATACATTTCTCATCTAATCATTACCAAACCTTATGAAAATGTTTATGGTTATAATATCTAGGCCATGTTGAATAACGAACAATTTTGGAACAGGTACGTCAGAATTACGGCCATTGAATTGTTCAAACTGAGCTTTTTTTTTAGCTTTGTCTGCTCTCTAAATAAAACAAAGTCCTCATTCAGTCTCCTGCAAACTTCATAAAAATGCATCCAATCATTTTTGAGACAGGAGCAGGTGGGAGATATGTGTTTTTCTTAAAAACAAGCTCTAGTTCTCCATGTTTTTGGTTTTCCCGATCCTGTTCTTTGGTAGAAGATTTTAACAGTCGTAATTTAGTTATAAGTGATAAACTTCTTAAGAAAGTTTACAGATATCACAAACTTCGGAAAACGTTTTCTAAATTTTATTATCGAAATTTACCTCTCATTAGTAAACACAATTGCAATCTGCGGACGTCAATGCAACAACGTATTTCTCATCCAGAATTTTATGGTGATGATATCTACATTTTAAAAGCCTTTAATGAAACTTCACGATATTTGGATGGTATTTTTAACTTAGATAACCCTTTCCTTGATGCTCTGATTACTACAATTTACCCGAAAGAACTCAAATTAAATAAATCTAACCATTCCGACTATTATGCAGCTTTTCTTAATCTAGCCCTTAAAATTGACAATGGAATGATTTCTTCTAAAATATATGACAAAAGAGATGATTTTGATTTTAAATTTCCCTCATCTTGACGGAGATGCTCCCCATCTTACGTAAACTGGTTTAAACCCCCAGTGGTGATTTCGCTACTGACCGTGCCAAGGCGGTTCTCTCTTTGTCACCCTTACTTTTGTTTGTCTTGTGTCTTTATACTTGTGCTTTTGTTCACGTTTGGAATATTGTAAGTTTCCCTCATCTTGACGGAGATGCTCCCCATCTTACGTAAACCGGTTTAAACCCCCAGTGGTGATTTTGCTACTGACCATGCCAAGGCGGTACTCTCTTTGCCTTCGGACGAGACTATAAACACCGAGGTCCGATGTGTCAGTGCTTTACACTGGCATCTTAAAGAACCAGAGAAACTTAGTCGATAATAAGAGTACGGCATCGCGCCCGGGTTTCTCTGTATCCTCTCGCCCTCTCTTGGGCGGCCAATTAGCCCATAGTAAGCAGAAACGGACGTTAATCAACACAAACAAACAGTTGCTGTTTTTTCTTGTGTTGCTGTTCGGGCGGCTGTTTGTTCTGTATGTGGTGTTTCCTGCATGACTCATATTTGTACTTTTTGGGAAATTCGGGGTTATATCCATTTTTAATGATTTGTTTATAAAACGCATTAAACGTTTAGGAAGAAAGGTTATGACCCCATTAAATTGCAACGCACTGCATGTTTGGTTATTGACCCCTTTGCAGTTGGTAGCTACGCTTCCGTCTTTTCTTGCGCGATGCCAGGCCGAGAGTAGTATTCTATAATGGTATACTCTTAAACTCAGAAACGGGATGAGCTTACCAGACTCATGTATTACCTTTTCCTGTCTTGCCATTAACGGCTTCCCTGTAGTTGCTCTGACTTTGGCAGTCATTGAGTACATTCTTGACGGACTTTTCACAGTTGTTATGCTATGTTTTACATATTGCCATGTGTTTACCGTGTTCTGTGTTGTGGAAAAGTCCGGCAGGGATACCTTTATTAACACTATTTGTTAAGCTAGGGTGACATTCAGATAAATGTGAGGTTAAGACGTCCGTAAACCGGTTTAAACCCCAGTGGTGAATTTCCCTCTGACCGTTCCAAGGCGGTAGTCTCTTCCAGGGTTACAGATAAGGTTTTGTGTTATTTTTTTATTATTTTGTCATTCTCAGTGTTGTTATATTTTCTGGTCCTTCTGGATCATAAGTTTTCATGTTATTAGTTTTGAAAATTGAATACTGCTGAAGCCGGTGCTAGGGGGCGTGAGTAGTGTTGCACTTTTAATTACTACTCATGAACAGACTCAATGAAACCGAAGGAAACTGCAATTTTCTCTTTTTGCATTTCTACTTTTGCTTTCGAAGGATCACCCATTTTCGGAATATATTTACTCCTTACTTTTTCAAGGAATTGGGTAATCAGAACTTCAATTGAATATCAAGAAAATTGTTACTCCGTCAATTTGAAATTACATGTAATTGCTTTTTTACTCCAACAGTTTTAGATTCAATACATTGTAAGCCTATACCTACAATTGTGATTGGTGTATTTCACAGAAAGACCATTTTCGGTCTGTAATTCTAACAGTCCATTAACTGATACTCGACATCCGAATGTTCGATGTAGCTTCATTTGCCAACATTTTCAACACATCATATTTGTGCAGGAGTAATGCGGTATAAGCCAAGGATACTTTGACAGTACTTTGACAGTCCTTTTACCGACTTTACCAGTGGCTTACAGTTTGCGACAAAAGATCGACGATAATACCACTTACAACCTCTTTTGAGGTTTTACACACCTTGTTCACATGCTCATCAATTATACATTTCACAAATTACTTCTGGTTCGCCAAGGGAAGACCTAATATAATTAAAGAATGTGTTTTCGGTTCTCTTTTTCTGTCTTCATGTTTACGCATATAGCAGATGATTTGACTGGTTTCCTTTTTGAAACAAACCTAATGAAAGGACGCTGCATAACATCCTATATAATATACTGGGATTTGTGACCGGATCCGTAAAATCAGCTGTATGCACAAAATGAATAACCAGTCTATTTAACCGGTGTTGCAGTAAAAAAAGTCCGGTGTCACAGTAAACACTAGTTATTTATGTCTAAGAAATGTCCGAATATTGCATATTAATACGCGTCTGCTTGAATGATTTTGCGTCAACAACTTCTATAATTGATTTTCAGTACGCATGCATTTCAAAATAATTGCTTTTTAACTGAATTTAATAGCGTATTTACGCAGATATGCCTGCTGTTCTGTGTGTGTGTGTGGGGGGGGGATGTGGGTGGGTGGGTGGGTGTGAGTGTGTGTGGGTGGGTGGGGGTGGGTGTGTGTGTGTGTGTGGGGGGGGGGGGTGTACGTGCGTGCGTGCGTGCCTGCGCGTGCGCGCGTGTGTGTGTATTAAAATATATATATTTTTTAAATCATTGTTTACGCAGGGGATTCTCTCATCGCAATAAATAAAGCAGAATTTCTTGTTTAGACCAAACAACAGTCTTTTCAAATACAAAGTGATTAATAAACTAATTCTTCATTCATACATATATCTTGTGGTATCCGAATTCGTGAATGCTCGAATGCATGCAACAGTAATTAAAACTAAAATGTTCAGACCTAGAAATACACTTACACATCTTTAAGGAGCGTAGCTGAATCCAAATATAGTTTAAACACCGTGGCTGTAGGGGCCCGGGGTGCTTGCTCTTCCGGGAACATTTAGAATTGAGTAGTTTCAAAAAGTGACTTTTACAGAGGCGTCAATAGGAGGAGTGGGTTAAATCTTACATGACAAGACAGAACGTTTAAAAAGTCTATCCCTACTTGGCCTTCGAGTGTTTTTCCATTTTGGCCATACTAGTTAATGTTTTACACATGTGCGTAAATGCGTGTCGCTAGCTACGCCCCTGTCTTTGAAAGTTGGCTTGCAAGTTGTAGTCTTAGTAGCTGACGTTAAAATGTTTCATCCACTGCAAACGCACTTCTTCACTGTGAGAAATTGTGTGCAGTTTGTAAGGCTCCCAACAAGGGCAGTTTTATGCAGATTTTTTCTCCTTACCGTTGCACTATTTATAAAGAAATTGTTATTGGAATAAAAAGCAGCATATCACTTCCCTGAACTACTTTCGTATGGCATTATAACTTATTAGTCTATACATGTTCCTAAAATATCGGTCATAAAACAAATCCATGTAATCTAAAATCTTTATTTATCAGTAAAACTTAACAGTACCATAATGACCATCATGAGCAATTGATTCTGTAATCATTGTTGTGTGCAGATCCATCAAAACCGAAAGTAGCGCAATAGTAGATGTGGATACTCTGCCATTTGTGCCTTCTAAAAGATTCCTCATTTGCTATTACACAACCTACATTTTAATTCTAGATCAATGGCATTTTCATGACAGACATGAGGTATCATTTTATTTTCCTCGCACTAACCTTAGGGAACGATTATAAGTAAATTTTAAGCGTAAAATGCCGCACACCACGCAAGCTATTTGCCGAGCAGTCTTCATAACAGTAAAATATATTACTATTCGCCGTACACATCGGAAGCTATTCGCCGTACAACAGTCATACCACATTTATCTGTGCGCCGTACACTCACCTTGTTTTTCTTTTATCAAATTCAAAGCCAATTTTAATCGTATTCTGCAATCAACACTGGCATAAATGTGTATTGGCTGTGTGATGACAAGGAATGTCTGAAATCGTGTGTCGGAGGATTAGAAAAGCGATTGCGAACACGTTTTTGACCTCTTCGCTGCTATCTCGGTTGTACTAATCCGAGAATAATGCACCCAAAATGATTTACATTACGTGCATTTGAATTGATCAGAAACCATGTAATCATTGGTTGATCTATCTACCAGTAATTTCAAACATTGCAATGATAGAATATGTCATAATCTATATAAATATATCGACTTACTAATTCACAGTCAATGAACTTTTCGCTTCACTTAGTAGTTTTACCTAGCTATTTCCGGAGTTGTTGACAGACAGTGCTATAACCATATAAGGATAATCAACCCCGTTCCTGACGGCCTTGTTTTATTTATCGTATCACAACGGTCCAACCATATTGGTAGAGAGTCGTCTATGGATAATTCCAGAAAACTATATGGAAACTACCCAGTGATTTCCACCATATAGTCATATATGGAAACTTAGCATGGTCCTGGTGGTCATGATTTTTACGGTCATGTTGTTTCTTCCGGTGGCCAAAGCAACCAAAGTTCTACATGGATTTCAATTATATGACATATATGAAAGAGGGACTCACAATAGCCATTTCTGTGAACTTTGGTCACCTTTGGCATAGGTGTTTCAGAGGAGTTGAAAGAAAAGTGAATGGACTGACACCGGACGGTGCATTATCACAATAACTCACCAGGATCATATGTTCAGATTAGCTACACCTAAATCACAGTATGACAGTATCAAACAAAATACTCGACGTCTCATCTGAAACTATGTACGCAGGTAATTGTTGCTACGTAACCAATCGGACCAAATGAATAACGCCACTTTTTCATGAATTAAACAACATAGCAAGATTAACCATTTACTCCATAAATACGCCTTCCTGCGCCTTTGCAGACAGAGTAGATCAGACCGATTCTATTGGAGCCGGCTGACGAGGGTATCTGCTTTGTTTTCTTAAGAAATAATAAAGATATCTACATTAAATTTTGCTGCCATGGCCAAAGATGCCTGTCTCCGTGAGCTGGTGTAACAATTAATCTAATTGATATTCATTATGTAATTATTTTGTACATGCATTGTCATGGGGAAAAGGGTTAATCCCCACACAACAGCATAATAATTTAAGAGAGGTCATTATTCGAATGTCGAATTGCGACATCCTCCAAGATTTGATAAAGAAGCATTGCATCTACTATGATGTGGGTCTACAGTGCTTAAAATATCATCATTGCGTATTTAAAACTTATTTTGACCATTTCGTTATTCGGATGTTGAACTGCGAAATATTTCGTTATTCGAATAACGAACTGCGAAATGGCTCTGTATTTAATATATTAATCATTGAATCGACTATGACTGGGGTGTCTAACATATCATCATTGCACAATTATGACTTATTGTGATAATTTCGTTATTCGGAGGTTGAACTGTGAACTACTTCGTTATTCGAATAACAAACAGCGAAATTGCCCCGGATTCTATATATAAATCAACTATGACTGGGGTCTTGTAGTGTCTAAAATATCATCTCTCTCATTTTTGTTTTATAATTTCATTAATCGGATGCTGAACTGCGAACTAGACCGTTATTTCAATTACGATCTGCGAAATATTGCGTTATTCGAATGTCGAACTGCGAAATGGTCCTAAAGTTGAGGAATAAGCTTTGAATCTACTATGATGTAGGTCTAGAGTGTTTGAATATCATCAGTACGCAGTTATAACGGTCAAACCGTTTAGTTATTCTGGAGTTGAACTGCAATATATATCGTTATTCGAATAACGAACTGCAAAATGACTCCGTATTTAATGATATAAACCATCGAGTCAACAATGACTGGGGACTATAATGTCTAAAATATTAGTTCTACTCATTTATTTACTTATTTTGACCAGTTCATTATTTGGAGGTTGAACTGCGAACTAGTTCGTTACTCAAATAACGATCTGTGAAATATTTCGTTATTGAAATGTGGAACTGCGACATCCGCTTAGAGTTGATAAAGAAGCATTGAATCTACAATGATATGGGTCTATAGTGCTTAAAATATCATCATTGCGCATTTATAACTTATTTTGAACATTTCGTTATTCGGAGGATGAACTGCGAAATATTTCGTTATTTGAATAACGAACTGCAAAATGGCTCTGTATTTAATATACAATGTGATAATTATTGAATCTACTATGACTATGTTCTACAGTGTCTAAAACCGCTGTCACACCGTGGTCGCGTTCTCACGGCGATCCCACGGCGTCCAAGAACGTCGAGCTGCGCGCAGTAGTATGGCATGCATCGCTGCGGTAGCGCAGTGGCATCCCCAGTAAACGCTGTGGGATCGCATAGAACGCCGAGCGACGGCGAGCACTTTGAGCATGCTTTTAGTTGAGTCTGAGCTCGTTCGCAAGTTTTTGATTGGTCAGATTTGAACCTCTGGCTCAAATCTGACCAATCAAAAGCTTGAGAACTCAAATCTGGCCAATGAAAAGCTTGAGAACGAACTCAGACTCAACTAAAAAGCTTTATAAGCATGGACCCTAGTAAGAGAGCAGTGGTTTATCATGTGGTCGCCGTAGCAGCGCAGTAAGGTCTCCTACAACACAAATTTTCGCAATGCCGTGCAATCGCAGTGGCATCGCGGCTAGGTGTGAAAGTATATATAAACATATCAACATTGCACATTTATGACTCATTGTGACCATTTCGTTATTCGGATATTGAACTGTGATATGTCCCGATTTAATAAAAAAAAATCTCCGAGTCCACTATGACTGGGGTCTACAGTGTCTAAAATATATCTGCTCATTTAATTCCTTTTTTACCATTTCGTTAGTCAGATGTTGAACTGCGAACTAGTTTGCTGTTCATGTGACGGTCTACGAAATATTTCGTTATTCGAATGTCGAACTGCAAAATGCTCCTATATTTAACCACAGGGGTTTGGACCGCTTCTTGGGGGTCTATATGTACTATATATAATAACAAGGGTTCCAACTAGCAGAACGGATATCCATGTACCACGAGTACAAATATGACTGTAACCCTTACAATTTAAATGATAATTTCGTAATTATTTCGGCTATTGAAAGCCAATATATTTTTCTATCAAATAAATATAATCTTATAACGGTAACTTATGAACAAGTATCAATCCAACAATGATTTTTCCAAAATTTCGCGTGTTTTTAGGGTCATTGACAAACGTTCATTCACACCGGTTTCACTATATCACAGCAATAACCTGGCAAATTGCAGTTAAGAAAATGGCGTGGTTCAATAAAACGAATCAATTATATCACCCACCTCCATTTTTAGTCCCCAGCAACAAAAGAATGATGTAAAACTAGCGAGTTTTGTCAGTTTGCTTCAAATCGTCGAGGAAGGAGCCATTATACGTGACGTCACGGATTTCCCAACTTTTCCTTCGCTCATCCAATGAAATGGCTCCATTCAAATTTGTTGCAAAACGGCACCATCCGAAATAGAAACATAACGACAGACGGAAAGGCTGCTTTTGCTGGTTACTTACTTATTAAGATGACAAAACAAATGGAGATTGGTGATATAATTGGGTTGTTTTATTGAACCACGCCATCTTTTGAACTGAAAATCGCCAGGTTATGGTTGTGATATAGTGAAACCGTGGTGAACGAACGTTTATCAATGACCCAGAAAACACGTGGAATTTTGAGAAAATCGTTGTTGGATTGATAATTGTGCATAGGTTATTGTAGCCGGGTAGAGATTATGGTGAATTAAGTTGATAGGCTTTACTGTGTGGCTTGGTAGCTCAGTCGGTAGAGTGTTGGCATGGTAAGCCAGAGGCCCTGGGTTCGAATCCCAGTCGAGTCACAACTTTTTCACCATGTTACATTTGGCGCCCAGCGTAAATAACCCATAAGGTGGTTTATATGAAGATAATATGAAGATTATAGGAAGATAATGTGTAGTAATAAGAAACTCGTGGAGTGTTCTTTGAGTAAGAATTAGGGACGAATTCTTGTGTAGAGGGGGTGTGTGTGTAGCCGGGTAGAGATTATGGTGAATTAAGTTGTTAGGCTTTACTGTGTGGCTTGGTAGCTCAGTCGGTAGAGTGTTGGCATGGTAAGCCAGAGGCCCTGGGTTCGAGTCCCAGGCGAGTCACAACTTTTTCACCATGTTACATTATCGTCAGAATGGAAAAGTAGTAAAGTCAAGCAGGCAAAGCCACATACAAGACGCAACCACCACCAAAACACCGATAGACAACATGACAACCACATACACACACAGCCACACACCCAAACGCACACTCACACACGAGATAACACAGAAAACATCAACAGACACACAAGAACTAGACAAACACTCCACACATGAACAAAATCACAAGCACAAAGACGTAAGGCAACCAAAAGGAAAGGTGACAAAGAGAGTACCGCCTTGGCACGGTCAGTAGCAAAAACACCACTGGGGGTTTAAACCGGTTAACGGACGTCCTAACCTCACACTTCTCTCAGAGTCACCTTAGCTTTACAAATAGTGTAAATAAAGGTATCCCCGCCGGACTTACCCACAACATAGACGACGGTGAACAAATGGCAACATGTAAAACATAGCATAATAATTGTGACAATCCGTCAAATATGTACTCAATGACTTTGCTGAAGTCAGAGCACCTGCAGGTAAGCCGTTAAGGGCACGACAGGGAAAATGCAATACATGAGTCTGGTAACCTCATCCCGTATCCGAGTTTAAGAGTATACCATCATAGAGTACTACCCTCGGCATGTCATCGCGCAAGCAAAGAGGGGAGCGTAGCTACCGACTGTAAAAGGGTCGATAACCAAACATGCAGTGCGTTGCAATATAATGGGCCTTTCTTCGTAAATGTTTTAATGCGTTTTATAAACAAATCATAGATTATATTTAGTTGATAGTAAAATATATTAACTTTCAACAGCCGAAAGAATTACAAAATTATCATTGAAATTGCAAGAGTTACATTCATATTTGTATCAGTCGTACATGTATGTCCGTTCTGCTAGTTGGAACCCTTGTTATTATATAGTACATATAGACCCCGATAAAGCGGTCCAGATCCCTGTGGATTTAACAAAGAAGCTTTGAATCTACTATTATGCGGATCTATACTGCTTAAAATATCATCGCTGTGCAATTTATTTTGACCATTTGGTTATTCGGAGAATAAACTGCGAAATATTTCGTTACTCGAATAAGAAACTGCGTAATGGCTCCGGATTATATATAATCTTTGGATCCGTTGAGAATGGGGTCGACAATATCGAAAATACGATCAGCTCAATCATTATTTAATTTGACCATTTCGTTATTCGGATGTTCAATTGCGAACCATTTCATTATTCGAATGATGAACTGTGAAATGCCTCCGGATTTAATATAATCATGGAATCCAGTAAGATTGGGATCTCCAGTGTCTAAAATATCACATGTTCTCATTTATAGTTTAGTTTGACTATTTCATTACTGAGATGCTGAACTGCGAACTACTTCGTTATTCAAATGACGAACTGTGTACTATTTTGTTGTTCGAATATCGAACTACAAAATGGCCCTATAATTTTTAATCCAGGCTGATTTGGGTCTACAGTGTCTAGAATATCATCATTGCACGTTTATAACTTCTGTTGGACCATTTCGTTATTCGGAGGTTAAACTGAGAACTAGTTCGTTGTTCGAATAACGAACAGCGAAATATTCTCAGTAATTGATATAAAGGCTTTGTATCCAGTCTCACTGGGGTCTACAGTGTCCAGAATATCATCCCTGCTCTTTAATAACTTATTTTGACCAGTTCGTTATTCGGGATTTGAACTGCGAATTAGTTCGTTGTTCGAATAACGAACTACGAAATGGCTCCGGATTGTATAGATAAGATTTGTTTCAACTATGACTTGGGTCGACAGTGTCTAGAATATATTGGGATGTTGAACTACGGACTATTTCGTTGTTTGAATGACAAACTGCAAAATGGCCCGATCATCCACGGTGGATCGGTTCTACAGTATCTACACTATACACGTAATTACTGCAAATTACAGCTTTAATGACCATTTCGTTATTCGCAAGTCAAATTGGGAACTGTTTCTTTATTCGCGTGTGAATAACGAACTGCGAACTATTTTGTAGTTCGTTATTCGAATAACGAACTGCAAACTGGCAGCCAACGTAACTCTGCCCTGTTTTCAAACACGTGAAAAAGGTTTCTATCAGGTAAAAGTTCACGAAAGTGTACCTCTCAGTGCATGTGAAATTGCCTGTTTCTGCGTTGTCACACTGACATTTGAAATCGCATCCATCATCTCAGCTTTGACCTTGAAAATACTTAACTCCCTTGTAAAGACAGTATAACCCTAGAAGAGAAAAATAGCATTGACGTCTTCAAAATCTTAAGACGACTGAAATGAAATCTAAATCTGGGTCTTTAAAAGAGGTGGTAAATTTAATGCAGGTGTAACGAAATACCTACAGTTTCTAAGCATTGCCTTAACACTGCATTACTTAATTACCTGGTGTTTTTTTTAGATTCCTGTGTTCAATAAATGATCATGGCCGCTTAAGAAAGGTTCTGCTGTATAATTACAGTATCAAGCAATCTGTACCTGGATGTCACGTCAGTATCTACCCACTATCTCATCAGGATCATATCTAACTCCATCATTTAGTTGGCACACATTTATTGTTGTCGTGCGAAGAATAAATCCTCATGCTAAGCGTGCCTTTACTCGATTTAAAAATAGCCTGGATCCAGGTTAGACGCCGAGTAACTCGGAATATCATCATCATACAAGCTGTTTGACACTCTGCCAATAGTTATTCTTAGGAAATAACGAATGGTAAATCAGTGAATATTTTAGCAAATCAGAGATTGAGCAGACATTTAATATTCAGCAGAAAAGGGTTAACCCATCCCATAGCATTCCCCATGCTGTCCCAATTTTCGTCAGCGAAAATGTTTTTCTAATTCAGAATTGATAGCTGTCATTCTCCATTTCTTGTCAAATATGAAGTAGCAATGCAAACCATCTGAATGCTGACTTTTCAAAGTGGAATGTTCAATAAATATAAAAAGAGAGTAACTATATTGAATGAAGAAATTGCAGGACCTGGTCAGAGGGCTCTTCTGATCTAGGTCTACACTTTTTCACAAAACAATGTAGATCTACACAAGTTTCCTGCATTCAAAAGCTTAACCATTTACTCCATAAATATTCCTTTCTGTGCCTTTACAAACAGAGTAGACCCAGATCAGACTGCTCCTATAGGAGAGTCGTCTGGTCAGGGTCTGCTTTGTTTGTTTATGATCTAAAATAGATACAATTTTTTCAGTTTCTGCCATGGCCAAAAGATTTAGTGTTCATATGCTACAACCTAGTTAATATTCATGATAACATTATTTCTTACATGAATATTCACAAAGTAAAGGTTTAAACAGCTTGAATAATGATAAGGCTTACTCGGTTCTCATCTGGATCTAAACCCAATGCAAAGATTGTCACGAATTCGCTTGTAGCCATCTAAAGATTAATGTCGCATCTGTGATTACCTATGCAAACAGTTTGGATCCAGATGAGACGGCAAGTAACTCGACGGCTCATCAGGATCCAAACTCTTTGTTACTGTGACATTTAATGATGAAAAATGTAGCAGGAAACACAATTTGGCAGGGACAGAGTTAATGAATTGTTGTATGTACAGGGTGTCCCAGAAAAAATGCAACCCAATTTCAATTCCTTATTACAGAGCTCCCTCCCTACAACGGCCCTCTCAATAACTGTTCCCTCCTTACAACAACGAATGTCACCGTTTCCGAAACAACAAGGCTCTAGAAACTACTTTTCCCATTGTATTTTCTTTATGCCTCCATCAAACCCTATGTTGTGAACTTGTGACCACTCTTTACTAACATCACGTGGTTTGAAAATTTAACCATACAATCACGTCGAACTCCGCTGTGGAATATATATTAAGATTTTACTCAATAACACCTTTGCAAATTGAGTAGACCAGATCAGATGACTCATGCAGGAGCCGTCCTATCAGGGTCCGCTCTGATAAGACGGCTCCTGCATGATGATGTGTGGTTAAATTTTCAAACCACGTGATGTTAGTTCATCTACTGTCAGCTATATAATAATGTAGAGTCATGTTTTTTCTCATTTTAAATTCTCTGGACAGAATGGCACCTTTATACATATTTCTTGCTCTTTTTGCCTGTGGCATGGCAAGGCCAGAGCCAGGTTTGTTTCTTTATTCGATAAGTATATTGTACGTTGGCATGGCATAAATGTTACTAAATGATAAAGGTGAAGAAGAAGAAGAAGAAGAAGATGATGATGATGATGATGATGATGATGATGATGATGATGATGATGACGTTGTTGTCCTGGTTTTTGTTGATGATAATGTTTATTAAGAATGACGACAGTGATACTGGCAACGACGACTATGACGACGACATGACGATGACGACGACGACGATGATGATGATGAATGTAGGAGCCGTCTGATAAAGTTCTGCTCTGTTTGCTTATGAAATAATATAGATTCTACAGTATTTGCAATGGATAAATACTCCTGTGTTCAAATGTCGTTATAAAATTGTAGCCAATTAATATGATCATGATATAATTATTTCTTACATGAATATTCATTGAGTGAATGGGTAAAACTATGGAAGAAAACTTTGCTGTGAAAGTAGAAAAGGGTGGCATTTATTTACATACAAAAATTCATTAACTCTGTCCCTGCCAAATTTTGTTTCCTGCTACATTTTTCATCATTAATTGTCACAGTAACAAAGAGTTTGGATCCTGATGAGCCGTCGAGTTACTTGCCGTCTCATCTGGATCCAAACTGTTTGCATAGGTAATCACAGATGCGACATTAATCTTAAGATGGCTACAAGCGAATTCGTGACAATCTGCATTGAATTTAGATCCAGATGAGCACCGAGTAAGTCTTATCATTGTTCAATTGTTTAACCCTTTACTCCGTGAATATTCATGTAAGAAATAATGTTATCATGAATATTAACTAGGTTAAATGCTGTAGCACGTGGACACTAAATATTTTGGCCATGGAAGAAACTGAAAAATCGTATCTATTTTATATCATAAGCAAACAAAGCAGACTATGACCAGACGGCACCTATAGGGGCAGTCTGATCTGGGTCTACTATGTTTGTAAAGGTATAGAAAGGAGTATTTATGGAGCAAAGGGTTAAGCTTTTGAATGCAGGAAACTTGTGTAGATCTACATTGTTTTGTGAAAAAGTGTTGACCTAGATCAGAATAGCCCCCTGACCAGGTCCTGCACTTTTTTCATTCAATATACACTCTTTTTATATTAATTGAACATCCCACTTTGAAAAGTCAGCATTCAGATGGTTTGCATTGCTACTTCATATTTGATAAGAAATGGAGAATGACAGCTTTCAATTCTGAATTAGAAAACTATTTTCACCGACGAAAATGGTGACAGCATTGGGAATGCTATGGGATGGGTTAACCCTTGTCTGCTGAATATTAAATGTCTGATCAATCTCTGATTTGCTAAAATATTCACTGATTTACCATTCGTTATTTCCTAAGAATAACTATTGGCAGAGTGTCAAACAGCTTGTATGATGATGATATTCCGAGTTACTCGGCGTCTAACCTGGATCCAGGCTATTTTTAAATCGAGTAAAGGCACGCTTAGCATGAGGATTTATTCTTCGCACGACAACAATAAATGTGTGGCAACTGAATGATGGAGTTAAATATGATCCTGATAAGATAGTGGGTAAATACTGACGTGACATCCAGGTCCAGATTGCTTGATACTGTAGTAATACAGCAGAACCTTTCTTAAGCGGCCATGATCATTTATTGAACACAGGAATCCCAAACACAGGTACAGTAAACCTCCTCTAATGCGACCATTTAATGAACAAACATAGCTGTCTTTATAAGCAGGTGGTTGCTTAATGCAGGACGAAAGTTATGCGGAAAGCTCCTATAGGAGCTTTCTGCATAACTTTCGTCCTGCATTAAGCTACCACCTGCCGTTGGCACTGTGAATTATGCCTCTTTTTTGGTGGTCGCATTAGAGGGGTTTTACTGTAATTAATTAATGCAGTGTCAACGCAATGCAGAACACTCTAATAGAAACTGTAGGCATTTTGTTACACCTGCATTAAATTTACCACCTGTTTTAAAGACCCAGATTAAGATTTAGATTCAATCAAGATTTTGAAGAAGTCAATATGCTATTTTTCTCTTCTAGGGTTATACTGTCTTTACAATGGAGTTAAGTATTTTCAAGGTCACAGCTGGGATGATGGTTGCGAGTTCAAATGTCGGTGTGACAACGCAGAAACAGGCAATTTCACATGCACTGAGAGGTACGCTTTCGTGAACCTTTACCTGATAGAAACCTTTCTTCACGTGTTTGAAAACAGGGCAGCATTAACCCTTCGCTTGCTGAATTTTAAAATACATTTCTCCTTCTTTACCCATGCCCTGTTGTATAATTACATATATCTTCACTGTGTAGAAGTATTTCGCTGTGCAATCACTGCTGTGGAGTGCGCACTGGTTGCACAATCAACTTGTAAATAGTGCAGACCCTGATGAGACAGCTCCTGCAGGAGCTGTCTCATCTGGGTCTTCACTATTTACAGGTACGTATATTGACGTGAATAGCAAGCGAAGGGTTAAGTTGGCTGCCAGTTTGCTTTGAATAACGAACTGCGAAATAGTTCGCAGTTCGTTATTCACACGCGAATAACGAAATAGTTCCCAATTTGACTTGCGAATAACGAAATTGTCATTAAAGCTGTAATTAGCAGTAATTACGTGTATAGTGTAGATACTGTAGAACCGATCCACCGTGGATGATCGGGCCATTTTGCAGTTTGTCATTCAAACAACGAAATAGTTCGTAGTTCAACATCCCAATATATTCTAGACACTGTCGACCCAAGCCATAGTCAAAACAAATCTTATCTATACAATCCGGAGCCATTTCGTAGTTCGTTATTCGAACAACGAACTAATTCGCAGTTCAAATTCCGAATAATGAAATGGTCAAAATAAGTTATTAAAGAGCAGAGATGACACTGTAGACCCCAGTGAGACTGGATACAAAGCCTTTATATAAATTACTGAGAAGATTTCGCTGTTCGTTATTCGAACAACGAACTAGTTCTCAGTTTAACCTCCGAATAACGAAATGGTCCAACAGAAGTTATAAACGTGCAAAGATGATATTCTAGACACTGTAGATTCAAATCAGCGTGGATTAAAAATTCTAGGGCCATTTCGTAGTTCGATATTTGAACAACAAAATAGTGCACAGTTCGTCATTTGAATAACGAAGTAGTTCGCAGTTCAACATCTCAGTAATGAAATAGTCAAACTAAACTATAAATGAGCAAATGTGATATTTTAGACACTGGATATCCCAATCTTACTGGATTCCATGATTATATTAAATCCGGAGGCATTTCACAGTTCATCATTCGAATAATGAAATGGTTCGCAATTGAACATCCGAATAACGAAATGGTCAAACTAAATAATGATTGAGCTGATCGTATTTTCGATATTGTCGACCCCATTCTCAACGGATCCAAAGATTATATATAATATATATAATCCGGAGCCATTACGCAGTTTGTTATTCGAATAACGAAATATTTCGCAGTTTATTCTCCGAATAACTAAATGGTCAAAATAAATTTCACAGCGATGATATTTTATGCACTATAGATCCGCATAATAGAAGATTCAAAGCTTCTTTGTTAAATCCACAGGGATCTGGACCGCTTCATCGGGGTCTATATGTACTATATAATTATATAGTACATATAGACCCCCAAAAAGCGGCCCAAACCCCTGTGGTTAAATCGAGGAGCATTTTGCAGTTCGACATTCGAATAACGAAATATTTCGTAACCGTCACATGAACAACAAACTAGTTCGCAGTTCAACATCTGACTAACGAAATGGTAAAAAGGAAATTAAATGAGCAGATATATTTTAGACACTGTAGACCCCAGTATTAGTGGACTCGGATATTTTTTTTTATCAAATCCGGACATATCACAGTTCAACATCCGAATAACGAAATGGTCACAATGAGTCATAAATGTGCAATGTTGATATGTTTATATATACTTTCACACCTAGCCGCGTTGCCACTGCGATTGCACGGCGTTGCGAAAATTTCCGTTGTAGGAGACCTCACTGCGCTGCTACGGCGACCACACGATGACCCACTGCGCTCTTACCAGGGTCCATGCTTATAAAGCTTTTTAGATGAGTCTGAGTTCGTTCTCAAGCTTTTGATTGGTCAGATTTGTGTTCCAGAGGCTCAAATCTGACCAATCAAAGACTTGAGAACGAACTCAGACTCAACTAAAAGCATGCTCAAAGTGCTCGCCGTCGCTCGGCGTTCTATGCGATCTCACCGCGTTTACTGGGGATGCCACTGCGCTACCGCAGCGATGCATGCGATCAGTACTGCGCGCAGTTCGACGTTCTTGGACGCCGTGGGATCGCCGTGAGAACGCGACCACGGTGTGACAGGGGTTTTAGACACTGTAGAACATAGTCATAGTAGATTCAATGATTATCACATTGTATATTAAATACAGAGCCATTTTGCAGTTCGTTATTCAAATAACGAAATATTTCGCAGTTCATCCTCCGAATAACGAAATGTTCAAAATAAGTTATAAATGCGCAATGATGATATTTTAAGCACTGTAGACCCATATCATTGTAGATTCAATGCTTCTTTATCAACTCTAAGCGGATGTCGCAGTTCCACATTTCAATAACGAAATATTTCACAGATCGTTATTTGAGTAACGAACTAGTTCGCAGTTCAACCTCCAAATAATGAACTGGTCAAAATAAGTAAATAAATGAGTAGAAATAATATTTTAGACACATTATAGTCCCCAGTCATTGTTGACTCGATGGTTTATATCATTAACCCTTTACCCAATAGCCTGTTTCTAGTTTTGAAGACATATGACCACTTAAAGCAGGTTGAAAGTAAAGCAGAATGCGCCTTAAGGCGCATTCTGCTTTACTTTCAGCCTGCTTTAAGCTACCACCTACTAGGATATAGAAAATATTTATTATGCAATATGTTCATGACTGTATGAATTTGAACTATTTTCTTCAGCGGAGGAATAAATCAAACACGCTTAAAGCGGCTTCTATCAGGTAAAGGGTTAAATACGGAGTCATTTTGCAGTTCGTTATTCGAATAACGATATAAATTGCAGTTCAACTCCCGAATAACTAAACGGTTTGACCGTTATAACTGCGTACTGATGATATTCAAACACTCTAGACCTACATCATAGTAGATTCAATGCTTCTTTATCAAATCTTGGAGGATGTCGCAATTCGACATTCGAATAATGACCTCTCTTAACCCTTCGCTTGCTATTCACGTCAATATACGTACCTGTAAATAGTGAAGACCCAGATGAGACAGCTCCTGCAGGAGCTGTCTTATCAGGGTCTGCACTATTTACAAGTTGATTGTGCATCCAGTGCACTCCACAGCAGTGATTGCACAGCGAAATACTTGTACACAGTGAAGATAAATGTAATTATACAACAGGGCATGGGTAAAGAAGGAGAAATCTATTTTAAAATTCAGCAAGCGAAGGGTTAAATTATTATGCTGTTGTGTGGGGATTAACCCTTTTCCCCCATGACAATGCATGTACAAAATAATGACATAATGAATATTAATTAGATTAATTGTTATACCAGCTCACGGAGACGGGCATCTTTGGCCATGGCAGCAATTTTAATGTAGAATCATGTCTTTATTATTTCTTAAGAAAACAAAGCAGACCCTGGTCAGCCGGCTCCTATAGAATCGGTCTGATCTACTCTGTCTGCAAAGGCGCAGAAAGGCGTATTTATGGAGTAAAGGGTTATTCTTGCTATGTTGTTTAATTCATGAAGAAGTGGCGTTATTCATTTGGTCCGATTGGTTACGTAGCAACAATTACCTGCGTAAATAGTTTCAGATGAGACGTCGAGTATTTTGTTTGATACTGTCATACTGTGATTTAGGTGTAGCTCATCTGAACATATGATCCTGGTGAGTTATTGTGATAATGCACCGTCCGGTGTCAGTCCATTCACTTTTCTTTCAACTCCTCTGAAACACCTATGCCAAAGTTCACAGAAATGGCTATTGTGAGTCCCTCTTTTATATACATGTATGTCCAAAGAATTGAAATCCATGTAGAACTTTGGTTGCTTTGGTCACCGGAAGAAACAACATGACCGTAAAAATCATGACCACCAGGACCATGCTAAGTTTCCATATATGACTATATGGTGGAAATCACTGGGTAGTTTCCATATAGTTTTCTGGAATTATCCATAGGCGACTGTTGTGATACGATAAATAAAACAAGGCCGTCATGAATGGGGTTGATTTCCCTTATATGGTTATAGGGTAACTTTAAAAATCTTCTCTGAAACCCCTAGGCAGAATTCAATATAATTTTGCAGGAATTATCCTTAGTTGACACTACCAAAATTGCCTTAGTAATATTTATTCATAAAAAGAATATCCACCACACACATGGCTAATTTTCCATATATGATGTTTAACATTGCAACAAAATCTACGTCCAAAACCATTGGGCAGAGTTCAATGCTGCATGTATCTAGGTGACACTATACCTAAATTGTCCAAGCCCCTGGGTTCATTACAAAACGTGACGGCAAGGGACAAGGCTAAATTATCTAATATGGCTGCTTATATAGGTGGAATTAAGAGGAATATTCTCTTAAATTATTGAACAGATTTAAACATATATTGCTTTTGTAACCCTTTACCAAAATTGCCCAAACCAATATGATTAACTAAAATATTGCTAAAACGGGCTGGGCTTATTTTCCTTACAGTGCTATTTTTTTTACCAAATCCTCTTCTCTGAAACCATTGGCTGGATTTCAATAAAGGTTTTAGGAATATTCCTTAGGTGACCCTTTACCACTTACTGTTGCAAAAACCACACGGTCATCATGGATTGTACTAAATACATGTATCTGAACATGGCTTCATAGGATAATTTTGTAGGACTTGTCCTAGATTAAGCTTTGTCAAGAGTGCTGACATAGTGTGATTAATGAAAATACATGGCTACCAGGTGGTAAGCTTCTTGCTACATTTTAAATAATTGGACCAATATTTTGATAGTCACAATAGAGCACGTGACATAGGTGATCGGTATAAGGCCATCATAGTTCTCTCGATTTAAAGATAAACAACAAAAAACAAGCAAAACTTTGACAGATGACAAACTTGGCAAACGGCAATGGGTAGTAACGAAAGAGTTGAAAGGGACATTCACCATTTAATGATTTTTTACCCAGATTCTCTGTCGAAAAAAACCGCATACCTGTATATTGTTGCAGTAAAATCCCTCTAATGCGACCACCAAAAAAGAGGTCTAATTCTAGGACGTAAAGGCAAGTGGTAGTTTAATGCAGGACGAAAGTCTCCTTTAGGAGCTTTCTATATTACTTTCGTCGTGCAATAAACAATCACATGCGTTTATAGATTCCTATGCTTATAATAAGGTGGTCGCTTTATATGGGTTAGATGTGTTTTATGGTAAATATTTTGTGCCAGAGAACAATTAGCCGTTAATTCTGCTAAATAGTGGCGGATCGGAATCTACAATGTTTTCAAATGTAAGAGGTTTCGGGGTATCCCATGACTCCGACCAAAACATGTTTGCTACTCTATTATACATTACCTACATATGTCAAATCACGTGAATTGTTGTCTCTAATCGGTGAATGAATTAACTTTAAAACACATAAAATGTTTACAGTTGTGGTATGTTATACATGTACATGCAACCGATGTATATCTTTTCAGATGCGCGTCAAATACATTATCGACAGATTGCAAGTCCATCGCTGAACCTTTAGATCCTTGCTGTGTGGTCCCAATATGCCCCCTATAGCAAGCCCTGTAGATCCCATGCCAACTTGACAGAGACTAGGCTCAAAGATTTTGAACGAATGATCTATAACCAAAATTGACAGATTGTTTTTATGTTGTGTGTATTGCCAACCTTTTGAGTCTCTAATAAATGTAGAAAGTATCTTTGGTATATTGATCTGTTTTATTACCATGGACATTAGTCTATTTCTTAAGGTGAGTTGAACTGGAAAGCGCAGTTCTATACTTAGTAATAGAGGGTTAATGCACGTTATTCGGGCAATAACATCTGCAGTCTCCCGAGGGGCTGTTATTGCCCCGAGCCCGAAGGCAACAGCAGTCCCAAGGGATACTGTTGATGTTATTGTTCGAAATAAACATGTATTATCGCTATTTTTGCATACATCTTTTTACTGCTTTCCTGTGATTATTTAACTGTTCAAATACAACCAAAACTATATGCTTTTTCTTTGACAGTTCATTCAATTAATGTTGTTATCGGGGCACTGCTAAAACGTTGTAGTACCCGTGTCTACTGTCTCGCGCACTTAATAATTTATAATTAAAACTGGTCAACAACAGCGCGTGAGCACGAGAATCTTCTTGTTAATACATTGTACATGTACATGGGTAATCGGGACTACAACAACACGCTTTATGCAAGAATTCTGCCTTAGCTAAAATTAAATTTGTTCATATACCATTATAAAAATGCATGTAACTAATATCAATGATGTAAATATGTGTTACATGTGTCATAATAGGACTATCGCGCAAAATACTACGAGAGTACCAGGGTTCTCTTGTAATTGGCGTTAGGAGTATTTCTATCGATGTTTTGGTGAAGGTGGCGTTTTTTGTGTGACTTTTCCTGCTTGACTTTACTACTTTTTCATTTAGGAATCTTGTAAAGCGCGTGGTCTGATTGCAACATACCTTGAGGGTGGTATGCATGCGATTGGTCTTACTGTTATATTTATGGGTATTGTGCATACACCTGTAGATATATTTAGTCTGTTACGTCCGGAAACTGCTCATGCCATCTTGTGTTATAGTTTGTGTTGTGCAAATATGCCAGGGATATACATGTATTGGTATTCTTGTAATTCTTTTACTGTCCAACAAGGGGGTCATGGCGGCCACTCATTTGACTCTATAGACCACGCGATCCATTTGGTACAGAAACCATTGGTTGGATTGTATAAGAATATAGTCAATATACGAAGTATTTTACCCATGCTCCTGTAGGCCATGCAATTTGACAAATAGTACCAGCTTGAACTATTAAGGTAAATTAGTTACCAAGGAACATACCTGTTAAATTGTACTGAAAGCTGGCCGGTCGTTTTTATAGGATAGAAGACAACACTTGCCCGTCCGTTCGAAAGTCCGGCAAATGGTGTTTTGAAATATTCAATAAAACGTTAGTCTTGTCGCTGACAGTCATGTTTTAACGAATGATGGAAAACTTCTGGTAAACAGTCACCTAAACGAAATTATTATGAAACCTGCCATTTATTTCGCTCAAGAATATTATCAAGGCGTTTAGTTTTGTTTCCATTGCCAAGACAACCAGAGGAATAAAATGAACAACTCTTTGGACAAAACTGAAAGAGACCCTCATAAGGACCATTTCTGTGAACAAGTAGCCCCGCTGTTACAGAGATTGTTTTCAGAAATTTGTTTATGACAATGCATGATTAAAATGATCGACAGAAACAGCACTATCACAACAGCCCATCTTGAGCTGGGATGAAACAGTCAATTTGTGGACGACAGAAATAGCAGGATCACAACAGCTCATATTGTGGAGTTCATGCTCAGATCTGACGGGATAAACATTCCAATATGTAGACGACAAAAACAGAAGTATCACAATAGCTCATATTGTGGAGTTCATGCTCAGATCTGATGGGATAAACATTCCAATATGTAGACGACAAAAACATAAGTATCACAATAGCTCATGCTGAGCACTTTATGCTCATGTGATTTAAAATGCAAATATATACTATCACTATAGTTCACCTTGAGCACCAATTTCAATGTGTGAATGACAGAAATAACACGGTCACAATAGCTCACCTTGAGCACTTCATACTCCAATATAAATGTGTGGATGACAGAAACAACACCGTCACAATAGCTCACCTTGAGCACTTCATACTCAGGTGGGATGCCAATATCAATGTGTGAATGACAGAAACAACACCCCCACAATAGCTCATCTTGAACACTTCATACTCAGATGGGATGCCAGTATCAATGTGTGAATGACAGAAACAACACCGTCACAATAGCTCATCTTGAACAATTCATGCTCAGGTGGGATGCCAATATCAATGTGTGGATGACAGAAACAACACCGTCACAATAGCTCACCTTGAGCACTTCATACTCAGGTGGGATAAAATGTAGTTAATTTGTAGGGACATGGTTGGTTGTGTTGATCAACGTCCATTTGTGCGAACTATGAGCTAATTGGATGCCCAAGAGAGAGAGAGGAGAGGATACAAAGAAACCAGGGCGCGACGCCCTACCCTTATTATTGATAAGTTTCTTTGGTCTATATAATAATAAGAGTAGGAGCATATGAAATAGTTTAGTTATGCAGGTTTTAGGTAGTGGTGCCTTGGCAATGTCGAGAAAGTAACCCATCTACTCAAATGACTGAAATGAGGCAAACAGAGAACAACTAAATCAAATACTAACAAAAGTCTTTCTTTATGACTTTAAAGTACGTATCACAGAATAATGATTTTTCTTCTATTTTAACATGATTTGAATGACAAATACATCAACAGATTTTGTCTTCACAACATCAAACTGTAATGTGTCGAGACTAATGAGACATACCATAATTACCTAACATATTAAGACAATTTTTGGCAAATAATGCATGCCCAGGCCAAACTGCCCATCAAGGAGCCATTTGATCACTGATAAGGGTTTCCAATAATTGCTACTCTGTTAGTGACATATAAAGTCATTAACTCTTTCCTCCATAAATACGTCTTTGCAAACAGAGTAGACCCAGATCAAATGGCTCCTATGGGAGCCATCTGATCAGGGTCTGCTCTGTTTACTAATGGAATAATATAGATATGATTCTTACAGTTTATTGCCATGGTCAAAAAATAGTGTGTGCATGTGCTATAATAACAATCAATGAAATTAATATTATATTATTACTGTCATTATTTCTTACATGAATATTCATGGAGAAAAGGGTTAAACGTACCAAATTGACCTTATTAGCTTTACAAATCAGTGGAAAAGGAGGAGGAATATTTAGAGTAAATATGGTACACCAAACCATGTTCAAAGCCTGATGATAAATAAACCAAAAAGGACTACTAATGATACAAATGGTTAAAGTTAAAAGAGCAGTTCAAGATGTGCTTGATTACACAAGCAAAATTTTGAAATGTAAATATTCAAAACCAATCAAGTGGTCACTATTAACCCTTTCCCTCTATTTGACACCAGGATCCAAGCCGTTTGACAGTAGGTCAATAGTTTCTCAAAAGCTTGTGCCATGACACTTTGTCAAAAGCGTCTCAAACGCTTAACTGAATAACCGGGTAAAGGTTAGCAGATTATTTCCACTGTGGTTCTTACCATTGTTCCTTGTCATGACATGATTTTCCTTCATTCTTGTGCTTAGAAAGATGTTCCCAAAAACAAGCAACGAGTACCTTACATATGTAATGTCTGCTGTAATTACCCTACGTATTCAAACAGACAAACTAAGGCAATAGTACCGACACTTCAATATTACCCTACGCATTCTAACAGGCAAATAGTGTAGACCCAGTTCAAACAACTTCTGAAGGAGCCATTTAATCAGGGTTTAACCCTTTCCATGTTCTGTATCCATGCAAGAAATAATGACAACATGAATATTTATTAGCTCAATTTTTAATAATATTTACTTTTCAAGGGAAATATTTGCTTTGACAAAAACTGTAAAATCAGATCTATATTATATCAAAAGCAAACAGAGCAGACCCTGATCAGACGGCTCCTATAGGAGCCATCTGATCTGGGTCTTCTCTGTTTGCAAATGCGTGAAAACACGTTTATATGAGGGAAAGGGTTATACTAGTTGCTACTCAATTAGATTTCCGGTAATGTTCCTTATCATTGCATGGTTTTCATTCAACATGTCCTGTTTGTCCTTACAAACATGTTCCCCAAAACAAACAATAGTACCCTACTTAACCACTTCCTACTCTAATTATCCTGACTATACGAACAGACAAACTTGTAAATAGTGCAGACCCAGAACAAACGACTTCTGAATGAGCCGTTTGGTCTGGTTTAACACTATTTGCTGCTTTGTCAGTATAATTTAAGTTATCAAAATGGTGCCAAATTGAATTATTCAGTTTTACAAAACCAGCAGATATGGGAGACTGGGCGTCCAAATACTTGGGTTAATTAGGATAGAAAGTAGCATAATTATGGCAGCAAATATGGTAATTAAGACAGAACGTAGAGTAATTAGGGTAAGGACAATTACCATAGTACCACTAATGCTACAGAGATAACACTTGTGAATAGTATTTTCTACCATCTACATAAGTAAATGCAACCATCAAACAAGAGCCGCATGTGGCGCAAACTCTCGTCTGATTTGGTGCTTGTCCAGTTAAATTAAAAAAATTGAAAACAAAGGGCCACAACTCCAAAATACTGAAATCAAGAGTTATGGTTCTTATGTAGGGGCCTTCCCTTCAATGAGAGCTACTAACCTATGAAGTTTCATGTTGATACCTCTTATACTTTTCTGAGCTACATTAAAGTTTTTGCACGCCGACAACGATGACGACAATGACAATGCCTACGACTTAGTGATCACAATAGCTCGACTTTTCTTCGAAACAGACGAGCTAAAAAGGAGGTTTAATACTAAATTATAGCGGCAGGTGGTAGCTTAATGCAGGATGAAAGTTATGGAGAATACTCCTGCAGGACTTTCGTCTTGCATGAAGTAACCATCTGCTTTAAAAGATGCCAATGTGTAGTCATTAAGTGGTCACTTTAGAGCAGAACTACTGTACAAGATTTAAAATTTGTAAATCTTCAAGAAGTTTGTGTTTATATCTTCAACTAGAAATATATGTAACCCAATAAGATTCGAAATATGCTTTCAGAACTTTGTACACAGAGGATATGGCACTTCACCCAGAATCACAAAGAATATCATGTACACTGGTCTCGGTTAATCCTTTACCTCATAAATATTGATGTAAGAAATACTGATATCATGATTATTATATTAATTAACTGAACTTTTATAATGGTATATAAAAACAGGATTGTTCTATGGCAGAAAATGTAGAATAAGAATTAGATAATTCCATAAGCAATCAAAGCGAACCCTGATCAAATAGCTCTGACAGGAACTGTCTGATCCGGGTCTACTCTGTTTGCAAAGCGTGAAAGTGTGCCTCTATCAGGTAAAGGATTATACAACACTTTAAAGCCAAAGCTTCACTATTCTTTTTAGATATGCACCTGATAAACATTTGCTAATCAGAAGAAAAATTCAACAGATTAAGTTTGGTAATTTATGGCATTATCTGTTTTATAACAGCAAACATTCCACTGTAAAGCAAATAACTATTTAACTCTTACTTTGCCAACCGTGACTTGATTGTCATTTGTAAACAGTGTGGATCTAGAGGAATCACTGTGTGACATGGCATCTAATCAGAATCCAAGCTGTTTGACAATCAGACAGTAGTTTTTAAAAAGCTTAGATAAATTGAAAGCAAGTAAATATTATGTCAATCAATGTATTAGCATGTATACGGCATTCTCTCTAGTAAACCTCCCCACTCTAATAAACGCCCCTTACTTCTGGGAGTACTCTACCGATGTATAAAACAACTAAAACTCTCTATAATAACTACTAAAAAAAAGAAATAAATGTTTTTTCAATATACAGGTGGTAGCTTAATGCCGATTGAAAGCAATGCAGAAAACACCCTTAGTTTTCTGCATTACGTTCATTCTGAGTTAAGACACTTGTTTAAAATATGTAAGAAGCTCTTTTTAAAACAAAAATTACGCCCAGGGGGCATTAATTAAAGATGATACAGTATGTTTTCAACAGAATAGGATCAATGAGATATTATATAGTAAATAGACAACATTTTACTGGTCAGCTGAATGGGAAAGTTCAGAGAGGAATGTAAAATCAATGTTTGTATATCTAAAACCTGTAGTGGTGCTACGGTAAGCTGATATAAATGAGCAGCATCACAAAAAGGTAAAGCAAAAACCTCTCTACGGTCAACACCACAAAGATATCTAATTCTGGGTCAGTGAACTGCTATTTTATGAATCATAATGCAAACAATAGTGACAACATGACATAAGGTCATGACATTATTGGATGGTGTTTTTAAAATGGCATATGGGCACAGGAATATTGGCAATTCTCATACTCAGACTCAAACTGAAAAAGTTTTATAACAATTGGACGAAGGTTTTACACTGGCTCTCTACTCTTAACCCTTTACTCCATAGATACACCATTTAATGACATTAAAAACAGAGCACACTCAGTTCAAACCGCTCCTGTAGGAGTCGTCTGATCAGGGTTTGCTCTGTTTGTTTATGAAATAATACAGATCTGCTATTACAGTTCCTGTCAAGAAAACACTTTCTGTGCCATAAGGCCATTATAAAAATAATTAACTAATCAATGTTTATGATAAACAGGAAAACTTCTCTATAACGGCCACTAAATTGTGTTAATTATTTGGTATTTAGGGCAGGTGGCCGCTTAAAGCAAGGTGAAAGTAAAACAGAACGCTCCTATAGGAGCGTTCTGTTTTACTTTCACCTTGCTTTAAGCAGTCACCTGCCTTTAACACAAAATACTTGATGTAATTTAGTGGCTGTTACAGAGAGGTTTTACTGTCATTTTCTATTACATAAATATTCATGGAGTAAAGGGTTAATGAAAGCTCTACAGGGGGAGCTTAATTCTGACTTAAAAGAACATTTCCATACATTTCTTTGCACTGATGGTTCATGTTTTCACTATCATCAAGAAAAATAAACTTTTAATAATATATATATATATATATATTTGTAAAATAATTATTAATATGCATCTAAGATAAATATTACATTAACATTTAAATGAATATTCATATCAAGCATACATGTTGATGAACACGAGTTCAATCATTCAAAAAATAAAAAGTTGTATAATGGAAACAAGTTAAACCCTTTTCATACCAGTACTGTAAATATCTATATTTGCAAATTGTGTAGACTCATATGGGACAGATGCTCAAGGAGCCATCTAATCTAGGTCTACTCTGATTGCAAAGACTTAACCCTTTCCTTCATAAATATTCATGTAAGAAATTATGACATCATGAATATTAAGTAAATTATTTTCTATAATAGCATGTAAAAACATGTCAAATTGGATCAAGCAGGAACTGTATACTTAGATCTATATTATAAGCAAACATAGTAGACCCAGATCAGACGGCTCCTATAGGAGCTGTCTGATCTGGGTCTACTCTGTTTGCTAAGGCGTAGAAAGGCATACATGTATTTATGAAGTAAAGGCTTAAAAGGCGCCTCCATCAGATAAGGGGAAAAGCCAAGAGCTGCACCAACATTTACAGTTTAGTACAAAATCACAGTGTTGAACTAAATAAAATCATACATTGAACTATTCACTGGAGTGAGTTACAGTATCATGTTAAACTATTTAACACAAATGATGTTAAAGCATCGTATTTTAAACTATCAACTGGAATGATGTTACAGCATCACGTGTTAAACTATTAACTGGAATGATGTTATAGCATTGTGTGTTAAACTATTAAAAGGAAAAATGATTACAGAATCTTGCACTGAACTATTAAACTGGAATGATGTTACAGCATTGTGTGTTTAACTATTAACTGGAATGATGTTACAGCATCATGTGTTGAACTAATACCAAGTATCATTAAATGATGTTGCACAATTCTGTGTTTTACTAATACCAACTATGGTATTAATGTATCATGAAATTGTACTACAGATTTATGTGTTACACTATTACCAAATATGGTATTAAAATAACATGAAATAATACTACAAAATCTATGTGTTGTACTGATACCATATATTATTTAAGTATCATAAAATGATATTACAGAATTCTGTGTTTTTCTAATACCAAATATGGTACTAAAGTATCATGAAATTGTACTACAGAATTATGTGTTGTACTAATACTGAATATAGTATTAAAATATCATGAAATGATACTACAGAGTGTTGTACTAATACCAAACTTAAAGTATCATGCTACAGCTCTTTATGTTAACCCTTTACCTCATGAATATTCATATAAGAAATAATGACACCCGGAATAATAATTAGCTGTACTTTTATGATGGCATGTGAACAAATGAATGACTGACCAAAGCAGACAATGTAAAATCAGGTATGTATCATTCCATATGCAAACAGGATAGACCCTGTCGGACAGCTCCAATAGGAGCCATCTGGTCTGAGTCTACTCTGCTTGCAAAGGCATCAAAAGGCATATTGATGGAGTAAAGGGTTAGACTAATACAATTGGCAGTACAGTATCATACAATGATGTTACAATCCTATATGTTGCACTACTAGTAATAACAACAGTAATGACAATAAAATATTAATTCAAATGATGTTACTAACAGCAGTATGTGTTGCAATAGTACCAAGTACACGTATACCATTTCTGCATTATGTGTTGAGTTATAAATAGGTATGATGTCATTGAATATAGTATGGTGAAGAAAATTCTAAAATGAAACCTGACAAAGTTTACAAGCTACAAAACATGGCAGCAAGTGATTTAGCCCTTCACTCCATAGATACACCTTTTTATGTCTTTGAAAACAGTGAAGACCCAGATCAGGGTCCATGCTTATAAAACTTTTAGTTGAGTCTGAGTACGTTCTCAAGCTTTTGATTGGTCAGATTTGACCAATCAAAAGCTTGAGAACTCAAATCTGACCAATCAAAAGCTTGAGAACGAAACTCAGACTCAACTAAAAGCTTTATAAGCATGGACCCAGAACACTCCCATTGGAGCCATCTGATAAGGGTCTATTCTGTATGTTTATGGAAATAAATAAATCTGATTTTACAGTACCTGCCGTGGCCACGAGAGTCCATGAGCCAATAAAGCAAATCAGTATATTAATGTTAAACAATCATTATCTCTTACATGAATATTCATGAAGTAAAGATTTAAATACTGATTACTTGCATTTTATAGAATATAATCAAGAATGAATTCGTCGGCAGCCCGTTTTGTGCTTAATATATTACAAACTAGAACTATCACTAAAGCTGATGAATACCCCCACACGGCAGCCTTGATTGCAAATCCAAGTTTTGAACATGTAACTAAGGACCAAATAACAAAAATACCCAAAGTTCAAATAGAGAAAATTCTGTAATTTATGCCAAGTATCAAGTGAATCAGGTTGAAATTGAAGGAGGAGTTCAAAGTACAAGATTTTGACTGCCAATTTCAAGGCCAAAGGTCAAGGTCAAGGTCACAGAGACCTGAAATTTTTGTCCTGCACATCTACTACTCCTGAGTAACATTTATGCCAAGTATCAAGTAAATCAGGTTGAAATTGAAGGAGGAGTTCAAAGTACAAGATTTTGCCTGCCAATTTCAAGACCAATTTCAAGGACAAAGATCAAGGTCAAGGTCACAGAGACCTGAAATTTGTGTCTTGCACATATACTACTCCTGAGTAACATTTATGCCAAGTATCAAGTAAATCAGGTTGAAATTGAAGGAGGAGTTCAAAGTACAATATTTTGCCTGCCAATATCAAGACCAATTTCAAGGACAAAGGTCAAGGTCAAGGTCACAGAGACCTGAAATTTGTGTCTTGCACATATACTACTCCTGAGTAACATTTATGCCAAGTATCAAGTGAATCAGGTTGAAAGTGAAGGAGGAGTTTGCCGTACAATATTTTACCTACCAATTTTAAGACCAATTTTAAGGCCAAAGGTCAAGGTCACATAGATTTGAAATTTGTGTCTTGCACATCTACAACTGCGACACTCTGAAATCCCAATATGTATCCACAGACCATGTTCTATAATTTTAGTTGATTTAGTATAGGAGATATGCCCTAGACAAGTTTTTTTCAATAGTTCAAGGTCAGAGGTGAAGGTCAAGGTCAGAGTGACTTGAAAATGGTATGTGGTACACTGTAATCCCAATATGTATCCACACATCAGGTTTGGTAATGTTAGATAATATAGTATAGGATATAATGCTCCGAACAAGATTTTTCAATAAATCAAGGTCAAAGGTCAAGGTCAAGGTCAAAGTAGCCTGAAAGTGGTACACCACACTCAGCAATCCCAATATGTATCCACACACCATGTTTGGTAATCCTAAATAATATAGTTTTGGAGATATCCTCCGGACAAGGTTTTTCTACAGATCAAGGTCAAAAGTCAAGGTCAAGGTCACAGAGACCTGAAATTTGTGTCTTGCACATCAACTACTTCTGGTTAACATTTATGCCAAGTGTCAAGTGAATGAGGTTGAAACTGAAGGAGGAGTTTGCCGTACAAGATTCTGCAAACAGAATGCCAATTTCAAGGCCAAAGGTCAAGGTCACACAGACCTGAAATTTGTGTCTTGCACATCTACTACTCCTGATTAACAATTATGCCAAGTGTCAAGTGAATCGGGTTGAAACTGAAGGAGGAGTTCGCCGTACAAGATTTTGCAGACAGACCGCCCGAGCGACCGACCGACAGGCTGATTCCAGTATACCCCCCTTAAACTCTGTTTGTGGGGGTATAAAAATATCAGGGTTCTATTGAAACTAAATGTATATACATCTATGAAGTTGCACCATTTTGTGTTGAACTATCAACAAGTGAGCCATTTAAAGTGGTTCATTGACCATTTTGCAAACAGTACAGATCCAGACAGGTAACTTTGCTCCTGGCTGATCATTTTCCACATTGTTGTTAACCATTTACCTGATATGGAGATGCCTTTTTAATGCATTTGCAAACAGAGTAGATCCAGATCAGACAGCTTTTACAGGAACCGCATAATCAGGGTCTGATCTGTTTGCTTGTGATATAATAAAGATGTGATTTCACAGTTCCTTCCATGGACAAACCTTCCTGTTTTCATGCGCTATTATTATAAACACTTCAGCAAATAAATATTCATAATGACTAATTAATTCTTATATATGAATATCTATCAAGTAAATGGTTAACCGAGATGTAAAAGAAGAATGTCTCCAATAAACTAAATGATAAACATGTCAGTCAAATAAAAAATAAAGTAATGACCATAAAAAAATAACAATCTCTGGCTACTTATCTACCTCCTTAGGACAAAATACAGCTAAAATCCTTCATCTTTTAAAATCCTAACACCTTTGCAAACACACAGAGTAGAATCAGATCAGATGGTACCTGTTTGCTTATGGATTAATATAGATAAATCCTACACTTTTTGCCATGGAAAAAACCTTTCTGAGTTCATATTTATGCCATTATAAATGTCAGCTCATTTATATTCATACTAAGTGTAATTATTTCTTACATAAATATTCATGCTTCCTGTAGGAGTCTTCTGATCAGGGTCTGCTGTGTTTACTTTTGAAATAATATAGACTTAATTCTACAATTTCTGCAATGGTAAAACTCCAGGTATTCATGATGCGATTATGAAAATTCAGCTAATTAATATTCATAGGGTCATTATTTCTTATATGAATCTCAATCAGGTATATTGATTAATATAAGTGTACAAAAATTAGTGTTATAATCTTGTCAACTTTTGTCTCCATTTTTATTCAATACGAGAGACACAAAAGCAATGAATGTTTTATATACCAAAGCTCATCTCGAAGAGAAAATTATTAATTTTATATCTTTAACCCTTTCCCTCTTTCACGTTTATTACAAATTTAAATACCTACTGAATATTTATGGAAAAATAGTTATAATGATATATGGAAGGTCGAGCGTTGTAGTCATTTTAGAAAGTAAAGACACAGATCTTTCAAATTTCATAAGCAAACAGAGCAGACCCTGATCAAACAGCTCCTGTAGGAGCTGTCTGATCTGGTTCTACTCTGTTTGCAAATGCGTGAAATCACGTTTATATGAGGGAAAGGGTTAATACCAGAATGAAATTAACTTATGCTCCCAGTTGGCAGAGTATTACGTGAATATTCATCATGTATAGAGTTAAAAGTTTGTTCTTCATTCACTGAGTTATAAAGTTACAAAGTTAGACAATACAATATCAAATTCCTAAATGAGATCTACACAGGTTATCAAACAAACATCATGCTAGTAACATATAAAGCCTATTTGTTTGCAGCATAAATCTAACAGTTTAGATTTTGATGATATGACAAGTTACTCCCAGTCTCATCTTGGCTCAGTCCTTTTGAAAAAGTTACAGTAAAACCTCTCTTATAACGGCCATTAAATTACATCAAGTATTTTGTGTTAAAGGCAGGTGGTTGCTTAAAGCAAGATGAAAATAAAACAGAACGCTCCTATAGGAGTGTTCCGTTTTACTTTCACCTTGCTTTAAGCAGCCACCTGCCCTAATATACCAACTAATTAACACAATTTAGTGGCCATTATAGAGAGGTTTTACTGTATCTCTATAGTAACCCTTTACCTCATGGATATTCATACATGAAATCATGACATCAGTTACTAAATTTTTATAACAGCATCATGAGCAGGAGAATATTTTGCCATGGCAGAAACTGCAGAATCAGATCTACATTATTTCATATGCAAACAGAGCAGCCCCTGACCAGAGGACTCCTACAAGAGCCATCTAATTTGGGTGTTATCTGTTTGCAAAGGTCTATGAGGTAAAGACTATATCGCAGACTTGGTGCAAAACTATTGTAACTCCTTCACTTTGTGAAGGAGTTACAATAGTTTTGCACCAAGCCCTCGATATAATATATATATGGATGGAATGTTGTAGTTGTTTGCTGCATACTGATCACATGATGGAGCAAGTTTTTGACTGTTTCTCATTGCCTCGAGGAGGGAGGGGCGGGCCTTCAGCTTGTTCTTGTGTGTACCTCTGATGTTCCCAAAACAGTCTCTTTTCCCTGCAAAATCACACAATCAATCACATCACATCATTCAACCCTTTAACTGATCAATGTTTGTGTAAGAAATACTGACAGCATGATTATCAGCTGAATTTTATAATAGCAGTGTTGTGCCTAGTTCCCAATCATTTATTTTTTTCGGGGGGGGGGGGGGGGGAGGGGGCCATTTTGAGGTTTAGGGCTTCTTTTTCCCATCATAAGCCAATGGTCAAGCCTAAGTTGGTGAGGGACACATGGATTTTAATGTGGCTAAATGTCCCCCAGCCCGCTCTAGGCACAACACTGTAACAGTATAACACAGGATTTTGACCACGGCAGAAACTGTAGAATCAGATCTGTATGATTTCATAAGCGAACAGAGCAGATACTAATCAGACCATCCTTCATGAGCCTAATCTGGGTCTACTCTGTTTGCAAAGGTGTCAAAAGGTGTCTCTTTCAGGTAAAGGGTTGTATTGGTATAATCACAATGCAAGCATATTTCATAAAGATTGGATCTTGTTGAAATGTGTAGTTACCTGGTATATCATCTGAATCCAAGCTGTTTGCAAAGATTATTACAAAAACATGGATTATACATAAACAATTAACCCTTTCCTTCACATAAACACCTATTCAAGCATTTGCAAATAGAGTAGACCCAGATCAGGGTCTGCCCTGTTTGCTTATGGAATTAGAATGGTTACAATGTTCCACTTTCCATATTTCAATATTACTATTTTGTCCATGAATATTCATTAGGTATAGAAATTTGTAATAAACATAGAACAGGTAAAGGGTTAACTACTTTTAACAGTTTTAACGCTTTCAACACTGAATTTGCAGAGTTGAAAAGCTCATCAGTGTTTAACTATATAATCCACTCAATATGAAAGGTTAATACAGTAAAACCTCTTTAAATTACATCAAGTATTTTGTGTTAAAGGCAGGTGGCTCCTTTTAAAGCAAGGTGAAAGTAAAACAAAAAGCTTCTATAGGACTAATTAACATAATTTAGTGGCCGTTATAGAGAGGTTTTACTGTGGTTGCAAGAGGATTTTGAGTGACAAACAGTTCTGACCCTGGTCAGAGAGCTCCTATAGGAACCCTCTGATCTGGTTCTACACTGTTTACAAATAACTGCATGTGTGTCCCACATTCAAAGGGTTAAATCTCTGTGCTTTACAAACATTTACTTCATTGGTTTGAACCTTCATTCATGTTGTAAGAAGTGCAGCCTATCAACACTGTTTGTTTTTATCGGGTTATATGTTGCTTTAACAGTATTTCAGTCATATCGCGATGTCCAGCAAATTAAAGTAGAGAAAGATGCCAGTGGTTCTTCTGTGCATAGAACAATTTGCATTGTCCTATGTACTGAGGAACATTCAAGTAGAACCACTGACCTACCACCAACCAGCTGGAAAGCTTCCTACATAAAAAATCCAAATGCCCAGACTGTGATTCGAACCACAGTATCAAGGAGTGAAGTGATTGTTTGTCAAAGACCATAATCACTGGACCACAGAAGCCCCCTCCAAAATATGTAGTCTAACTGTAAAGAGACTTACTGTTGTGCACGCGATATATTCGGTTGTTCATGACTGGGACCATCTCTTGGTTGATCTGAGTCACTACCTTCACTCTCTGAAATAATAATTGCATATACAGTAAAACCTTTCTAAACCACACTTCCAATTTAGTACAATCATCGGTCTTGGAGACAGGAAGCAGCTTAATGCAGGGTGAAAGTCATGCAGAAAGCTCCTGTTTTAAAGGTGTGCGGAAAGAATGCCACTGGAATAAATACCACTGGAATAAATGCCACACTTTTTTTTTTTATAACTTAATTTTTTTCTACATATCTTTTTATCTTTTTTTTCACACTTAGTGAAGACCAGACCCAGATCAGTGTAGACATATTACATTGACATTTAAATATGTAAATTTTGTGTTATTATACTGCAAAGAAAAATCCTCACTTCTGATTGGTTAACTAGCTGTGTACATGAGTCCATGTACCCTGTAGGCTGACAGGGTACATAGAAATTCCCCATGGCAGGCCCCACATACAAAAGGACCGATTTCTTGACTCGGCTAAACAGTAGCAAAATTCATAATTGTTATGACAACAAATATAAAATTAATGCGACCTACTAGTTCAATGCATTAATAAAGACTGATTTCAAAGTAACACTTATATACAACCGATCTGACGTCGGCGTAACGGGTCTACGATGTGACGTCACTGACGTGGCGGAATACTAACGTTGACGTTCGAGCCATAAGATATAACAATAATATACTATTGATACGTAAACAAAAAAAACACTAATGTTTGAAATGATCAATAAAACAGGTTTTTTTTAGATGAGTTATTATATCATTCAGCCATTTATCATAACACGAAC